>WBMY01000389.1:382074-461430 GCA_013397315.1 Donacobius atricapilla
CGGCTGTTTGCGAGCGCGACTGAGGCGGCAGCGGCGGCTTCTGCCCACAGCCTTCTCTGGGCTGGCGAGGGGCTGCGCGGGGAGGGGGCCGTAGCGCCGCCCCTGCCTCCTCCCCTCGCCCGGCCGGAGCTCCCCCGCGGAGGCGGGCGGGCGGTATGAGCGCGGCGCTCTGAGGGACCGGCGGAGCCCCGAGGGACCGGCGGAGCGCGGCTTTCCCCGAGCAGCCTCCCCTGGGAGCCGCGGCGGCGGATCGGACTCGGCTGGGACCTGCCATGACTCCCCTGGCTCCTCCCATGGCATGAGCCCGAGTTCTCCTCCCCACTCCGCCTGCTTTTGGTCTCCGCTCCCGGGCTGTCAGATGGGATAGGACACACCCGGGCGTGCGGGGCTCGACGCTGCCGCGGGAGAGCGGCGGAGGCAACCGGTGACGGCCGTCGGCTCGCCTGGAGTCGAAGATGAGCTGGCGGTGGGCTCGCCAGCACTGGAACGGCGGCTCCTCCGTGCTGCTGCTGCTGTCGCTGCTGCTGTGGCACGGCCGGGTCCGGCCGGCCGGCGCCGACAACGCCAGCCAGGCGTACTACACCGCGGTCATCAACGTGACGGTGCTGAGCCCCGAGCGCGGCGGCCCCACGCTGCTGCGGATCGACCGTGGCCGCTACGGGCAGGACTCCCCGAAGGTGGAGGTCAAGGGGCTGCTGGTGGCTCCCGTCCCCATCAACGGAGGTAACGCTTCCCTCTCCGCTGCCGGGTGGTTGGTCCTTGCCCGGGCTGGGCAGGCTTTCCTAGAGAGCTCTGGCAAGGAGGAGGAAGAGCTTGCCCAGAGGAAAATAAAATAAATCCATGATCTGAGAGTGTTGGCTTGAATAATAGCTCAGCAAAGCATAATGTGCTTTCCAGCATGCATCACAGTAGATTAGGTGTATTGATGGGTGAAGGTGTTATTCCTTAACTAATTACAGAGAGAGTAGCGATAGTTGATAGTATTTGGTTACAGCATTGGCTTGAGTCTCAGAACAGCTGCATGGCCATCTCGTTGTGCATCTGGATAGCTTTGGCAACTGCATGAAGTCACAGTTTTTCAGTGTGCACTTCCTAAAAATGCTGTTTAAGCTGCCCATCAAGACTTGGAAGGACTGAAGCTATCAGGTTGTTGCTCTTATAGCCAGCCCAAAATGTGCTTGTTTGCAGTACTGAACGGTGGATAGAATATCCAAATAAGTTTTCTTTTAATTAAGCAAAGCTGTTGTTCATCAATTCTTCTTTTGGTAAATGTTGGGGTTTGTAGAGAACACTAATTTGAACAGCTGAGAGTATTGTCATGATTTTTGCCTGAAGCAAAACGGGTGTCTTCAGTAATAGTGATGTAGTTTTAATAGTATCTTATTTTGAAAACCATTCTTGCCATAATGTAAACTGACATCTTTCAGAAAGGGACCACTTGATGGAATACATTGGTCCCAAGCAGCCTCCTGGACAGTAAACATCTGAATAATGTATTAAGTGAAATATTGTAGTCAGTTAACACTAGAGTCTAAGCGGTGAATACTAAGAGTGTTTTAGAGGACTTGATAACACAAAACTACCGTATTATTAGAAACTTTAGCAAATTTGCCAAATCTTAAGATCAGGAAAATACTTCAGTGCTTCTTCAGAACAAATGCATTCTGTTAGGTAGCAGAATGTAAGCTTGTGGTCTGGATGGATCATCAGCAGGTGCTTGCCAGTCTCACTGGAACTCAGTTTCATTAGCTCTGCAAAATATAGCTAGAATGGGGTAGATTTTGGGGTGGAAGGGGGAGGAAGCAGAAATTGTTGTGGAAGTCTGCTGTAAAATGATTTTTATTTGTGCTTCAAATCCTGTCTATCAGCTAACATTAAATATGTTGCAGTCATTCTTCTGCTTCCTGATATTCCCCCCTTACATCGCTCCAAAACCCCCTTGAAATCAGGAGTCTGTCCTGAAAGTTTTAGGCATATGAACACTGTTACTGCAAGTAGTACTTTAACAGGTTTTAAAATACTACCTTTTAATACATGCAAGGTATCAAAGCACTTTGGTTTTTTTGAGCTGCGTTATTTGTCAAGAAAAACTTTTGATACTAATTGCTTTTAATCTGCCTCTGTAACTTTTTCTGCTTTCTTCTGATATGCTTTCACTAAAGTGCAATTTAAACACTGAGAGAGGCTTTGACAGTATTTTCACAGGCAGCTGATAATGAGAAGAGCTAAATAAAATTATAAACAGCATTTTTATACCTACTGCTAAGTACTGTGATGAATAACTTTATTGAGAAAGCACAGCAGGAAGTGTGAAAATGTCAGACCTGACATGGTTTGACATAATGCAGTTGTTAAAATTTTATTATCAATTTCAGAGGAAATTGAGTTTTGCCCTTCTGTTGCATAACAGATAACTTAAAGCAAGCACAACAGCAGTTGTCTTCCTTAGTTTTAGATACTCTGAATTGTTCTGTGTAGGTTGTTATATACTTACATTTTATTTGAATTTTGCTGATGTCCCTGTGGTTTAAAAATGTTTCATGCAGTAAGAAAGATTGGAATATTTCATGCTTTTAGTTAAGCTGTTCTTGAACATCTTCTGCTTTTTTATATTCAAACTTGATAAAAAATGATGCAGTCTTGCTGAAAGTAATTGCTCTAATGTTTTTTTAATCAGCCTGTTAATACTGCTGTAGAACTCATTTGCAAAAGTTTTTTCTAATAGCTCTAAACATGAGTAGCTGCCAGCCACTGCTCTTAGAGCAGTAAATGCTGTACCCCAGTTTTCGTGTATCCTTAGAAGAAAAGGACTCTACAATTGTTAACAACTTCATTTGAAAATACCTTGAATTTGAAACTGCTTTGATGTCAAGCATTCACCCATTTACGGGCTATCTTTGAAATTTTCACAAATGTGGGTGATCTGTTAGCACCTTGATGGCATGGACTGTTCTAGAGCTGAAGTGTCCTTAATTGCACATTTTTGCATGCTCTGTGAAGAATCAGAGAATGGTTTGGGTTGGAAGAGACCTTGAAGATCACAAAGTTCCAACCCCCCTGCCATGGGCAGGGATGGTTTCCCCTAAACCAGGCTGCCCAACGAGCCATTCAGCCTGGCCTTGAACACGTCCAGGAATGGGGCATCTTAATACATCCCTTACTCATTGCCTGCAGGGAAATAAATGAGTTTACTAATTCAAGATTTAGGGCCAACCACACTGCTGCTAATCACACTCCATTTGTAATTTTAAGTGTTCTGTGATGTTTCTTCTATTCTTCAATATGCCCAATATTTTATGTACTGCTTTTTGAAGATTCCAGTCCTGTGTGGTCATCTGTCCTTTAAATCTCAGTGCTGCATGATAGTCAATCTCTTCTCCCATTTCTTTAGCAGGATTTCTGTATTGGAATTCAACCTTGTCACGTTGATACATGTATTAAAACTCTTCCCCTGTTCTTTTTATAGAGCTTGTATGAAATTGATAGGGGCTTTCAAAGGCAATGTTCCCCTGGAAGTGGAGTGGCAGTAATTGGCGTGGCCGCCTGTGAATGTGACTTGTGAAAGTGCAGCTCCAGCGAGCTCTTGGTCACAGTTGGCTGCTGGGTGTACATTCAGCACCTGTGTGGGCGTATTTTCCCCAGCACATTAAATGCACGATAGCAGCATCATTTCTTTATTAATCTCTCGTCCGTTCTTCTACTTTGATTTCCTTTTCTTACCTCCTCCAACTTGTTAATCTCTCTCTTGTCATGACTTAATTTATTAGAAGAGTGTTTTAAACCACTTCTGGACATGAATGCTTGCAGATTCAAAAAAAAGCTCCTCTTGTTGTGCATGGAAGGATAGAAATGAAATGCAGCTTCAGAGCCTGATGCAGGTTTTCTGATAGTTTAGTTCAGGTTTATAGTACTCCTTCAGTGAGGTTCCAGAATACTTCTCAGTCCCTAACTGTTATTTGTGACTTTGTGCAACCAGACATATTCATAGAATCATAGAATGGTTTCGGTTGGAAAGGACCTTAAAGATTGTCTAGTTCCAAGCCCCCTGCCTTGGGAAGGGACACTTTCCTAGACCAGGTTGGTCGAAGCCTCATCCAACCTTGCCCTGAACACTTCCAGGTCATTTCAGCCCAGTCCTCTCACAGCAGCTGCCTGCGTGCTCCTGGATTTCTATCCCTGCGCCGTGCAAGTGTTCAGCCCTGTGCCACTCCAATGACCTGTGCTTTTACTCTTCCTTGGTATTGGGTGCGTGACACTAGTTGTGGTGCAGACCTTTAGGTATCAGGCATATTCCCCTGGCCATGGCAATCCAAGCTAGAAGCCTCTGAATACTCACCTTAATGGTTCTGGGTAGAAACTGCAGTGCTTTGTGGCTTAGTTCTCTCAAAAACGTTCTCCATGGGGATAAGGACTCTTAGTGGCTGTTGAATCTGGGTTATTGCTTTTGTTCTGTGCGTGGATTCCAGTGTGAGGACTGGAAAATCAGTCTTGTGTGCTCTTATGAGTCCTCCCCTTGCAGGACTTGCTGGGAGGTAAGGTTTTGTGCACCTTGGTTGGCTTGGGAAGCTGGGAAGCAGACAGGATGACCAGGACTGTCAATGGGGCTGATAAAAATGGAAACGGCGGTAGAGTCAAACTTGAAATGTTTAAATTCACTGAGCCAGTAGGTCAGGAATTGGGGGGTGAAGAGGGGCAGGAAGGGATAGAGTCTAAAGGGTTTGTAGGGAGGTGGTGGTTGTACAAAAGCTGCTTTGGAGAAAGAACTCATAGGAAGGAGAGCTCTCCCAAAGGAGTGTAAGGGTTGGGGCTGGGCAAGGAGACTGAGAATGTGAGGAGAAACATATGTTAGAAAAAGGTGAAAGTGTGGAAGAAACAATATTGGCTCAGTGTTAGGAAGGAAGTATATCTTGTGCATAATGCTGTAACTACAGCATTCTGTAGCATCTGGCACTTCATAAACATGTTGTGTGAACAAGTTTTAGCTGCAGAAGGTTTGAAATGCCAGTTTCCTGGTAACTGCAGAGCTTTAGGCAGTGTTCAGACAGAAGTTCTGGCCCAGAATCCAAACCAGTAAGGAAAATGCAACAAGCAAATATATCAGTAGAATAGGGGAAGAAGAATTTTGTGCCATGCTTCTGTTCTTCATCATTGATCTTTCTATCCAGCTTAATTAATAGTCATTAATTGATAGCAAAAGTGGAGTTTATATATTGGAGTATACAGCCATAATTGTAGAATACTTGAGCTAACAAGATTAAATCTGAACTATTATAGGACTCTTCTAAGCTTCAGTGATTTTCTTTTGTTTAACTTCCTCTCTGAAACCAGATTACCTCTTGTTCAAAGAGTTTCTTTTCATGCTAAAGCCAGCTTTAGGCAAAGCAATTACCTGAAGAAGTTATTGAAAATAAAATGTTGCTGTACATAATTTATTGATTCATTGGCACCGCCTTACAAAGTAGAAATTATGATTGGTTTGAATAAGAGCTGTATCAATAATAACACAAGTAGTAATGCATTGAAAGAAAATACGTCCATTGCATGTATTAAGCCCTAATGGGATAGAAAATGACTAGTACCATTCCTTGAAATAATCAGTCAGCACTGCTGAGTTGCCTCTGTGAATTTCCCAGCTGAATTCCTTTTCTGGAAATTTTATCACAGGATTATAATTAATGTGTTGCAGCAGGCTGTCTTATTTTACCAGTCAGGTGTTCTACCTAGCACCTGCCTAGGCAGCAGAACTGTAGGGAGGAAATGCTTTGGGGTATAATGTGCATGACCCTGCACCTTCCCGTGTTCTTCTGTGGTTTCTTTCCCAACAAGCCTCTTGATCTGCTGTCCCTCAAAATACTAGTGGTGTCTCTCCAGCTATTGTATTACTGTGACTGAAGGTCAGACTTTAAAATGATTTCTGTATGTGTAGCTGAGACAGACCCACTCTGGCAACTGGTGCTGGCTTTACATAGTACGGTATTAGCTAAGATGAAATCAATAGCGAGATACCTGACCTTCAGAGGAAAAAAAGAGAAAAAAACCCCACATAGAAGAAAATGGTTAATGCCCAAATAGTGGGATATTTCTGTGAAAAGGGGACAACGTCTGATAACAGCCAGTGCAGCAACCTTGGCTGAAGGGGGGTGTCACAGTTGTGTTTAAAGCAGTGCGAGAGCAGCAGGAACACACAGCATGAGAAAGAGCAAACCCAGCCACAGTTCAGAACCAGGGGACAGTCTGCATTCAGGCAGGTGTGCACTTCTGACAACGCTGCTGCGTGCTGCCCTTTGCATTTCATTTTTGCTCCACAAAATAGCTCTCCTTATCGGGAGAAGGCTAAAACATGGTCAAGCAATTGGAAAACAAGAGGAGGAAAGTACTGTTGCTGTGCTGGTGTGAGTTTGCACCTACTTCAGTAGTTGAGGAATCTTGGTTGGATCTGTTGCATTAACTGTTTTTTTTCCTGTGAATCCCTAAAATGCTGTCACAAACCTTAGTCCTTCAGCAGAAAGGGGTCTTGAATTATAAAAAATGCTCAAGGAAATACAGTTAAACAAATTGAGCAGCCCTCTGTATTCTGCAGAAGGAAACTGTAGCTGTGCTAAAGCAGAAAACAAACACAAGCCTAATGGTAGGTACTTAAATCACAGCTGATTCTTCAGTAAAGAGGCTCTTCTGTGGTGTTGGGACTTAGGGTAGGGTAGGAAGGGAGATATTTACAGCAACATTGTACATAGCTCTTTAACCCAGCGGGCTGCCACTTGTAACCGAAAATTGGTGGTTTTGCAAACACATGATGCATAGATAAACACAGAGACAGGCAGGGTAAATAGCTTCTATTTCAAATAAGCCATAAGAGTAGTAAACCTAGAGGGAAACTTACTTAAATGGCATTCTGTATGCTTATATCTTCTGAACTTACATGAGTGGCTTCTGATGATATCTTTTTCTGTACAAGTGATTTGTTTTAGAATAATTTAATGTGAAGTTGCTTTTCATTCTGGCAAGTAACATCAGTTTTGGGCCTCCCAACTACAAGAAAGACATTGAGACAATGGAACGTGTCCAGAGAAGGACAAAGGAGCTGGGGAAGGCGCTGAAGCACAGGTCTCATGAGGAGAGGCTGAGGGAGCTGGAGAAAAGGAGGCTCAGGGAGGACCTTCTGGCTGTCTAAAACCCCCTGAGTGTGGAGCCAGGTGATGTTCAACACCTTTTCCCTGATAGCAAGTGGCACAATGAGAGGAAATGGCCTCCTGCTGTGCCTGGAGGGGGTTAGATCTGATATTAGGAAAAATTTCATCACTAAAAGGATTGTCAAGTCCTGAACCAGACTGCCCGGGGCAGTGGTGGAGTCACCATACCTGGTGGGATTTAAAAGACTTGTAGATGTGGTACTCAGGAACATGGTTTAGTGGTGAACACAGCAGTGCCAGATTAATGGTTGGATTCAATGATCTTAGAGGTCTTTTCCAACCCAAAGAATTCTATGATCATCCAGGTAATGCTTGCAACCTGTGTGTTGTTGATTCTAGCTGAACTTTGGATCGCAGATCATAGATGGTAATGGAAAGTGTCAGTGATGATTCTGGCTGACCCTGTTCATATCTGTCCCCTTGGGTGCCCACTGATATCCCTGACACCTAAGCTGTACAGGAGATGTTTTGTTGTAACCATCTCACTATTCTAGAAGGGTGACTGTGATTTTTAAGACTTCCACCCTTTTCAGAGCGTCTTCAGTCTATTGAAAAAACAAGCAGAACACCCCACATTTTTCACTATTGTTTCTGAGTTTTTTATTTAGTTAAAAGTGAAAAGATTACTTAACATTTGTGTGGTGTAATAGAATGCTAATGAAAAGCGGGTTGTGACTTTTTATTAAATCTCAAGTGACATGCGGACAGTTCAGATTTATCTAGACCAACCAGATTTTCCTCAATGTTTTTGTATTATTTGAATAGTACTGAGCTAATATTGTCAGCTGTTAAATTTTCACCAGGATATACTGAATACACCTCATCAGGAATAACATACTGTAAGCATTTGAGTGATGTTTGTTGGTCTATATCTGGAAAGCTTTAATCTCTTAATATCTTGTTTCCTAATTCTGTTGCTTTATCCAGTAGCATTTCATAGCTCTGTCCACAGCTGAGAGAGACTTTGATCTCTACTGTGGTAGAAAATTTTGTACTACTTTTCCCACAGATGCAGTTTCTGTTATCTCTTACTGCTTTCTCTCTCGCTTTTTAAGCTAAAATTTATCAAGCATATAAATTTCAAGGTGCCTACATGAATTTTGAGAATGCTGCCTCCTCATTCAAGGTGTTCTTTGTTGCTTTTATGTCTTTTCACTGTAATAACCCATTACCTTGTTCTTGCTGCCATTTTTGTTTTCACTTCTTATTTTAGTTTTTGATCATGATTGTACTGAAGGGAACAGTACATAATCTGTAGGATTATTGGTTTTAATAATCCCATATATTTTAGGTATATTTATGTTTACCGTGGTGTCTACTTGGAGAGTTATTTTTGGCCATTTGAGGGGATTCGGTGGAATTGTAGCCATTTAGAAAATGGTATTTGCCAACAGATGTATCATACCTGAGATTCTGGAATATGATTTCATGGGAGAAGGATGGGATTTTTAGCTTTCAAGGCCTGAGAAACTTCCTATTACACCCTGCTGGTTCTTTCCCCCTGCCATGTTTTTGAGTGGAAATGTTCAGAACAAGGGGGAATCGTGCATTAAACAGCTTTTACCTTAACAGAGGGCAAAAAGGTTGGTGGCGCATGTGCTGTGTTGTGATTCTTCCACGTTTTCAAAAAGGACTGTAATTCCTTTAAAAATACATACTGTTCTCAAATTTCAGATTCCAAAGACAAGCTGCAGAAGTGCAGTGGGTATGAACATGCTCTTCTGTGAGTGTTGATGTTTGTGATGGCCATCACCAGTGCTGCAAAACACATGTGGATTGGTGCTAGCTCGCAATTTCCACAGGGATTTGAATCGTGATGTCAGGGTAATGGAAGAAAACACTATAAAATTTGGCTTCAGGCATCTGTATTTCAGATTCAAATGAAACAAAAATACAGTAAATAGCCCTCCATGTTTGAGATGTCTAATACAGGCTTGAAAAACAATTGTGAGAAGGATGTGCTGGTTATCTGGCTCCCCGCCCTCCTTCCAAGGGAACAGGGAGAGGCACTTCTCCTCCAAATTAAGAGATGCAGCAACTTCCTGTATGTCTGCCACAGTATAGATTCGTCTGCACTAGCTATCTTTACGCAAGCAGACTTTCTTATTTCAGAAAACATCTTCAGCTCTTTGAATATCCTTTATTACAGGCTTTAACCTAGCTGTATTAAGCTGAGAGTGCTTAAAAAGACCTTTTGTTTTGTTTCCAGCTAATATGTTAAACTGGATACTTTTTTAGTGGTAGATTTTTTGCTGAAATCTTATAGTTGTGCTGAACTCACTTCTTGAAAAGGAAAAAAATTCTAGGAGACTTCATTTGATTTGGTATTACTTTGCAGAACTGTAATTTTTTCCGAGCTGTTATGCAAATAAATGGTTTGTTTATGTCTTGAAAAAATCACTGTTTATCCCGACTATTTTTAGTAGCCAAATATTATTATACTCTTGGCATTTGAAAGGATAAATATATTTGCATTACAAACTGTCGTTGGCTCTAAATTTATAAAATCCTTTAATGATATGACCAGCGTATCAGACTAAACTGTGCTTCCAGTTGTGCAAACACATCCATCTTTCATCGGTTTCAGCTGCTGTGAAGTTACTTCTGCCATGGGTTTTGTGCCTTTTGTACACAGCTCTGTGGCTTTGGGTTGTTCCAGGATATATTACACCCTCAGAAGGGACAAAAGAGCTTTGCACACTGTTGAATTCAGACATCTGGCATTTGCTATTTCTGTTACTCTTCCTTTATACCATCTATACCTGTTTAGCTGATGAGTGCATTGTGTTTGGAAACCCATTTGTTTCTCTATGAGTTTGAATAAATTTCCTTGTAGACAAAATGTGTGTATGTTAAAAGCTGATGTTGGCTGCTGGGGTTTTACAAGATCAGCTTTTAACATTGTACTTTTTTACAGTACCCTGCGCATGGCAGATAACTCTGATATCTTGTTTTCACAACCTGCTTTGTTTAGTTGTACTTCACTGCAGTGATATTTATGGCTGCCTTAGGAAGAAAAAAAAGATTGGTACTCCCCAGAATGACTGATAAACAGCTGTTTTGTAAATGCCTATAGCAGATGAACCATATTCTAATGTTTTTCAGCCTCTAGGCAGGTATTGATTTGAATATAAATTCATTGTTCTAGCTGCACTGGAGTTAAAAATAGCTTGTGTTAGTGAGCCTAATTCTTGGGCATATAGTCACAGCTTTCAATGCATGAGACTTCTTTTTTTAAAACCTTTTTTTCATAAGAATACAGTTATCTTTAGACTTTCTTCACAAGAGAATAGTGGCTTCCTAGTGCATAATATTTAAATGCTTCAGCAACTTGGAATTAGGATTTTTAATTTTTTTTTCTTTTTCTTTGTTTTACCTGTTAGGAGAAATTGGCATCTGTGTAAATTTGTTTCCCATTTCAGTTGTAGATCGTCTGGGCTGTGACCCTCGAACACGTTTCCAGGTCCCACCAAACACCAAGCAGTGGATTGCTTTACTACAGAGAGGAAACTGTACATTTAAAGAGAAAATACTGCGAGCAGCTTCACATAATGCCACAGCTGTGGTCATTTACAACAATATATCCAGTGAAGAACCTGTCACGATGACTCATCAAGGTAAATAAAATGTGATTTCCTTCATTATAATGCTTTTGCCACAGCAACTATGGCTAAAAAGCCTTTGGCATTGGGCAGATGGTATTGGAAGTAGCCCATTCCCTAATGATATTTGCATATATGCAATATAGTGAAATAAGCCAGTAATTCTGAAAAGTTATTTTCCTTTAGCATACATCCATCCAATGAGGAGCACTTTCCTCTGCAGTGCGGATGTGGGTGTGTTGGAGTGAGGAAATGCCTGTAAGATCTGAGGAGCAATCTTTCAAACCTTTCTGCAGAAGAGGAGCTAACATACATATGTAATGGAAGATCTAAAATTTTACAAAGTGTCTGAACCTGAAGAATTCTGTAGCAGCATGTCTTCAACTCACTGTTTTAGTGGGGACCTTCAGATGTTAACAGTTGTATTTTGGGACCCGAGCTTGCATGCTTTTTTAATGGCAGTTTACAGAGGGTTCTCTTTCTACAGTGAAAGTCTGAGTGCCATGCAGCAATCAACAAAACAGTGATTTGGAGGGAAGTTGCCTCTGTAAATTGTCTAGAATAATGCTGGAAGTCTCTTTTTCTAGAGATTTCTCTTTTTTTTACAGCTGCCTATGTGTAAAATTTTACTGTTCTTGGTGACTTCGTTTTGTTACTGGAAGCCTCATCTGTAAACATTTTCCTTGATGAAAATTATTTTTACAATTCTGATAACTACCCTTTTCATTTTCCAGAAGGTTTTCTCATTTTGGAGCTACTTAGCTTAATCAGAAAAGGCCTATCTCTGTATTTGGTGGTGATACTGCTGGCTGATTTTTTTTTTTTTTTTAGAATGTTTTCACTCTCTTTTAGTATAGGGAGTTGCTTGGAAACAAGAATTTCTTAATTATTGCTCTGCATATTGTCAGACAATTAGAATTGAATTCCATTACTAAAGAAATGCTATGGTCGTTTCTTTATTTTTTCAACAAGGAAAATGATAGGGGGGTTGACCTTCCCAACTCTCTGCACCACAGGATAGCTTGTTAACAATTGATTTTTATCTCAGGTACCTTCCTTAGACATATTTATGAATAATCTGCAGGTGAAAAGTCCCATATTCTAATGAAACTTTTTTTTTGCCACCTTCCTTTTTGGGGGGGGGGTGTTGGTTGGGTTTTTTTTTGTTTTGTTTTGTTTGTTTATGTTATACAGTCCCCACCTCGCTCTCTCTAGCTGTAGTGCCCTCTTAAATTTTGAGTCCTGGACTCTTTGAACTACCTGAAAGAGTGTTTGTATAAATATGCTCTATTTAGCCATGATTTGTAGTTTTCCCATGGTCTCGAATACCTCAGTGTGTCAGGAAAAAAGGCTACTTCTACTAATATAACTTCAGCATTGTTGGCTCTATTAGATGTTAAATCATATCATGGCTTTAATTATAACTTTACCTTCATTCTCACAATGCTGTTAGATTCGGCAATTGCTTTACAGCAGTAAGATGGGGTCTGTCTTTTATTAGGAAATCCTTGTTCACTCACTGTTTCAGCTCAGAAGACCAGTGTGTTGCATTTGAAACTTTATCAATAGGCACAGTAGTTCCGGTTGGTTGAAATACCATCTAAGACATAAAATTTGGGAGCTGCTGTGGGTAAAAGAATGTCTTGTAAGGTAGCCCAGCAGCTGTTTGGGTGGTTGATATTTGGGAAAAAGACCAATACTGTCTTCAGCATGTTCCAAATATTTACTCTTACTTATGGTAAGCTTTAAAAAAAAATGCAATTACTAGAGATGATGTATATTTTAGCTTTGCATATTTGAAATATTGGGGTTTAGGTGCATGTGCTCGGTATACTTTGGAATCTGCCCTGATTTGGGTTGAAGGCTCTATCTCAAAATTAATGTTGGACTTGGAATTGTTCAAACTACGTGACAGGCTAAAAGTAATTTTCTAGAACTGAAGTAGTACCTGTAATGAAGAGAAAAGTTGCTCCACAGCCTTTGTTTTGATTGTGTTACGGACATGTGAGGGATTTCCTCAGCAATCACTTTGCAGAACTTCCTGCAAATAACTTCCTGGTGAGCTGGTGGAGGAACTGTAATTGTGTGTAATTGAGATGTAGACCAGTCCTTGGATGTTAGCCTCAGCACAGGGCGGGTTTGGAATCCAGCATTTTCCTTTTAGAGAGTTATTCCAGGTGGGAGATAGATTCCTGAACCTGTGCTTACAGGATGAGTCTTTTCTAACACTGTGTGTAAAGCAGATTTGCATACATTCAGGCTATTCCCTGGCCTTCCTATTTCTGCCTTTTCAACCATAGCACTGCTTGTGTGCTTTTTAGGTGGTGAACAGCCGCGTCATCTAAGAGTTCTCTTCCAAGCTAATTGATTCTGTGTGATTGGCTAATTAGATATTCCAGTGCACTACATCACTTCTCTTCAGTATTTTCTGTCCCTGAAGGTGGGAGGAGCTGACCCTGTGTGTTTGAGAGCTCTTCTGCCCTGATTAAGTTAATGTGTCAGAGTTGATAGCAAGTGAGGATGGAGGCGAAGCCACCAAGTTGGTGTTGGCTCCATGTGATGTCTATTGCTGTGCAGTATTCCTCTTTTCTTTTAAAATGCAGTCTTCACAAAACAAATTTGCAGCTGTGTTATGATGACCAAGTTAATGACTTTATAGTTTCTTTCCATAGACAAAGGAGAAAGTAGACCTTGTGTTATTTTATATTACTGTAACATAATCTTTGTACTGCTGCATATCAAGCCTTAGAAATATCCTGTCTTCCTGATGAAGCAGAGAGGAAAGCAGCAACTGCTTATAATGCACACTATGACTGCAAGCTTTCCTGCTTGGATATTTGCATGAATTCCAATCAACCGCTTAGACAGTGTCTGTGGTAAAAATAAATAACACACAGATTTATATATGTTGCCCACCTGCAGAGAGGTGATTCGCTGTGAAAAGAGCTTTGGAAGCACTTTTCACCTGTAGGATTAATATTTTATCCAAGCTATTTTATGCTTGAATACACATTTAAAATTTTATTCTTATGGAAATTTGTTCGTACTCAAAATACTACTTAGCAGAATGGCAATTTCTTCTGGTGGCTGGATAACAACTGTCACTCTGGAATCAGTCTATCATCACTGTGTCAAATGAACAGTTTCTGCTGTTAATAGCTGAATTTGCTTTCTCTTGTGCCCTAGTCCACCAAGTCTGTCTCCCTTTGTTTTCACCTTTGAGTTTTAAAGTAGGTAATGACCTTCAGGAATTGATCAGCTTTTTATTTAAATACCTGTACCTGTGTTCATGTTATTTGCAACATTATTTTCTTTTCTTTGTGCGTGCACTGTATATGTCACTCTCTACTTACTTTGCACAATCCTGTAGATGTCTTCTACCACCCAAAGCAAAGGACACCTTTCCCAGCATAGGTTATGTTGGGCTATGATGTCACTGGCAGGAAGGCAGTTTTATGAGTGGTTTTGCTTGCTGCTTCTGTTAAAGCAAAACTGATACTGTCTAATGTAAAAAAGAGCCTGTGTGGTGGAGAAAATATGTAGTAGCTGTCTCCTTTATAAGCAGTTATGGGAAAAGGAAGAAAATTCAGGTTAAATAACATTTTAATTCTTTTTTTGTTTGTGCTGGAGACAATCCTGTTAAGTACAAAATAGTTAAATTTGGGGAGATTGGAACTGGATAATTTTAAGGTCCCTTCCAAACTATTCTATGATTTTATGATACTGTATTAAAATCTAGACTTTTATTTGGATTTATAGAAAAGAATGTATGCCAAACAAACCTCTAAAGTTAAAGTTTCTTACTTAGAACTTACGGAAAATATAGAGACAGAAAAAGAGAAACACATAGAAAACTGTGTCAAAATGGAGTTGCTGGATTCCAGAAACTATGGTTTATCATCACCTAAGAAATTTCCAGAAGTGTATAAATAACTTCTAATATAACACCGTTTTTAGAAGATTTACCTAACACAGGTAAATCTTTTATGGTCTTTTGAACCAAGATGCAGACAGGTCATCAAGCTCAGTCTTCATGGCTCTTCTAAAGAAAGAGCTCATTGATTTTTCTGGAGGAAGGGGTTTGTGTTCCATGGTGTGCACAGGTGGCGCTCCCCTGCCCTGGCACTGCGCAAGCGCTGTCCAGCGTGGCCTCCCAGAGCAGGTTCCTTCCAAGGGAAGGATTTCTGCTGGCCCTTGGTTCGCCTGAAAAGCACACGGGCCTGGCAAGCAAGGGCTGTACTTGCTTTGAACTGTGCTGAAACTGCCTCTATGTTCTGTGGATTGTTTTAGGTCAGTGGGTCAGAGGCAGGAGGGACAGGAAGCAATTTGGAGTTGTTGCCATCTAAGGGCTATTCCACGTTCTTGCCCTCATTCCCAGTGGGTGCAGCAGACTACAGAGAGCCGGTGGTTGAAGTGCCACTGTCCTCTGTTGTGGCACTGATCCCTGAGTAGCTCATCTCTTCACTCTGCTGCTTGCCTTTTTCTCACAAATGTCTCTTTATGTAACTCTGAGCTGAGCTGATGCATGAAAGCTCTGGCGGGGTGCACTGCAGATTATCTTGCACAAATGTGTGCTGACGAATATTTTAGCTCTACACTAAATTCACTGCAAAACTTGCCCTGGATTACTGAGACCTACTTTTAATCCACAGGTCAAAACTAATTTTATTGCATATTACCATATTGTTATTAAAATGTATTATTATTAATTCGTCTTAGAATATTAGTGAAAAGGAAAGAGCTGAGTCATTAAAGCTGAAGCTTTATAAAAGGCAAAGTAATTAATAGTCTAAGCGTAGTTTTCATATATTTGATCATTTTTTGTTTATGCTTGCTAATTGAAAATATGGAGGATGAGTGTCAACAGCTTTATTGCTGATCCTGTTGCCCTCTACATTCCTTGGATGTGTATCAATCAGGAAAAAATGTCACACAGTAGATCTGACACCTAGAGACGTGGAGAGGAGTGTTTGATGTGCTGATTCTGGACCATAAGGAAGCACTTGTCTCTCCAAGGCAATCCAGGGAAACCCCTTTGCAGAGCCATCATAGCCTTGGTGTCTTGCAGAACTCCTTACCAGTGTTTCTGTGTCATACATGCCTCATCCACAACTGAAATAACAGCAGTCAGGCTCATTTTAACTCAGCCAGCTGAAAGGGTAATTAGTTCTGTGACTGTGAAAAGGCCCACGGGACTGTTAGTGACTGTAAGTAATTACATTCTTCTTCTTATCCAAAGTCTGAACTCCAGCAGCAGAGTAATTCCCCATATCTATGGACTCAGTAGAACCAAATTTATGATATTAATCTATGAATATGCTATTTATAAATCTCTCAAAGGATTTTGTAGTGTCCTTGGGTAAGGCTGTCTTGCCATTTCTCTTTGGTGCTTTGCTGAATTTGTTTGGAATGACTGTCCATGTGCAGATTGATAGAGCTGTACAGAAGTCTATAGAAGAAAATACATGAGCATGACAAACTGCCCTTTTTAGAAATCTCTGGGTTTTTTAGCTGCACCATCCATTAGAGAGAATACAAACTGCTATCCAGAAATGGCAAAATGTAAGCCCCCTGCTAGCACCTGGTCACACTACGGAATGCAAGAGACAATTATCAAAATCCAAGTGTGTCTTACATTGATGAGTGGATCAGTGAGGTCTACAGTGCATTAATATTATTGATGAATCAAGAATGTAACACTGTAACAGGTTTTGGACATTGTTTAGAAGTATAGAAAATGAAGAAAAGTTGTTTTCAAATTAGCAACAATATCTTCTGAGGGTAGGTGGACATAGATATTTCAGAAACATCTGAGACTGTGACAGGTTTTTTCAGTGGTGTGTAATGTGTTAGGATTACACCATTTCCCTAGTCAAAATTTAAAGTGATCCTTCAGCGTTTTATTAATTTGCATTTGTTCAAGGTTTGAATATAAAAGTTGGTCTACTTTGTTAGCATACTAATATCTTAACAATACAAGTATTTATTCTTTAAAAGAGACTGCAGATCAGTTTATGTGCCATGGTTAAATGCCATGTAAAAATGTGAGTAAAAGAAAAAAAAAATCTGTGCACAGATTGTGGAAAGGGGATGATCAAGTGATACATTTCTTTGTGCCAAGCTTTTTTTATTCTTCCGGCATTATTTAGGTGGAATGTCCGTTTCCTTTAAAAAAGATGAAACTGTAGTGCAAGCAGATGCAAAGAAGCATTGCTAAGAGAGGAAGGAATCTGAAATGTCTGTAGAGTCATTGCAACATCTGTCTGCTTGCACAAAAAAAATACATGAATACACATCACATGCACAAAAAAATATATATGAATGTAATTCCCAGAAGATAAAAGTCCTGCCACAGAAGGGGAATATGTGATATAAGTGGAATTATCAAGGTGATTCGAAGAAGGGGAGCACAAGAAACCCCAAGCCCCCAAACCCAATGTCCATACTGTTCTAGGGGAACTCTGCTGCAGTTCAAATTCCAGGGATTTATAAAGTCTCTCCCCTTCTTGGCCCAGCCATGGGTCTGTCCTCCTGCTGCCCATCAGAAGCATTAAAGTAGCATGTTTAAAGGCTGAGCAGAGATTCTGGAACTTCAGGGACTGTAACAATAAAGAGGTGAGTGCATCTTGTAGCTTAAGAGAGGCTGATCATTTTTCTAGCAGTGCTTAGTGTCGTATGACTTGGGATGGAAGATGGAGAGGAGAGCCTGGGGTGAGGCGGTGAAGAGGAAATAATCTGGAGAGAAGCCAAAGCCCAGTGCCTCTTTTGTAGGTACTGATGGTGTGTTGTATCTTTGAGAGGCTGTGAGTGTTGGTTTTGTGGAGCGTGTTGGGTGTTGGAGAGAGACATCTTGACCTTGACAAGCTTGAGGAAATCCAGGGGCGGAGCTCCCCAGCTCACGGTGTCAGCAGGGTTTGGCCTTGAGAATGAATCAGGATGGGGCTGTGACTGACTACCTGGTTTGATTGTATGCAGATTTCTCCTTAAGAAACATTTCCCTGAGTGTCAGAATAGTGCAACTGGGTTATGAAATAACGTGTCAGCAGTTGTCATCTAAATACAGCCCAACTGTTTTCTCAACTGATTTTGCTATTTGTCTCTCCTTTTAGGAACTCTTGGTCAGAGTAGATTATAAAGCTGGTCAAAAATACAGCAAGGACATCATACTGAGGCATTGTTTCTTGTCTAATGAAGGAGGATGGGCTTAGAGGTTTATTATTTATCACTTATGAACTTAATGTGCTACAGGCTAGCACAACAAGAATCTGATTAAGCTTTAATATTTGATTTGAATTTAATTATGTCACACCCATCTTTGGAAAGCTGTTCTTGCTGTTTCTGGTTTTCTAATCATATGCCTCAATCAATGGCTGCTTTTCTTAAAGGAGCAGGACTTTGTGATTGTCCATCATGTCTGTAGTACAGCAGTGCCTGGCACATTGCAGAATAGAGGGCACAGAGCAGGACCCTCTCTTTACCTGACAGAGTGGAATCTGTTGAAGTTCTTTTTGCTTCAAGGAAGAGTTTTGAGTGTTCTTCAGACTCACGTTGACAGTATTTCATAGAAGCCTTTTTCCTCACTGAACTTGAAATACCTATTCTCTGTCCTCTTGAGTAGAGAGAATTCAAGTTTTAATTGCAAAGAGACAAGTGATTTCTGAAAATACCTGCTCAGTGTTTTGGGATAGAAAGTTGTTCCACTGGTTCTATTTAACTGAGGCACCCTGTGACAGCCTGACTTTTGGGTAATAGCTTCATATGCTGCTGCCCTTTATGATTTTTCTCGTGGTAATTTTGTAAAATCTGTTCTGGTGTCTGTCGCTACATAAAGTAGGCATGCTAAACTAACTGTTTACATACAGGCAAGAATTCAACATTTTCAATATTATTAAGGCAACAGGAAGATAAATGTCTTAAAATGCTACCAGTCTAATTTTAAAATTAATGTATTTATTTTGGCATTAAATTCTTGTCTTGTTTAGAATGCAATAACTGTCAAATATTATATAGCCTTTTTCTGTTTTCAGAAGTATTTGATTTGGGACATCTCAAACAACATATTCTACTCTTGAGATTGCTCATGTGTTGACAGCTTGGATGTGCTCTTGTTTACTTTCTGATTAGATCAAAATAAAAACATGTGCAGCTAGACTGGTTTTAATGACTCTGAAGATATGCCAAGGCTCGTCCTCTTAGTGTCTGCTTTCCCATAAACCTGTTTAGAATGTAAGAGTTATTCGTCACAATGGATTTCTTTATTTTGCATCAGACAAAAATATTAAGGTGCCTGATAAATGTGTGGGTTTCCCCACTCTGGTGCCATGGAATTTTATTTAAAAACAGCTCTCCCCAAGCCTGCTTTTTCTAGCAGCACAGCTTTGCCTACAGGTCAGTATATCTTTTGCTTATCCTTTACCTGATGAGTTTCATGGATTGTATCCTCTGTGGCTGAATCCCTTCCTTGTAGAGGTAATCCTTGCTTCCACCTCTGCTCTCATGCAGCTCAGATGTCTTCTGGTGTTTTCACAGAACTCACAATCAGTCTCTCAAAATTTCATATACAGCCATAGCTTTCATTAGTGCTTTCCTGCTTTCTTCGTCATTTTCTGGGCTCCCAAATTCTGTTGGAATTGTTTCACTGTTAGTTGATGTTATTCCAAGAAATCTGTCGCTCACAGTAATAGGACTGATCCCTTTCCTGGGTACTGAATAGTAGGTGTTGCATTTATTTCTGATATAATGCATTCAGAAAGGCTTAGCACACAGCTACAGGATTTTAGTACAAGAATAAAGAAATCTAGGTTTTGAGGATGGGCAGTTTTATTTCCAGTTACACTATCATGACAATCTTATTGCTGCACTGAGAAAGGCAGTGGCATTTTACTGTCTGAATACAGCTTTGAAGTGACTGTCTGGACCAATCTTTACCTTCATCAGGAAATGGGGAATTCGTGTTTTCTAAGGAAGTACTCTGAAATTTTCACCAGCAGAATTCTTCACGTAAATGTGCTGCATTTATGTTTTTCAGAAAGAAGTGATGAAAGGACTCAATTGCAGTTAAATTTTCTCTGCTATCTAAAGAGAGGACAGTATTCTTTCACAAGCATGAGATGAGTGCAGTCTGTGTGCTTCATGCTGTGTCTGCAGCATCAGCAGCCACTATCAGAGACTTATTGCAAGGACTTTAGCTTAAAATATCAGCCATTAGCAAATCACTGACCTTTGTTACAAGTATCTGACTTAGTTCTCTGCAAACCTTGTCACATCAGATCACAATATTTCAGTGCCTTTTACAGGTGGTCTGAGGCTTTCCACACTCGAGGTGGATCTAAGGTTTTGCCCTCCCCTTCTGCAAGGAGGTGTTTGGAGCATTGCAGCCTGATTGGCAGTTGCACTTTGCCAGGCTGCCATTCCCTGCAACCTCTAGTGGATGCTAGGTGGATTGAGGGTATCTGAAGTCTGCTGTTTGAACCATGCGTGTCTTCAGCTTCAGCCTGATATCCTGCACATAGTTACCTATATTTTGAGCTTCAGATGAACATTTGATAGTCAAGAATCAACGACAACAGCTACAAAAAAGAACAACAACAAAAAAAAAAACCAACAAAAAAACCCCAAACCTACAAAAAAAAAAATCCCAACACAACAAAGGCACCACAGATATTTGCCTGTGATGACACTTGTGACATTTCTTTGAGATTACTTTTTTATTGACTTTCTAGGCATGCTCTTTTAGAATTGCTAGGAGATGTGAATAGGTCAGTAAGAGAGCAAAGCAGCTTCCTTACAAGATCTACAAGAAACTTCTGGATTTTGCTGTTTTTCCCAAAGTATTAGCTTTTAAGTTCTTCTGTCTTCTGCTTTCACAATGTAACGTTACACAGATTAATGATTAGTCACAACTTCAACCCTTTTCATACACAGAGTTGTATAACTATCCTAATTAAACACGTGCATGATAAAACTGCAAGCTAGAAAGAGCTGCCTGGGCTTGGATGATAGCAATTAAATGATTTATGTTTACAGGCATCAATATTTATCTTATGCCTACCGTCTGTCCTAGCTTGTCATCTGTGGTTCCATGTGTAGTTCATTGGCTTTAGTAAGCAATCCAGATTCTTTCTCTGGACACTAAGTTCTTGGCTGAGGAGAATATTCCTTTTCGTAACGTTATGGAGTAAGACCATATTCTGAGTTTCACAAACACTTTTAGTCTTTCTGTCTTCACCTGAGGATTTTTTTTCTGCTAAAATTTCAGAAATACAAGGTTTCCAGGTGCTTAAAATAAATGAGTCACTGTCTCCTCCTGCCCCCAATTGTTCTCAAACAGGGAGTTCTTGCTAAAATTATTTAGGGTGATGCCCCTGACAAAAATACGGATGAACCAAGTCCCAGTTTCCACTGAGCTTCAGTATGTTAAGCAGACACAATTTATTTTTCTTTTCTGCAGTTCTCCTTGGCTCTGGCAGGGTCAGAAGCAGCAGTAGCACTTTGGCTGTTCCCAGTTGAGTCATTTGGAATGCAAATCACTTTGCAGTGATGCCAGAGGTTCCCATTGTGCTGGGCTTTATATAAACGCATGACAGATTGTCAGCTTTGTCACATTCCCTGGGCAGCAGGGAATAGGCAGAGGCTTCAGCTTTGGATTCAGATAGAACTGGACTAGTATCAGAAGATCTTTGTCATCTTTGCTTTGCAGATAGCTATAAATCGTGTTAAAATATTACATTGAGTGCTTTAGCTTGATATTTTATACTAACATAATTTCTCAGTGCAAATAAATTCCTAGTGGGGAAGCTTAGCAGAATATGTGCTCTGGGGAATACAGTCTTCCTGTAGCCTTCCCTGCCTTTCTTCTCTGTCTGAACTAGATATGAAGAGCAGAAATGAATTCTGGGGAAAATATCAGGCAATACAAATTATCTGCTCTTGATTGATCTTGCACTATCTGAGCTGCCGGGATTTGGGGTTGAGGAGCATGTGCTGCAGCTACATGCAGGATCTTTCAGGAAGGGTGTCTCTTGCACTGTAAAATGTGCTGCAAGTCTGGGCAGGAACTATCTTCCCAACTGGACAGATAGGAATCTGGGAAGATTTCAATGAAAATAAAACTAGTGATGGACTTGTACTTTGAGATTTGCTGTCTATTAAATATCTTGGTTATTTCTGCATGAAACCAAACTTGGTACTAAGTGTCTCTGGAGAGCTGGATTAAAGTTGATCTCATGTGAGTCTGTGCTATACTAGAGATTAAATAAATTGTGTTGAGTTTTCTTTGCTGTTCAAAGCTTTTGAATTACTGTGGCACTGTTTCAAAAATATTCAGAAGTAAACACTGAACTTGTTTTCCTATTCAGTCCTATGTTAGCAGAACAAGACCTGAATGACTTTGCCATTTCAATTTTAAATAAAGTTAAGTTTAAATTTCTTGAGGAAAGCAATTTGAGGGCTGGGGTTTTTTTTTCAATTATTGTGCAAATTTTAATTTCTAAGATTATCAGTTTTGATTCTTTTGAGTAGTTCTGTCAGCACAATCCACATCACCAACGTTAGTGAACTTAATAGGAAAACTGATGATCATGACTGTAAGTGTCACTATTTAGCATGGTGAATTCAAAGAGTAGCAAGAGAACATTTAAGGCTGTTGCACAACTCTACTAAAAGTCCCCATTTTGGAAAATTATGTAGCTGTCACCCTGAGTTGTTGTGCCCAGGGTTTCAAAGATGCTGCTCTTTTGGCTCTTGAATATTTTCTGGATACAATAGATTCTTAAAAATTAGGTTTTGATTAAAAGACTGAACAAATGCCTTGTGTTTAAATAGGACTCATGTTCTCTACTGTCACACTAGGTTCTCTGTAGCTTAAATCCACTAAATCCAGAATCTTGGTGCTGAAGTCATTTACCTTACACCATTCCCCTCTGAGGGAATGTGAATTGGAGCAAGCAGATGGAACAAGCAGATGAACAGATTTTGCAAGCATTTTGAAAATAGGTCTTGAAAGGATTTTTAGTAAAGGAAGCAAATAAGTCTGGATGAATAAGAATGAAACTTCACAAGGGGTTTTTTCTTTCTGACTTTGGTTTTTATAAAACTTTTCTTTCTTTGAACTTAGAATTACCCTGTGTTCAGGAGCCTCTTTTTTTAATGGGGTCTTTGCTTTAAAACATAGGTGCTCTCTCTGCTCTATAGGTGATTTTGTTCTTTTTCAGCAAGGCTTATGGTTTTCTTATTACCCTTTTACCAATAATTTTCCCTTTGGGACAGGAAGCAGTCTAGAGACAAGACCCTATGAAAACAGATGGGCTACACATTGAAAATGGAGCTGATGAAGCTGACAGCCTCTTTGCGATCCTATCAAGCGTGTCTTTGTATGGGTGATAAAATCAGCAGTCAAACTTCTGCCAAGTTTTTTCAATTCTCTTTTACTTTGCAGCCACATAACCACGCAGGGGAACTTGCATAACTCTCCCCAGCAACATCCACAGCACTGCCTATGCTAAGGGTGCTGGAGCAATATTCTCATATTCTCACTCATCTCCTAAATGTTTTTCTGAGATTTGCCTGTTTAGGTATTCATGGCTTCAGATCTGGAACAAATGCACTTTTGAAAGCTAGTTCTGACTGCACACAGTAATTACAATGTGGGTAGTACTGTGTAACCAGCAGTAGAGGTCTGTTACTATGTGTGGAGCTGCAGAGAGTTTGCATGTTAATGCCCTAATTTGAAAATCTGGGTTTGAAGGACAAGGCATGAGTAGAGTGCCCAGTTCCATGTGCCATAGAGGGCTTAGATTAAAACCTCTTGAGTTGTCAAATGGCTTTGCATTTGAAAAATCTTGTGAGCAGCATGCCATGTTAATTTTAAATAGAAATTAAACTTTTTTCCCCTTTTTATAGGAACTGGAGACATTGTTGCTGTCATGATTACAGAATCGAAGGTTAAGGAGATCCTGAATTATTTGGACAAGAATATCTCTGTCCTGATGGCCATAGCAGTGGGGTCCCGTGTTCCTCCGAAGAACTTCAGTCGAGGCTCTCTAGTCTTTGTGTCAATATCATTCATTGTTTTGATGATCATTTCTTCAGCATGGTTAATATTTTACTTCATCCAGAAGATCAGGTACACAAGTGCACGTGACAGAAATCAGGTAAGGGGCCTCTTCTTTTCTCTTAAGTTACGGAGATAATATTTCTGTATACGGTAAGCAATAGAAAACAAATAAGGAATGCCCATCAAACTGGTGTTCAGAACCTCTTTCTTCCAAGGCAGAACATGTTGCCAGACAAGGATTTTTATATAACGAAGTGTTTTCATCCTGAGCAGCACTGGTATAGATCCTATTACATGACAGCAAAGAATAGAACTGACGCAAAATACTTGAGTTTTGGTTTGTGTAAGTCCAAAAGTAAGATGGATTTTGTGTTGGCTGAGTAATACATACTGGGTGTATGTTGGGAATGAGGAGAAAAGTTAAATTGTGAATCAGCTTGTGTAGTGTAGGGGGAAACTGAGCAAATGTTACAAACTCTCTCCATGCTCTTAAGGATACATTCTGTAATAGTTCAGGTAATTCAGAAATTGTACAAAAGTATTCCCAAAACATAATCTATCATGAATGTTAGGGTAAGAAAACTAAGGTGTAGAGCTGCTTAGTGGTCTGTGTTCACTTTCAACTTTATTTAAGATCACCCTTGGTAAGGAGTGCCTAATTCTACTGGTCATATATTTTATCCAAAATTTTGTCCAGTATGCCTTTCTTACATTCTTATTCAACTCTTAATTTGTTTAATAACTGAGTTATGTATGGCCATACTCAGAGATCTAGACTAAATCAAGTTGTCAACTCAAACACAGATAAACTTTAGAAGTAAATGTTTTACTAGTGTGCACTTAATGACCCTCCATAGTGTGCCTTGGCTTTTATTGAGAAGCGTCAGTAAACCCCAGGAAATCTACAGCGCCCTTTTGCCTTGTCTCTGTCTCAGGGCTAACTTAGAAACCATCTGACCTCTGTCACTGTCCCCCCTTTCCCCCAAATCACAGCTGATACACAGCAGCTGACTGTGGGCCAGTTCTTTGGTGTTCTGTCAGACCTAAAATAAATTCAATTTTTACAAAGCCTCAGCTGTGGCACAGGATTTCCTTTTCAATTACTATAAATAGTGTCTGATGCTGCAGGTCCCATGGGCATCCTGTAGATTTTCCTAAGGATTTCATTCTTAAATGACCACACTGTAGCTGGTACTTAGTGTGGTCCCTTGGGATGGTGAAAGTTTAAATATAACTGTAACTTAATGAATGTCTGTGGAATACTAAATTGTGCCTTCTCTATCCCCTACATGGTTGTAGGCTCCTTCCAAATGTCCACATTTCAAAACAGTTGTTCCATTGGGAAAGGGTTCTTATGACCTTTTTTCTTCCTTTAGATTTTTACAAAGGTCAGGAGAAACTTGATGAAAATTTTATGCGGTTTAAAAAGCTGAGCTTATTAAACTTTAATAAGAAAGTGGCGACAGCTAAAGCTTATTTTTAAAGACCTGTGAGAGCTTTCACAAAGAATGTACTGTTAGTGATGAGATAACTTAGTTTAGGCTATGATCTTGTTTTTAAGTTATGTCAAAGGCGCAAGTTTTCTGTTTTGTAAGTCAAAGCCATCAAAGACTTGGTGTCTTTTGTAGATAACGCAAGTAGATATTGGTATTTCACATGATTATTCTTGTGCACTTCTGCCAGAGGTGTGAAACTCTTTTCCATGTGGAAGTGACCTTTTCCATCCAGACAGTTGTGGGTTTTAAAGGCAAGCATATGCTGTGTGCCTATGCCCTAACTTAGCAAAATAGCAAGTCCTGAACATTTCCAGTGTTAGCATGAAAGAGTATTTGTTAAAATTAGAAAATGGAAGAGATTGACCTCTCTAAATGGAAGAGATGGAAGTTATTATTTGGCAAATTTATTTACGTAAAAGAACTTCAATATGTTGGAAGAGTTCTGCTGAAGTATTATGCTTTCAATGGGAAAATAATCTTTAAAATTTCTTGTAGTGCATATACTCTCACACGCAGTAGAACTAAATATAGATACTACCCACATTTACTTGGCTGGTAGAGTTGAGCATTTAAGTTAAATGCCATTTCAGCCTCGTTCCTCTCTTAGCAATCACGCTTTTGGTTATGCAATGGTTATCTACTCCAGCAGTGTGCCCACTGTGTCCTTGTCATTAAGTACTCAGGCCAATATGCTTGTTCCAGGACAAGTAATTTAGATCTGCTTAAATTTACCAAATTCTTGTATATTGAAGTTAGGGTGAGATTTCTGACTTTAAGGAGCATATAATTTCCCATCCCAGCTCTGTTTCTGATGCTGTGCTTCCAACATGGATGTACTTCAGTAGCTTGGACTGTATATCTGATTTTTTTTAAAACCTTGCTCCAAAAAATTTAAAATAAGAGCTGCTGTTCTGTGGAAACCACAAGGAAGAAAAGTGCTTCCGTAATTATAGAATAAGTGGTACAGTCAGTTGTGATACAGACTTCTGAGGTCATTGTGTTTCTCAAATAAAAGCAACTTTCATTGCAGTTTGCATGCGGGGAAATGCGTGATACAGGGGGCACACCTTATGAAGGATTTGGGTTTCCGTTTTATAAAAGGTGGGCACAAAACCTCACACATTTATTGCAGGCTGCGGGAGAGGTTTTGAGCGCTCAGAAGCAGCCCATCACTTTCAAAGGCAGAGTACTTAGTACAGGTTGGAGGGGAAAGAGGAAATACATAACTTCTGGTTTTTAAGTCAGTTGTAAACCAAGTCTGATGTCTCATGTCCCTGAAGGAAGACGACAGGATTTTTGTTTCATTCAGTGCCCATCTCTGGGGAAAACAGTGACAAACAGCTTTTCTTTATTCGCTGGGAACTGGGCATTTCCATAGGCATCAGCCCTGGATTGTCAGAAAAGGCTCCTTCCATCCAGCTGTGGTGGTATAAAACAGCATAAACAGCAAAAAAATAATTCAGCCTCTGCATTCAGATTGAGGTTATCTTCAAACCAGTATTAATTTCAGCTTTATTTAAGTCTGTATTGGCTTTTTTAGATTTTGTGACCCATCATTTTTTTCTTTTATGAGATCCTGGTGGTTTTGGGTAATAGCAAGAGAGAAACTAGGTTACACTGGGAGGATCTTTTGCATCTCAGAAAAAGATCAGCTGGTTCGGAGGGGAAATATAAAAATAATTCAGGCTTAAGAGAACTAGCAGTATATTACAGCACACTGAATAAAAACCAGTATGAACAGAATATAATGGAAATCATTGTGGGGGGGACATTGCTTCAGCTTTTGTCCCAGAACTTGGGTTTGATTAGTTTTGCACATCAGTGTTGATTCACTTCTGTGAACTTTATAGAAGTCCAGGAGTTTTATGCCCATGCTTGTAGAGAGCATTTGAGGATTCAACTGTTGGCTGTTTTTCCTTCTTGACAAATCTCTGTGCCTTGCTGTGTTTGCATTTTGTCTTATGTGTTGGCCTGCTGCCATAGTGTGTATTGCAATGGTATTATTGAGTCCAAATAAGTCATTATAAAGGACACTAATGAAGCTTGTTTATCAGGGTTAATTTGTGTTCTCTTCTGTGTCACTTTATTAGCGTCGTCTTGGAGATGCTGCCAAGAAAGCCATTGGTAAATTGACAACCAGGACAGTAAAGAAGGGTGATAAGGTATAATAATAATATTTCAGCATGATAAACTTGAGCATCGTGTTTAATTTTTTTCTGGGAAACAATCTCGGTTTTTTTCTTTCTGTTTCTGATTTATGACTTTGCCTTCCTTGTTGGAGGCTTACTTTGTCCTGTGGCACGATATTTTGTGTAACTGTTCGTATTGATGTCTGCTGTAATTCTGTATATTACAAAGAAGTTTTTCTTGCTTAAATACTATTTCCACTCCATCTGGCAACTGTGACTGAGGGTGGTTTTGTGTGCTGGCTGCCTGGGAGGGTGTCCTGGCATGAGTACATAGGGCTGGCATTGTTTATGTTGAATTCTAAAGCTTAGAGCCTTATCATATGTAAGTTCTGTAAAGGAAAAATAAATTGAAAAGATGGTGATTGAAGGTAATCTCTTAAGTAAAATATGGCTATTCAGTAAGTTAAGGGGGAGCATAAAGAGCTATTTCAAAGTTACTCCAAGAATATTTATTGCAAGTATGCAGACTAAAATATATGGTGTGTTATGTCCTAAGCTTTTTCCACTGTTGTGAGCAGTATTGTTTTATTTTTGATTCTGAAAGGAAAAAGTAGTCATTTAATCTTGCTTAATTTTTTAGCTTTAATTTTCAAAAGGCAGGTTAAGTCTCGCTATTATTTTATTTTTAAAATATTATTTCTCAGGGCCTTTTTATTGTGATTCCATATTTCTTTCTTATCAACACTATCAGCAGTGGGAGATTAGGAAGTGATAGGAAAATTTGCTTCCAGAGAGAAGGCAGAGAAAAAGTCCTTCTGTTCTTCCTCCCTCCCTATGTAGTTCTATTTCAAAACATCCCATTGCACTAAATCTTTTCTGGAATTGGAGAACATACAAATTAGAGGAACCTTTCCATGTAAAACAATGCCGTTGTCTTGACAGCATAAATTCAGAACTGGCAAGTGCTATGTAGGTTGCAGTACAGACAAAATGAGGTGCATGTGCAGATAAACAGAGTGAGAAAAACCTTTACTTCCTCAGAGGAATCATCAGCATTCTCTGGCTGGTGCTGACCAGGAGTGGCTGTGGCCTTGCTCTGGTCCCTGTCTTGGTGTCTGACTTGTAGCTGGTTGACGTCAAAAAGAATAATGAAGTTGCGCTAAGAGAAGGCACAGCCTGTTTTGTGTCATAGGCTCAAACATTTTAAATACATATAGTTGATGCCATATCTATATACAGATGAAGTGCCTCCTTTTCCATTTGGGATTTTAAAATACATTCAAAAATACAATTCTAAAAAATCGTAACTTCTGGAAAACAGAAAAGAGAGGAGCTTGTCGATCACTGATCTGCATATTCATGTCTCAGTAAGAATGATGATAATTCTGTAAGTTAGCAGCAGATACAAATATGGGATTACTCTACACTAAGTAAAATGTGCTCGTTCTGGCTGTAAAAATGAACCCCCAGAATTCTTATTCTGTCAAAAGAAACAAACAAACAAAAAAAACCTGAATAAAATAGAAATGTTAGCTCTAAGGTAGAAGTAAAGAAAAGGAAATCTAGAAAAATCTCCACTATACTTTATGATGATTTCACTGAACATTAGAATTATCTTAGGCCTTAGCGTATGTATCAAATGACCAGCTCCAAGAAAGGGGAGTTTTGCATGTATGAGATGCTTTTCTTGCTTAAGTCATGTTGAAATATAATAATCCAGTCATTGGGTTTATAGCTTAGTAACAGCCACTTAGCACAGTGCAGTTCATGTACTAGTCACAACTAGTTTGACATTTGTCATAGCCTCAACTCTTGACTTGAATTCTCATTCTATTCATTTTAGGAAACAGACCCAGACTTTGATCATTGTGCTGTCTGCATTGAGAGTTACAAGCAGAACGATGTTGTTCGCATTTTGCCATGCAAGTAAGATAATAAAGTTGCTTTGTTTGGAAGCTGTTCTCTTTTGGTGCTCTTTTGCTTCATTTCATGTAATAGGTGCATTGTAATTCACAAATGCATTTGTTGGATGTTTCCAGTCCTAATAGCAGCCACTCTATTTTAGACTATGGTGCCAGAAGGTGTGAAGATGGGTGTTGGCACTGTTAGGACAGTAGAGATTAAAGAGAATTATATTAAAGATATTGGCAATGGCACTACTGAGATTGGAGTGAGGTGGAGGGATGCAGGTTTAAGGTCCAAGTGATGGGCAGACTCAAAAAACTTCAGTATAGTGAGCCAGGTAGAGCTGCAGTATTCTCCATTGTCGATGTGCAATAACTGGCTGCTGGTTTCTGAAACTGTAGGGAATGGAACTCCAGTTTTTGCAACCTTCATACCTCCTGACATTAGTCAGCGACTGTGCTGTCATCTGTCTTTGGTCTCTTCAGGGCAGTGTGATCCTGGCTTGTGTCTGAAGATTTGTACTTGCTGGTGATTCTGCATTACTGCTTAAAATGTGACAACTTCCTTCCCCTTTTATATAGCATTGTGTTGACATTTACAGGTCTTTAGTTCGCTTCCATTCCAATTCCATTCTTGAGTTGTTTTGGGACATTTTCTCTTTGAGAGATGCTTTTAAATACTTTTCCACCTGGTGGTGGGTTTTGATGACTCATACCTTTTGGTAGCATTAAGCATTACAAGGACATCTCTCCCTTGTATTCTGAAATGCAAAGCTTTCTCCTCATCTCCAGGCATAAAATCCATGTGCAAATTAGGTTGTATATATGCAACAAGATCCAGTAACTTGGCTTGTGCTTGGTACATAAATGGTTTTGCATGATACTCTAGAAGCAGCAAAGTCGCATTGGAGTCAATCTCCAGTCAGGCAGCAGCAGCACATAACAGCTCATTATTGGTCTTTTAAATCCTCCTGCAGGCTGTTCTGAATAGCTTGAATATCTTCTAATGTGCAGGGTATTTCCGTCATCATAAAAGGAAAACAGTATTATTTTATATCTTACTGATCTAAATAGGTGTGCATTATACTTCTGAAGCCAAAAATCTAATTCAGTTTACTGTTCTCTGTGTTCCTTACCTCTTGGACTGCAGGAAACAAAGACCTGTTTTAGATTCTTGCTCTTGTTTAGCTAAAATCCTACAATGGATTATTTAGAAACTCTCATTATAATATTCAGCGAGTAGAAGAGCTTAGACTGTAAAGATTTGGGAGCTTTTGGTCATGTGGATGTGTGTGTGTTTCATTTTTACAATTCGGTCATTTTTACTCAAAGTTGATGTTCTCTTGCCCTGAAAAATGTACTCCCAAGTGTAAAGATTTCAGAATTACATCATTTATTGCAATCTCAGTTGAAACTTGTATAGGTGAATTAAGCCCTGCTCTTTTGACATGTTATGCAGAAGGTTATTCAGAAATTAGTGGAGGACCTTCAGGAAACTGCACACCAGTTTTGGACCACTGAGAGGATTGTTTTGTAAACTGCATCTTAAGAAAGCTTCTCTTGTGTGGTTCTACTGTGAGGCTCAAGGACAAGGAATGAAAGGTCACAATTCCCACTCTTCTGTGCCTTTCTGTTGATACTGAACAAAGGGCAGGAGGAGGTCCTTGCCAGGGAGGAGAGGCTGAGTCTTGCCTGATAGGGAAACAGCTGTTCCCACTGAGCACAAGGCAGAGTTGGGATTAAAAGCCAACTTCCTTAGTTAAACAACTGCCCCTGTGCGAGCACTGGATAAGTTGCTGATATCCACAGATACAATACAGACCATTTAAACAAGGTGATCATGGATTTATTTTTTTAATTAAAAAAAAAAAAAAAAACCTCCTTTTCCTTCATCCCCCTTTGTTGAGCCACAGCCCAGCAGGCAGGAAGCTCTGGACTCTGGGGGATAGTTACAGCTGTTTGGGGAGCTGCATGCAGGTGCACCTGGCTGCAACCTCAGCACAACCTGCCCCAGTGCAGTTTCCCACGTAAAGGAGAGATCAAGGCTCTGGTGTAGATCATTTTCTGTTCTGTTTCTCACAAGAATGTAAGGTCAGCAAAGGCTCAGATTACATTCCTGCCAAAGGCTGTATGATAACTTTTATGTTCACTTTCTACTTTTTTACAGCTCACATTTAATTTGCTGCAGCCCAGCTTTTAAGTTAAGTGCAAAACCATCTAGGCTAGACACAAACAGTGAGATGGATGCTTTCCACAAGACATTTTTATATTTGTAGATGAAAAGCCAAGTAGTACCTTCAAAGATGGGCTCAATAAATTTCAGATTTCATGTGAGATTTTTCAGTCTTCAGTCCCCGAGATGCTTCTCCCCAAATCTTGTTATGGAGGTTTAGCTCCTTTTCACTTCCTCATACTTCAGCCTTCCATTTTAGTGCAGCATGCAGTGTTAGTTTAAAAAAAAAAAAAAACAGACCAGCACACAGACAGTAAAACAAAGTCTGTAAGAGAGTTTCTAAGCCAGATGAGAAAGTAAATTGCAAGAAAACCATGGAGAAAATTACTTGACCAAGAAGCAAATAAAAGGCTAGAAGTTCTTCTTACTGTGTTTATTGGGAAAGCTGTAATCATTAGATAGTAGGAATCACTGACATGTGACATCTTTGCTGCTTTCATCCATTTTAAAGTAACCTTTTCCTTTAGTAGCACAGTTGTTCTCCACAGTTAAGTATGGTCTGTCATACTGTGCTTCAGCAGAGGAATCTGATCTGGGCAGACACACAGCAGGCAAAATCTACCAGCAGCTGAGCAAGTTGCACCTAAAATTCTGTAGCAAAACACCACATTTGCGATGTAAAGTCTTGTGGTGTGCAGGAAATTGTGGCAAATTTAAAAATAAACTAAGTGAAAATGATAGAAATTCAGCTGCGTTGTTTGCAGCAGCTCATTTTGTGCTTCAGAGAGAGATGTTGAGTACCAGCAGCCTATGGACATACAGCTTTAGTGCACAGAGGGGCAAGCAGCCATCTGATTTAGGCTTTTGAGCTTGAGGAATGTGTCTTTTGTGAATGTCATTTTGTGAGTGAAAAGTAAGTAGAGGAAACAAATGTCAGAGGGATCCTAGCAAAAGACAAACCTCATGGACAGTTTTCCTTATTCAGATAGTTTTATTCTACCATCACATGGTTGCATCTAGAGGCTGAACAGACACTAAGTGAGAAGTGAGGAGTGGGTAGTGTGAAGGATTAGTGAGAGATAAGGGAAGGGGAGAGTAAAGTGACAAGTTAGAGAAGAGCAGAAAATGACATTGGGAAGAGCATAAAGATGGCCAAGGAAGGAAGGAATTAACTAGGTAGGAAAAGAATTAAAAGAGTAGTGAATACTATAAAATAAAAAGCTTTTGAGCCAAAGTCTTAATTCCGGTCCTGGAGGAGGAAAGTGACTAAAGTAAGGAAACCAGATTTTCATGTTTGGTTCTGTGCTGCTGCAAATAGCTGCCTTTTTATTTTTAAGACCAAGTTAACATAGAGTCTTGATAGCATCCTTTCTGCTTCCTGTAGTGCCTTGGGCCCTAGGGCCAGCAGATCAGCTGCCTCCAGCAGTAGCCAACGATCCTGCCTTGCAGCAGCGAAGGTCCCTTTGCTGGGATGCTGCACTGATAGCAGGGAGGGGTAGCGAGCTCTAGGGAAACAGCACTCGTAAATCATTCAACCTTTCTCCTTTTGTGATGTGTGAATTTGGAGGCCTTACACCACCAGAAGACATTCCTAACTCACTTTCTCCCCTTCAAAATGCTGCAAAGAAGCCTTGTGGTACAAGAGTCAGTGTTATGGTGTTTATTACCAGCTGGAGGGCAACTGGATTGGGTGTGCTGACAGAGTGGAAAAATACCTGCAGGTCACCTGCCTGGAGTTGTGCCCGCATGGGAGACTCCGTCAGTGCTGCCAGCCTGGCTGCCAGCCCTGCTTCCTCCAGCCCGAGGCTGTCACACCTCAGTCCCCAGCCAGTGCCTCCTGAGGGAACGTCATCAGCTGTCGTGACCAGGAGCAACTCGCTAGGAACTCGTCATGTTTATGGTCTTGGAATACCAATGACAGAGATAGGGAGATAGAGGAGGTTTATGAGAGCAGAAATTGCCAGGGCTTACTTTGTCAGGGCGAGGTTTTAAAATAATAATTCTTTGCTGTTGTTGTTGCTGTATAACTGCTTTTTAACCCTTGCAAACAGAAATCCAGACAGAACGTGAGCCACAGTGATGCTATCGGCAAACTTTTTATGAGGTAGAGAAACTGTGTAAGTAGTAGGCAAAGCCATGCTTTTGAAATCAATAACCTTTGGAGAACCACACTTCTTTGAAACACATTAATAAACATCCTTGAAGATTTAGGAACTAAAAGCAAAGAATTAGGAGGTCACAAAAACAATTGGACTGTGTATATAAATATATCAAAGTGCTAATGACTTTTTAAAATAACTCATAATATTTAGTGGATGCATATTGGCATCTATATCAGTCGCCTGCTTCACTTGATCTGAGTGCTTCTACAGCACTGATGAGCCAATAATGATATAATAAAGCTGTTTTCATACTTCTGTGGAGTCTTGATGTCTGCTCTTGCCCAAAATATTAGATTTTCAGGTTTGTTCTACTTCAAAAAAACAGACTTCAGAGACTTAAAACATAAGCAAATAAAAGTCATAATTTTCCTAACATGGAAAAATAGCATCTCTGTATGTTTCAGAATATTTCAAACCATTATGTATCACCCAGAGTTTCTAAACACTGTTTCGTGTAGTTTTGTGAGTAATAAAGAGAATGCATTAAGACTTAATAATAATAGAAGTGAGTCTATTTTGGGTGTTAGAACAGAAGGTGCTGTACATACCCTGTTTTTTTGTGATTGCCATCTTGCTAGAGGACACAGGCCAGCCAAGTGACTAACTGAGGTTCTTAAAGTTTCTATTCCTGCATTATCTGGAGTAGAGATAAGCAAAATTCTTTTGCTGTGTGCCCGTCTTCTGTTGACCATTTTACACCCTAAATCTGCATCTTTAGTTACTACAGGTAGGACATACAGCTGTAGCTGCCTAGAACTTCATTATGTTGATATTCTTTAGTCCCTCCATCCGCCTGAGCAGACATAGACAGTAATTGTATACTGTCTTTTGCCGTGTTTAACAGTTTCAGAAGCCTTTCAGGTTGCTTTCCAGAGATTTAAAGGAGAATTATCTGGTCACATACCTCATTTGGTCTCTGGTTTTAAAATCCAGAGGGAGAGGGAGCAAAGAACTCCCAGATTCCATGATGAGATTTCTGAGGCACAGAGAACAAGTGTAACCCAAGCAAGGAGGGGACAGAGAGTATCTCAGCGTTATGCTGCCTTGGGGGCACGCATGACCATCTCTTCCAGACCCTGCTGATGCCTCAAATAGATGGCAAGACCTGCTTGTTCTGCTTCTGCCCCTTTCCTGCTGGCTCCAGAGCACAGCTCTTCGCTGACTAAGCAGCCCTTGTAATTGCTGATCTTTGTCATAAACACCAGTCTGTGTTTGGGTGTGCCTGCTCTTAACTGGCTTCTCGCTCTGCAGTCAGCGCCACTGGAAATGGAAGATCACAGCCCTTATCATAGGAATTATCATCGGCAGTTACTCAGACTGGGTTATTACGGGTTTTTGCTAAAGCTGTATTGGGTAGACAGTCTTGTGATACCCATTCCTGCCATGAATATGCTCTGAAAAGTTCTTTGCCTTTTAAAAAGCTAAGAGAGCATTTCCTTTACTTCCTTTAATTTATATACCTTGTTTTGGTCTCTGCATAGTCCTTCCTTGTTATACTGGTTTATCTCAATCCCAACACTTACATTTATATTCATGTGTGTGACTAAGATTTTGAATGTAATGTAGGAGGCAATTCAGACCGTTGCCGATTGCTGAGTTCCCTGCTGTGCAAGTAGGAGCCCAATTTGCCTTTCCATTTCTGAAAGCTCAGTTTGCCCCTCCTTTTATTTTTATGACAACTGTATGATGATAGACATGTTTTCCTTCTTGATATCAAGAAATACTGATGGCAGAGAATGCCTTCTTTTTACATCAATGTGATAATTATAAAAGCCTCTCAAACAGGAGTGTGTTTGGGTTGGTTCCACTGACTTGTGAACAAAATTGACAGCTGATAGATATGTGTTCTTCCTACCAAGTTTATGGTCAGATTCCGTATCAAAACTGAGATAAGACTGTAGACAAGGTTATGGTGGAAATGGCATTACCTTGGTTCTTCTACCCTCCATCTACTACTCATATTCAAAGTAAGAGGGGGGAGCAAAAATCTTCAAGTGTTTCTAGTTAATTCTAAGAATTGCATGCATTTTAAAATTTTAAAAAGCAACTATCCAAAAGTTTTAGTAGTTTTCATGGTATAAAATAGAACTGTTTGCAAACTATGTATGTGCCTTGTCTGTTCTTCTAGGCACGTGTTCCACAAAGTCTGTGTGGACCCATGGCTCAGTGAGCACTGTACATGTCCAATGTGTAAGCTGAACATTTTGAAGGCACTGGGAATTGTGGTAAGTTGCTTGATTGCAAACTCTTCTTCCTCCCATGTATGAGACCTAGAATAGGAAGAATAATTGGGGGGAGAGAGAGGGAAGTGTGTTCCAGTACCCTTACTCAGAAAATATTTGGGGGTTTATATGAATTTCTTTGGTGCTGGTTTGTTGTTCTTCCTTCTTTCCCTGGTTGGTAGATGAGAATATATTGTTATATTTTCAATTATGAGAATTATGTACCGGAAGTATGCTAGATTCTCTGTAATCTTCCTTTTTTTCAAGTCCTTTGAACTCTTCCTTGTTAAATTTTCACTGTGAATCTCTTGTCCTTGTGGTTTCCTGTAGGCAGTCTTAAATTTGCACATTAAAAGCCCTGCCCTAGCCCAGGCCAGTGAATTTTCCTCAAGCAGCTCATGTCTTATGGGATCCCCAAGGACTGTTTTCATTGACCAGTTCACAAACGGATAGATAGTAGTGAAACCCCAAAGCAGATCTTTTTATCCTTTCCTGTATGAGGAAAAAATTACAAAGTGGGAGTGATGCTCTTTTCAGAGTAAGATAAGAACATATGGAGAGACTGTCTAAAGTGGCTTTTGATTCAAGACAGCAAGAATAATCAGGCTTCCATTTTTAGTTGTGTCAGTCACAAATTTGTGCATTTCTTAAGAAATAGTAGCAGATATTTTGTGGATGGCCTGTTTTTGCAGTTAATAACATCCCTGGGTTTTTAGAAGAGGATACAGAGTTCAGAGTTTGTCTTGGTTGTGGTAAACCATATAGGCATATGATACAAGTGTACTTGAGTCCCTTCCTTGAATCTCAGTCCTTCTTTCTGCTTCTTCCTTCTCCTCTTCAAGAGGTAGAAGTTATTCATTCATGTCTTTCTCTCCTGCGTGAGCTCAGGACAGCCCCAGCGGCTGAAAAAAGCGTGTGTGTGGTTTCTGCAGTGTATGGGTGTGCTGCATGTAGAACATTTCCCCGTAACGTGGAGCTGTGCTTTCCCCCAGCCCAACGTGCCGTGCACAGATAACGTCGCCTTTGACATGGAGAGGCTGACGCGGGGGCAGCCAGCCAGCCGGCGCTCGGCGCTGGGCGACTTCGGCACCGACAGCTCCCTCAGCCTGGAGCCCCTGCGCACCTCGGGCATGTCACAGCTGCCACAGGACGGCGAGCTGACACCAAGGTCGGGGGAGATCAACATTGCCGTGACAAGTAAGTGTCCTTTGGCTCCTGGCGCCGTCCTACGGCTTCCGTGGGGTGTGTGTGTGTGTGTGTGTGTGTGTCCCTCTGTGCTGCAGGGCCCTGGTGATGGATGTTCCTGCAGGGACAAAGGTGACCTCAGTGTCTCTGCGAGAGGCATATGCTCCTTATTGGAACCAATAACTCGAGGAATGACAGTGCCAACACTTCCATTATTAATGGTATATCCATTAGATCCGCATGCAAAGAGCCCTGGATGAACTGAAATGGCACCAAAATAACCTTCCTGAATTTGGTAACCAGCGCAAGAAGCTGGGTTGCCAAAACTGTTATTTATCCCTTCAGAATACTTTACATGCAATAATTTATACAAATATAAATATTTTAATTGATAGCCATTTCTGCAGACATTTATTCCCCTGAGAACATTGCTACTGGAATTCTGACGTCACTTAGCAGATGTTTTTTTTCTTACAAAATTCGTGAATTAAAGAAGCATTTGATGTACCAACATTTGAGTATTGTCCAAGTGTTTTATAACATCAGAAAACTGTTCCTGCACTGCTTGAAAGCTCTTATCCATAAGAGCAGCATGGAAAATTTCCACTTACTGGAATTTACTTAGGGTTTTTAATGTACAATAGAACTATAATAAATACAGTACGTGTGGAATTGCATCTGTTTTCCATATGCTGTACAGTCTCAACTTGATGCATGAATGGTTGGTTGTTTTTCTGGCTGAATTGTGAAAATAGAATCCATGCAGTACAACAGTCTAATTTTCTCCTTGTTTTTTGTTTATGTGCATCTGTGATCTAGATTTTGAACTGAGTGACACTGGTTGCCACTGATACATGTATACAAGGCAGTGAAACCAATGCAGTTCATTAGAGTGTTTCTTTAGGTGCTGTAGCAAAGTAAATGTCTCATTAAAAATAAAAAATAACAAACCTCACCTCTTGAAAAACATAGTCCATATGTAGAAATGTCCTGATCTGACATGGGAAAATCCACATAAAAATCTGGATCTCCATGTAGCCAATAAGTCACTTTGCCATCCGGTGTTCAACCTCTGGCTCACCTTGCACTCAGTTGTGTTGAGCAAGAACAGATCTGTTGCTGTGCTGCTTCCTTGTCATGGGTGGGAAAACTGTAGTTTTCACTTTTTACTAATTGCCTTTTCCGAAGGTGTTTTTTACTGTCTGTTCCCAGCTGTAGTGCTGCTTGTGCACGGATGGGATGCCAGGGTAAAACAAGAAATAACCACCAATGGTTCATTCTGACAATGTTTATAAAGTAAAGCTTTAGAAAGGGCTTTTGAAATATTTCTATTTTATGGATGACACATGCGTTCTTTGATGCATGAGAGTTAAACCAAAAGCTGTACTCAACAACAGTGTTTGTATTCTGAACTGTTACTGTATGCCAGGTTAATCCTGGGGAGAATTTTGAATAGTGAACATTCTTTTATTGACTTCTTTATATTACTTTTTATTTAATATGTGTGTGTGTCTACGCTAGTATTGAAATTATTTTTTGTGGGTATATCTGTCTATTAAGTAGAAAGCTCTAGTAATGTTTTACCGCTGAGCAGTCTATCCTGATTTTTGTTGGGTTTTAAATGACATAAATTTGGGAGGGAGGGGGTAAAGACACGGCTGAAGTGTGACAATACTTTGACTGTGCTTATGTGAAAGAGATGCATCTCACCAAGCCTAACCCAACCTGACAGTGGTCTTTCTGACTTGGGGGTGGACAGAGTTTTCATTACATTTTCCCTTGATCCTGCATTTCACTTGACATTGTTTAGTAACTTTCCATTATCACTAACCCTTGGGCTCAGCCAGGAAATACTGTTTGTGCCATGCTTCTTTTCTGCACCTCTCTCCACTTCTTCTTTGCTAGCCTTCTCCCGTCAGTAACTCTGTGGCTTAACCTCCTTCTGCTTCACCTCCTGGGGCCAGTCATGGCTTAGAAGCCTCTTGCCTTCCACCAGTGGTGTTTGAGGGAAATCTTGGCATCGCTTTCTCCCACGAGTGATTTCCTCCCTTTCCTTTGTCAACAGAAGAATGGTTTATTATTGCCAGTTTTGGCCTCCTCAGTGCCCTTACACTCTGCTACATGATCATCAAAGCCACAGCTAGCTTGAATGCTAATGAGTAAGTAAATACTCAGATGTTTCTGTGCGTTTCTGGTGGGTGTGTGTCATGGACAACATTGGGAATAAATATCAAGAGAAGGGGGAATGTGTAATTCATTTCCTGCTTTTCTCAAACACGAGTGTCTCTGTTAACAGCAGGTTTCAGGGTAACAGGTGAAGTCCCTCAATTTATATTTAGCTGGGTTGTCTGAGGAACTCTCTTTACTATGTGGAGACATGAAAAGGGGAAAGCAGAATATTTATGGTCAGTTTTTGATCATTGTTCCACGTAAATGTTAGATTTCCGCCATTAAATTCCTATGTTCAAAATTCACCTGCCAGAGCCAAAACTTACTACCAGCAGTTACCTTTGACAGTTTTCACCTCAATTTTATAGTCAAATTTCATATTAAAAAAATAATCCTGTATTCCTAGTTGTCACACTTTCAGCTAAGGGGGGGAAAAAAAAAGGTGTTTAAATAGAAAATTACCTTTTTCCTATTAGGTGAGGGAAAGATGAAAGCAATGAATGCAGTACTGTTTCTTCTTTCTTAAATGAATGCTTGCTTCCATGCTTTCTTAACCTATATGGAAACCTCCAGCCTCCCTTCAGGCAGGCTGGACAAGAAATTACCCTAGCAGATAACTTCCTTTTTTTATAATTCTGTGTGTGGGCAAGTATAAATCTATTCTGCAGATCTATTAACTAGGTACATCTAGTTACTTTCATGTAGGTGTATAGAATATCTGGGCTTGGGATATATGTTTAATCTTAATTATTTATTTGGGAAGGCAAGGTGTCAACATCTTTTTGTCTCTGAACATCTTGACACAGCTGAGTTTCCATTAAAGTGCTGATCTCTCTACCGGAAGTGGGGTGAGATCCAAAGAAATGCATCTGGGAAATGCAGCGTTGTAAACATTTTCTTTGGCGTTTTTTTTCTTTGAGATAGGAGAAGGGGTTTGGATGATTTTTGTTGTTGTTGTTCTTTATTGCTATTTGGAACGTATAAGGTGTCCTCGATAAGATGGGAACATGTCTAATAGCCTCCAGTGTAAAATTTTAGGCAATCTCAAGCTAATGATTTTCATGAGGTCCCATAATATTGGTCATCGGGGATTTTTGATTACCACGCATTTGTAAATCTTCTTTTCATACACTGATTCCAAAAGGGCTTCGTGAAGAAAACTTTCAGAATTTCAAATCGCCCTATCAAATCTACTGATTTTTTTTTTTCCATTTGTCGAAATCTTGAAGTTGCTGCCATCAATCAGTGACTTGGCAACATAGCTGCAGCTGAACGTAGTTAATCTTTAGTCTGCCTGGAAAAGTAGCTTGGGAAAGCATGGGGCAAGATGAGCTGCAGAACAGGAATGTCTGCATTGCTGGGCACTTGCACATCGTTGGGAAGGAGGAGGAGCTGGAGCCCATGAAGTCTCATCCAGATGTGAGCACTGATAGCAGCTGCATTTCTGCCTTGCAACTCTTCTTTTTGTTGCTCAGTTGGAGCTGGGACTGTTTTTACTGCAAGGATAAGCTGCTGCACATTGGCAGGGACTTTGGGCCTCCAGCAAAGTGTTTTCACAGTGATGTTCCCTCAGTACAAACAAAGGGTGTGCTGATACAAGGAGAGCTCCTTTTCTGAGTGATAGGAATTGAAATGCAAGCACATGGAGTGTGTACTTGAGACAGATGAGAAAACTCACAGCCCGGAAACCAGAGCTTCAAAAATCACTTATTTGAGTAACTGAGGTTCTTGGCTGTGGCCTTTAACCTCAGCAGCTCTTCATCTGAATCCTTTGGGATCTGAGCAGCCTCCACAAGTGTTGCTGGGTTCGACTACTCATTTTAGACACTTTAAAATGACACTAATGCTAAGATTTATTGTTTCACTGACACTTTCCCAGACAAAGAATTTCCTGTGCTGAATATCATGCCAGATATATGGCAGCTCCTTCTCCTTGCTTTTTTCTATTTAACAGCATACCTGCTTTTTATGCTGCTCTCCATGTAAAAAGCAATGTTGGCATGCCCTGCCTTTCTTATGGTAGTGTTTCAAGAGGGATCTGAGGAGGTTTTCATATTGAAAAATAACAGTAGCAAGAGTGTGGCCATGTCATATGGCTGATGCAAGTAAAAGACTTGAAATTCTGCTTTTAAACTCACCTAAAAACATATCCTGTACCTTTTTTTTTAGCTATGTCCTTCCCACAGCTTAAACATAGTTATTTAGAGCAATAGTTCTGGAGTTGGGAGTATATACATATTTAGCTGTGTGTATGTATAAATACACACACATGCATTTTTAGTTGTGATAAAAGTAAACATTGTCTAAGTGATAAAATAAGGAACCAGCTGCTTTCTCTTTGTCTCAAAATACCCTTGCAGTACTAGTATAAAAAGTTTTAGGCAGTGTTTGAAAGGAGCAGAAGTAGCACAATTTGCTTTGCTTCCTAGGGAACAATCAGAAATTACTGTGTAAATGTGGGGTTAAGCCCGAAAAACCCAAATGTTGGATAGCACCACTTAGAGAAAGTTTTCAGTAGCAGATGGAGTGTCCTCAAAAGCTTCGAAGTGCTCAGACCTCTGATTGTCCTGTAGGAATGATGTGACAAACAGAGATGTCTCCTAATGCTCTGGCTTTGTATAATTAGTCATTTTTTACAAACTTACTTCTACAGGATTTTTTTTTTTTTTAGTATTGGCAGTATTAACTTTAACATAAATATTTTGTTCCTTTTTTTTCTGCCCTGCAGAGCAGAATGCTATTGAAGAAACGCTTTCCGGCCGATTGCCTTGGAGAGAGACACCTATTTTTATGCATCATTTATCGATCATGCAGCACAAGCAATTATTTAGTACATTCTATTTTTTCATAAAATTTGCTGATGCCAAAGCTTTGTATTAAAGAAAAAGTGAAGAAATAAAAAACTTTAATTAAGAAATCTTACTCTGTGAGAATTTCATTTTTCTTGCACTTTCTGTGTTAGTACTCAAGTCTGAGAGCATCTTGTAAATTTTACAAGGTGCTTTATTTCCTTTGAATGATTTCATCTTTGCAGATTGCTATTATTCTCCATTCATTTGGGACACAAGATAAGTAGTGGAAATCTTATGCAGTGCCCTTGTTATGGTGCCACTCAAGTTTGACTTAAGTGTCACTGAAGTGACTAAAAAGTGTTCTTAGCAATCATTCCACATCAACTTGTTAGGGAAAAAAGCTGGGTCAAGCTGTCAATTCTGCTATAATGGATTTACCTTGACTCCAGCTGTGAGTTAATTTGAAATAAGAACATTTTCTTAGTTTCTTCTCCTGTAACACTCCCAGTTGCCCTGGGAACACTGCAGTATTTTTGCCTTGAGGCCAGGCATTGCTAGAGATTTGCAATGCTGTTGTCACAAAACACAAATCATAAACCTTTTCTTTTACTTTCACCCCACCCTCCTTTTGATAAAAGTGAAGCTGCTCAAAACCACTTCTTCCTTCCTAAATAACAAGTGAAAATGCAGCATTTCCCCACTGCCATGTGTGAAGCCTCCTTTCATATCAGTGGCAGGGGTTAGTTTTCGTTCAAATTCAGATTGTGGAAGATTGATAATGCTCTTTAATGTAGACTCTGTGCAAGCATGTCCTTTCTTGCCACAGCTTCTGTACTGGTGAGGAGACAGAGGGAAAACATCTCCCCTCCCCACTGGCTGTCCTCACTCTGGCTAGTTCATGCAAGTTATGCAAGCGCTATGTGAGTAATTTCACAACAGTCAGTTAAAACACACAGGCCCGAGATGAAGCCAAATGCTAATGCTTGACTTAACGAGATGGGTAAATGAAAATAACAAGTCGGGAAGGAAAAGTAATTGACAGAAGTTAAAAACTACTCAACATTTGGTTGTTTTTGTTGATCTCGGATCAAGATGTAGAAAGTGAATGCTTTCTAATTTAATTAAATGAACAGAGAGAAGCAATTTTACTGTAAGATTTAAAATTTTTTATGTACTGGGAACTAGAGGATTTAATTTAATTTTAATTTTATGTATAGGCACTTTTGGAATTTAGGAACACAGCCAGATGCTACATTAAAATAGTTCCTTAATTCTTATTTGTCCATCAGGCTTCAGCTGAGAAGGCAGCTTTTATAATAGGCTGTGAAGAGTGTGATAGCTTCAGTGCATTTAATAGAATTCTTCTTCAATGTCCTTGTGAAATTCTGAAAGAAATATGGAAACAAGTCAATAGAGCAGTAAGTGCATTTTGAAAGACTGGAAAACCCCATTGGACTTACTCATGAGAAGAAAAAAACCCCTCAAATATTCCGTGTTTGAGGGCTGTGTGCTTGTAATGTACAGCATGTGTCAACTGAGTGTTGTTGCCAAAACTGGAAGAATGTGGTTAGAGCATGATTTATGGAACAAGCTATGATACATGTTTTTTCACTCATCTCTCAACAGCAGTAGTAAAACCGATAAGTTTGTGCTTGTCTCCTGAAACAAAATTCCATAAATTCTATTTAGTGCTGTTGGGCAGACACCGTGTGAGCAGTGCAGTGACCCAGATGCAAAAGGTGCCATAGTAATTCCAGTTCATGTTTCTTCTTCAGAACAGCAGCAGCAGAAGAAGTTGAGCGATATTTGGAACAAAAGGGTTGACAGGGCTTTTCAGTGCAATTCCCTCCATGGAGGATTTAAGTAACTCAGCATCATCTTTTCTAGTTTTTCTTTTGAGCCTCTAACAAGTGTCTCTACAAAGTGTTAATAATGATAACACTTTTGATAGGTTACTTGGAGGTCAAGGAATTAGTGCATGTTTATCTGTTAATGAAATAAATACATTCAAAGATACTGTACATCATCCCAGAAACACTTTTTTTTTTTTTTTTTTTACTCTGCATTGAGAGAAGAAGGAAATCTCCAAAGTTTTCCACAGAATCATAGAACCACTTAGGTTGGAAAAGCCCTCTAAGATCATCAAGTCCAACCATTAACCTAGCACTGCCACTGCCAAGCCCACCCAAGTGTCACATCTGTATCTCTTAAATATGTTGATCCAGCCTATCCAGATCCATCTGTGGAGCCTTCCTGCCCTCCAGAAGATTAACCCAACATGGTCTTGGCTGCAAACTGACTGAGGGTGCACTCAATCCCTCATAAAGGTCACTGATGAAGACATTAAACAGAGCTGGCCCCAGTTCTGAGCCCTGTGGATGTAACTCCATTTCCCATCGCTCTCTGGGCTGAGCCATCCAGCCTGTTCTTAACCCCTGTATGGTGCGCCTGTCCAAGCCATGGGCAGCCAGTTCCCAAGAGAATGCTGTGGGACACAGTGTCAAACTCCACCAAAGTACAGGCAAACGCATCCACAGCCTTTTCTTCATCCACTAAGTGGGTCACTTTGTCACAGAAGACCAGGTTGGTCAAGAGGACCTGCTTTTCCTAAACCCACACTGGCTGTGTCTGACCCCTTGCTTGTCCTGGATGTGCCATGTGATGGCACTAAAATGATCTGTTCCATGGCCTTCCCTGGCACCGAGGTCAGGCTGACAGGCCTGCAATTGCTCCAACTCCTCTTTCCACCCTTCCTGTAGCTGGGTGTCACATTTGCTGATCTCCAGTCAGCTGGGTCCTCCCCAGGTATCTGGGACCACTGGTAAATCATGCCAAGTGGCTCTGTGAGCACCACAGGGCTACCCCAATGACCCTCCTTCCTTGCTTGTCCCTTCTGAAGAGTTTTCAGCCATCTGTTGCAGCACTCAGTTGTGCCAGTCATCCCACCATGTCTGCATGATGGGAACCATGTCCATCTGGTCTTCTGAGGAAGCACATTCCTGCTTTACAAGCCTGTAAATCAACAGCCAGCACTGAGTGTGAAACTCTGGCCTACCCCAGCCCTGCTCAGACTTGACCTCTTTTATCTGAAAGAACCATTTGAGGTGTGACTGTTCATGCATATGGAAAGCAGTTGCTTTAAACTCATCCAGCTAAGCTGGCTTTGAGGAAAGAGTGCTTTATGAAATAGTTCCATTCTGTTGTTCCTTAACTGAGAGGGTGTCTAAAACAGATTAAGGGTAGGGAGTGCTCTGATCAGATTTCCATAGTAAGAAGTCTGTGTTGGAGGAGCTGTGGAAGGGACTGCAGCTTGTGGCAGAAGATGGCCCTAATTAATGACTAAGGGCATTAAGATACTTAAAGATGGAAAGGGAGCACCAGGTGATACTTAATCCTGGTGCCCCCTGCAGGGCTGTGTCTCTTGAGTTTTTGGCCTTGGTGTTGTCCTTTAGTGGCATCCTATGGTAGGTATAAAGATCAATTCCAGGGTAGTATGTTTATTTTCACACTCAATGCAAGTTATCTGAAAGGTTCTTTTAAATCATATAATGAAGAATAGTGGTAGAGAACACTGAAAGATTCATTTTCATTTATTAAAACTGCATGCAGCCTTCCCATTTGTTTTCTGTACCTAAGGGATAAATCTTGATCTTTCTTGGTAAGTGGAAAATAGGAAGAACAGATTCATAAGCTGAATTTGGAACTGCGGATGTTTGTACTTGTCCTTAAAATACATTTATTCAGTAAATTTATCAGCTGGACTGATGCCACATTTTTAAACAAACTGTAGCAATTTTCTGCATTAGGAGGAGTGTGGCTGGGTCACTGTGCCCTGCTGCTCCAGCCGTAAGCTGTGGGCAGTGCTCCTGACCTGGTTAATGGAGCATCTGAAGATTGAGTGGTGGAAGACGCAGAGCAGCAGCTGAATTCTCAGCTCTGGGCTGGCTGCACTGGATGGGAGAGGAGGCACTTAGGAAAAGAATGAACGATGTGTCTCAAAAGTGGTATGGAAGCCAAGAGATGTCTATCTGTATGGAAACATGCAGCCTCCCTGGAAGTGGGTGGCTTAAATTTCCTTTGCCAAGAAGGACTGAAACATCGCAGTAAAGAATTTTAGAGGTGTTGGATATACCCTGCCTATTTCCAGATTAATATAAAATACTTGTCAGATGACCTGTCTGCCTGTGATTAAATCTCTCCCTCCAACCTGCTAGAGTGGAAGTCTGGGTGAACACAGAGGAAATTACAGCCTAGGGTGTCTGTTTCCTAATCCCATGTTTGATTTCTGTGTAATAAAAACAAAGGCAGCACCAAGCTTTTAGAATCCCTTTGGTTTGTTAGAGCATTGGTTGTGTGTAATACTGCAGCAGGTGGAGGAGGGGGAGATGAAATATCCAATATTCACAGCTTATTTCAACTACAAAATGAGACTCGCTCATCAAAAAGCAAATGATCCTGACGCATAACACAGTCTTGAAATCAGTTTTATCTGGTATAATTTCAAAGCAGGTTCAGAGTTTGGGATATTTTTTTTTTTGCTTGAATCATAGAATCATTAAGGTTGGAAAAGACCTCTAAGGTCATTAAGTCCAGCTGTTGGAAACAGACAATGATAATCTGGAAGTCACAGTTCCAGCTTTGTTTCCTTAAACACTCAACATTTATTTGTTTGTTTGTTGCTTTGCTTTGCTTTTATTTTAAGCATTGCCCACTTCTAGAAACCTGTAAATTTAGGGGACAGTTCAGATCCAGAAAATGGGTGTTTATCACTCCTCACCAACTACTTCTGGAAGTATATTCCAGGACAGCCCTCTAGTTCCAAGTACCTGGATACATGCTCCTGGCAGACTCAAAAATCCACTCCTGTGCAATGTAACCACTATTTTCACTCTTGTTTCAGTTAACAACAAGATCAAAAATTAATTTGCTTATGACAACTTCCCATTCTCACTGCAAATGGTAGAGTGAGTGTGTGCACTGACTTTTGCTTGTGGAAGAGCAGCAGTTCCATTGCCCAGCTCTGTTTTTCTGCTGGGCACTTTTTAGCAGGGATTTGACCTGGGCACTCAAAGTCTGTGTCTTTTGGGTGAGTGGGAAAGGAGAAAAGGGGTTTTGGACAGTAGCAGCTGAATTCTTCTTTTCTTACATCTTCTATGAGGTCTTCATTTCAGAATGGGGTAGGCTGGGCTCAAAATTTGGCAAAGAAAGGGGGATTTAGGCCGCTAAAATCTGCCAGGGCTAAAACTACAATTCCCTAAGCATCTTGCTTCACTGATGCCTGAAACTGGAGGCACCGTAGTTTGTTGAATGCCTTTTTGATGAACTTGGAAGCTTTTCAGTTGCCTCCAGTTTGGCTCATGCAGCTGCCTGGAGTATTTTAATCTAAGCAGCCTTGCTCCCAGCTAATCCCCCCTGGGATCGAGAAACCAGGTAATGAAGCGTTTTGGCCAAGAGCCTGATCTGATGATAGATGCTTTCAGAGAGAATCATTTGTACAGCAGGAGGGCTGAGATCCTTGCAAAAACACATCTGTGGATTCAGAGAGCCACAGGAGCACCAGGCCGCTGAGGAAAAAAAATGGACTTCCACTCCCCAGTTCATCAACAGCCGCGTGGTGCTTTTTTCGGGTATTGCCAGTGCTGGGAAAGAGTCTCCTTGGTTCTGTGTAAGGAAATCCATAGGTGGCTGTTTCTGGAAGGTGACTCATGGATGGAGTTTGCTGAGCTCTGGAGGAGGTCAGGCTTCCAGCAGCATTGGTGGGATGATCCCTGGGGAACCCCTCGCTCTGCCTGCTTGTTCCTTTTGAGCCTGAGCTGAAGCACTTTGTGCTGGTACAGGACACAGCACTTTGGCGCTGACCAGAGATTTCAGAGTCCTCTGAAGAAGCACACCTCTGCTTTACAAGGTTGTAAATCAACCGCCAGCAACTGTTTGCAAAGAGTGTGGAACACTGGCCTGCCCCAGCCTTGCTCAGACTTGACCTCTTTTATCTGAAAGAACCATTTGAGGTGTGACTGTTCATGCATATGGAAAGCAGTTGCTTTAAATTGGCAGGGGAGCACACGCACAGAGATGAAATGTTTCATGTGGTTGTTACTGGTTTGTGTTGAAAGGTGGCTGTCTTTTCCATATGTACTGTGTTTGCATCCAGCACACAGGTATGAGGATGCTTTACACAGTTCTTTCATTGTTCATGTGTGTTGCTAATGTGGTTTTGTTCTACCTCTTGCAGGTGGTCACTTCTTCCATCGTAACTCTCTGTCCCCTCGAAGCCTGGTCTATGAGAGCGAGTTCTCAACCATCGAACCTGCCTTGGACATGTACGACGAGAACAAAACCTGAAAGGAATCCATGCTCCTTCCTGGCCCTTTTTCTGTTTTTTTCATTTCTCATTCCTATTGTTGTGTACTCTTCCCATGGATCTCCTTTGTCTGAAGAAGAGCTGCTTTTTCCAGAACACGAACCCGCCTTCTCGTTTGCACAGACGAAGACCAGCTGTGGTGGATTCTGAGGGTGGCATCTTTGAGCTGACAAAGAGCTGTGCGCAAGCAAGGTTGTCTGATGGAAGTTGCTGAGTAACAGCATGGGGAGCTGTGTCGGCCCAGCCGCGGCGATGCAGGAGAGGTTTTACGGTGGCCCTAAGAGTTTGTGATGAACTGCAAATGCGCCTCTTACACAGGCGTCTGCTGCGTCCAATTTTTTAGTTGTCCAGATGGTTGGGCAATGTCAGAAAGGGAACTGGTTGTAGAGGAGATGGCCAGTGACTGGTAAAAGCACTCGTATAGCTCGGTCAATCCATAACCTTACTGTGAAACAGCCCCTTCTGAGAGGGACCTTCGTAAGTGCATTGAGTTTCCTACAACCCACTTAACCCCGGACAGTGGCGAGCCAGTCTGACATTCAAGCTGCAGAGAGGACCTGCATTTGCAGAAAGATTTCAAGAAACTTGATGCTTGGATTTTTTTCTCCAATTTGATTGAGGCAGGAGAAAAATGCTATACACAGAATATACTTTTGGTCCTTCTGTGTGCTGAAGTCAAGTGAGTCTCTTTCTGTAGAGAGGACATTCACAGAACCAGCACTTGATCTACCTAAAAACCATTAGACTTTTTGAAATATGCAGGAATAAAATTAGCTTTCTTTCTCACTTAACTTTTCTTTTGGGGGGTGGGGGGTAAAAATTCCGCCAAATTTTTCACTGAGGTTTTTTAAAAGCCAGCATGTTGGCATTACACAGAGAAGAAAAGAGGTAAGCTTCTTATCCCACTCTCCTGTTGAGATCTGCAACAGTTATTTAACAAATACATTCTCTGAGCTGTGCCCTTTCCCACTGACATCAATAACGGGAATGCAGAAAGCAGGAGAAGAAAGGAAAGCTGCTACTGCTTTGACACACTGCAGGAAAAATCAATTTTTACCAGCATGTGACAAAAGCTGTGGGGAAATGGATATTGTTTGCAAGCTTCTGAGAGAACAATGCAGAAATGGAGAGCGAGAGAGGAACCTCTGGAGCTAAGTCATCCACAACGTTCATCAAATGAGCCGATATGGAGGAGTGAGCGCTTCTGCTCCACCGTTTCCTACTGGACAATGCATAGGTGTTAATGAATGTTTGGATTTTTCTCCATTGCAGTCTAAGTTACTGTAGGTGTAGAAACTCATTTGTGTCCTTGTAATGTGAAACACAGTTTCACCCTCTGTAAAGGAATCTTGAGAAATCAGTTAAGCCAAAAAGAAAGGTAAGACTTACCTGCCATGCTTTAATTTCACCTGCTTTTGCTACAAGCAGGGGAATTTCCCCTCCTTTATAATGTTTTTAATTGTATAGAAGTCTGCTTAACATATATCCTTTCCTGAAGTGTGGTTCAGCTGTGTCTTTAACATGGATGTTCAAGAGAAAAAGAAAAATCCAGCTCTGTAAAATGAGGAAATGAGCCTCTTTGCCGAGCATGCTTTGACTTTTGTTGCTGTGCGTCAGCTTTATTTAATCTGATAATTCAAGAGTGGGTGGCGTGAAGCATAGGGAGGTTTTTCTCATAATACCCACATTGATATTTACCGAATGCACTTTTATTGCCATTCAGCTCGCTCTGGAAATGCACTGAAGCCCCAAACATTTTAAAGAGCACGATTTTGACACCCACTTTCTCCTGCAAAGCAGAAGTGAAGGTCACAGGAGTGCCGCAGGGGCTGAGGCAGCAGCGGGTTGTGGTCAGCATCCCTTCTCTGCTGGCGGGTGTGCGGGGCAGGCAGCGAGACCTCCGGGCACCGCCAGCGAGCCCGGGCACAGCTCCCCATCCCGGGCACAGCTCCCCATCCCGGGCACAGCTCCTCATCCCGGGCACAGCTCCCCATCCCGGCTGGGCACAACTCCCCATCCCGGGCACAGCTCCCCGTCCCGGGCACAGCTCCCCATCCCGGCTGGGCACAACTCCCCATCCCGGGCACAGCTCCCCATCCTGGCCGGGCACAGCTCCCCGTCCGGGCTGGGCACAGTTCCCCATCCCGGGTCCCCATCCCGGGCACAGTTCCCCATCCCAGCCTGGCTGAGCGGAACCCGTATGGAACTCGGGGCGGCAGAAGGGCCGGTTGAGCAGCCTCTGTTTTTGTAATTACATCTGCGAGATCAGCAGGGACACTTGGGAGCCGCGCCTTGGGAATGCAAACGCCCGAGAGGAAAATCACCATCTCTCAAGGAGGTTGTGGGGCTTGTTTTCATCCATGAGGGCAGTCAGGTTATGATAAACCCGGATACCTGGGTGTTCCTGGTTAAATGCAAACATGTCTTGGTGTGTCCGGCCAGCATAGAGCTGCTCTGAGGGGGTTGTGGGTAGAACAGGCTCTTGCAGCACTGAGTGGGGTGCTGATGCTCCAAGCAAATCCTTCTGCCCATCCTGACACAGGGATTTCCCGGCCACCAGCAATGTCACTGGGGCACAGTTCCAGCACAAAACCAAACCTGATGATTTCTCAGCTCCAGCTGAGCCCATTAGCATGAGCTGTGTGCCAGAATATACAGAAAAGCTAGATGAGGCATGGAAATTAAAAACTAGAAAGCACAAAGCCCCCAAAGACAAAATAATGAATAATGTAATTTGTATTTTACTAAATCTTATTTCTAACCAAATATCTTGGTTTTAAAGAGGGGGAGGGCAGGTTTGCCTCGCTGAAGATCAAGGTCTGGCACAATGATGTAAAAATGGATTTGTGCTGTAGCATCTTGGATAGGGGAGCTGGTATTTGTAATTTACATCCTGGATTTAGGAAATCCTGCAAATCTGGAAAAATTAAAAGCTTGTTCAAGCAATCGGTCTCTATGTGCACGCCAGGACGTGCTGGAGCAGGCCTTCCCCAGTTAGTCATATTTAGGATGGGGAAGAGGCACCACAGCAACAGGGTGATTTTTTCTGGGCTGTGCCAGTAAGTTTGAGGTTTTCCTTTTAATATTAATCAGTATATAAAAAAAGCTTGATGAGCATCGTTGTTCTTGTTCTGCTGCAGTGGTTCTGTGTGTGGTTGAGTCATTTCACAGAAGTAAAATATACATCAACCTACCAAGCACTGGAAGTGCCAGTAACTTGGAAAATAATTTTCAAGGTTAAAAAAAGTGCTTTTTTAACAGAAAAACATTCAGTTTATGACTTCTACATATAAAAAAAGCTTTTATCTCCAAGTGTTTTCCTAAACTAGTCAAACCTCAACACTTTGCCTTCCCTTTCTCAGCTTACTCTTCTATGAAAGTTTTGCATGTTCCTATAAGACATTTGTAAAGCCAAGGTTTGCTTGTGTTCTTAGAGGATAATTGCCAGTAAGAAACCAGACTGTAAGTGTGCTTTTTACTTATAATATACAACATTAAGTATTAAATTTGAAGCATGTTAAAATTTACCTAATGACCCCCACAATTGCTCCCTCCAGTGAGCTCATGCATTCGAATCTGCATTGTCCCTTTGCTCTAGGATGCTTGCCCTGGCACCTGAGGATGCATTAGAAATAGCCAGGTACCCTGCATTAGCCAAAGAGAGACCAAAACCGATTTGATAAACATGTCTAGGACTATGTTATGAGACTTTTACATATCCGTTTTCTTTAAACACATTCACATAAAATAGTGCAAAGGCTTGGGATAGCCAAGAGCTTTTTACCAGCTCCTGGAAAACAGAGGGAATTCTGCAGGAAACATGGGTCACGCTTGAAGGACTTGTTCAGTCCAATTTATGTTGGAGGTAATGCCACAGTCAGGTCATGAGCTGAAGGATGAAGGCACCAGGGTTGAGCTGAAGTTTAGGCAGCTCTGCAGCCTAATTACTGGTGAGTGAGTTGACTTAAGTATTACAAATATTTGTTATTTTGCTTAGCTAATAGTCATTTGGTTTTTGCAGTGTAGAAAATAGCACAGCAGCTCAGAAGCCAAGGCACAGTGGGGCAAAGGCAAGAGCCACAGGGCTGCTGCCAGCCCTTCAGGGGTAGGAGAGAAGGACAGTAGAGCTCTGGCAGGGACCTCAAGAAACACCTTCAAATTCCCAAGTAAAGCCTTTGCTCCTTTTTCACCCTGTGTTACCCAGCCATACTTGACCTAATTTTCCAGCCTGAGTGCTGCAGAAGAGTGTGTGATGTGCCATGACAGCTTGCATATGTGTTGTTATATTTAAAGATATCTTCAATTTTCCTTTCCCTGCTAGACTTGCTGCACCGCAGGGCAGCCTCAGCTCTGGCACACTCGGTGGAAACTGGTGAGCAGGGGAAGGAGTGAGGGAAAGATATTCCAACTAAACAGATTGGGGGAAAATCAGGGGAGAGGTAGGCAGTACTTTAGTATGCTGGTGCTCATTTCTGCTTTTCTTCCCTTGTCTTTGAAATAATTAAGAGAAAAAGCTGTACTCCCTACCCCTTCCTTGTGGGATGCAATGACAAGAGAAGGGCTCCAGGTGGGATTTTCCTCCTGACCCAGGGCCATGATGCTCTGTAACCCCCAGCCAGTGATGTCCTGAGGTGTTGACCAAAAACCCCAAATTCACAAGGGCATGTCAGTTTTACCTGGTGCTTGCAAAGTGATTTGAGGGGATGAAATCTGCTTACAGTGCCTTTGCAAAACACCACTAATTGACAACTTGTTATCTGTCAGTTGATTGATCCTTTCATTAACCTAGTTTAAAAGCCTGCAACATTCCCAGACACTCTTAATTCTCCCAATTAATCTCTACCTTTCCACTCAATAAGTTACTACTGGCTTCCTCCTCCTCTGGAGAGCTGGGTGAAGGTCTCTGCTGTGCAAGCACTGCTGTCCACCTATTCTCCAGCATCTTCTTCGTCACTGTGCCATCACCTCACTGTGCCATCACCATGCCAGCCAGCCCCTCCAAGGGGATGCATCGCTCCAAACCAGAGTCACGGTCTGTGGGAGCACAGAGGTTCCTGGTGGGCTGTGCTCAGCCAAAGCAGGGTGTGTGGAATCTGGACTGTTGTGGGATGCTCATTCTCTAGATCCCTGAATGGAGCATCCTTTTGCTCTTCTACCCATTAGCTTCATGGAGATGCTCACGTGAACAGAAATAGATGTGTAGGTTGTGTAATAACATTGGAATATTTTTTCTTTCTTACCGCAATAATGTCCAGGGTCTCTGGACCTGGGGCCCCTGTGGTATAAAGTGTTGCCCAAAAATAGTTCCTTTCCTAAGGAGTTAATAATTATTAATATTCCTACAAAGTAAGAACCACATAGTGTTTTATTGAAAGTTGAAGCTACTTAGAGTGATTTCAATGCAAGGCTGAGATGTAACATCAGCTAGTGTCATACAGCTAGGACTGGGGGTTTGCAGCCCAGAAATCAGATGGATATGGATGTGAAGGCTCCCTCACTTCTGCTAGGCTATTCCTTTCTACAGTTGTATCCACAAGCCCCTCAGGAGCCAGGAGCTTTTATTCTTTTCCATGAGCTCAGCTCTGTGCATTTATGTTCCATTTCCTGTTTTATTTTATTTTTTTTTTCTGCTTCTCACATACTCTGGGGCTCACCTTTGCTTGGCTCTGACTTGATCTTCAGGTGCCCAAAGCCCCCGGGGGGGACAAGAGCCATTAATTCCCAGCAGAGCAGCTCTGCTGGGCTATGCTAAGGCATGGATCATCAGATTTGCTGTGGATCCCCCGTGCCTGTGTCTGTAACACCCTCACACTGTCTCTGGCAGTAAGAGCTGTAGCTGCCTGCAGCCTCCCCACAGACCTGGGCTGCACTGGGAGAGAGGATCATACAGAAAACAGCTCAGCAACCCTCCCATGCTCCAGCACAGGAAAGTCTGGGCATGAAAGTAAACTTGTTCTTTGCTGCTATTAAGCCAGGAATGTTTAATAGAGTGTTTGAGGCTGTCAAAGCAAAGCTCCTGGTGCAGGTTCGTGAGGTCCCAGCAAGGCAGCACCCAGCCTGTCGCTTTCTGCTTGTGCTGGAGGGTGCTACATGAACGAGCGGCCTTCTCTGTGCCACCACATCAGCAGGCAGACTTTCCCCACCCTCTATGTCTAGGCTTAACTCCCAGCACTGGTAAGGTCTGTCGCACCACTCCTATAAAAGGGAATAACCTTTCAGAGCAAAATGAGTGGTAGCATCACTCTTCTGCTTGTCCCATCGGCCCTGCTGCAGTTTGCAAGTAGATGTTAAATACTAAAAGCTTCTCTGTATGACCGTGCCTGTCCAGGATCACCTGCTCAAGGCCGTGGCTAACTATGCACTGAATCCACCAAAATGGGATCATTTTATCTCAGCAGAGAGGGGACTCCCCCAGCCTTTGGGCACAGGAGACTGCAGCAAACAACAAATCCCCCCCAATTTGCGTGCGTGTAAAATGAGAAGTCTGTTTGAACTGGCTTGCTGCCAGGTGGGTCACACCGTTGTGACCAGGTAACCTGAACACGCCAGCAGCTGCCAGGGGTCTGGGGACACTGTGGGGACACAGGGACACACAGTGCCCTCCCGACAGCCAGGGCTTCTCAGCCCCTGTGGAAGTGGAGCTTGCCAGCAGCAGAACTTGTTGACATGTTTTGATGTAAGTATAACACTGTATTGTAGTTACGTGGTATATGCCAATATGTTCTTAGTGTATACCGACTAGTTAGGGTTTGCTAATGTACGACATTTCAATAAAAAGCAATTTAAAAATACAGTTTGTGAATTTGGTGTTTGAAAATATGGGAGAATGAAAGCATCGCCCAGTGACTCCAGCCTCTCCAGCATTTCTTATAGATCTGTCTTAGAGGATAGTGTGGAACAACATTGTCAATAGATCCATTTTCAGAGAGGATTTTCCCCACTCTGATGTGATTTTTTTTTTTTTTTTTATTTTGCTGTATTAGTGCCTAGAAATCCCAGGCCATTAAGGGCCACATGGTTCAAAGTGGCTTATGAATGTCCTGGAGACACTAATCCACCTTCCCACAGCTTTTGCCACATTAAAGATGGCACAGGGTGAACAAGAACAGCAATAGTTAAACAGGGAAGGATCCTTCAACATCTTCTCCCAGTGCTCAAACCCTTCCCACAGGACACCCAGCCTTCAGAAACCACCCTGCAGCTCCCCAAAAAGAGCCATGCCATTGAGGTGAAGGCACAGCCCTTCAGGCTGAGCCAGCTAATAAATATTTATATTACAGTAGTGTACAAAGGCTCCAGCTGGGATTAGGGCACTGCACTAACAAAGAAGATAGATCATCCAGGGTTAGAGGATTTATAGCCTAAAAAACCCATGGCATTCCCGCCTGCCTGGGAGCTGGGCAATAAGCACTGAGATGGCAGATGTCAGTGTTTTCTGCTGTTGTCACACTTTCAGAGCTTGCCTGGAGGCTCTCTAATGGTTTTTGAAACAAAATAACGGTTCACTAAATTATTGTGAAACTGCTCTGCAGCCAAGGGATGAGAGCGAGCTGCATGTCCCGCTGTCCTGTGTGCTGCGAAGATCATCCTTGGGCTGGGCCACAAGCTTTGAGTGGGCTCCAGAGCTGCAAAGCGAGGACCAAAATGAACCAGCCGCCAGGAGGGGGATGCCAGGACCCCCACCCTGAGCTCACGAGGCTGAGAGGCTGGAAGTGCATGTTCTTCTCAGCAAAAAGGGCAAATTAATTCCCATCTTCGCAGAGAGGAGATAGAAGCATCGCCAGCCTGGGCAGGAGCGCCGGACATGTCCCTGTTGTTCCAGTGCCCGAGAACCCTCTGGGGTGGATATTTTTCTAATATCCAACCTAAACCCCACCCTTCCGGACACAACTTCAGGCCGTTCAGGTCTTCTCAATGCCACAGTATGCCACCGGCAGGCAGAGGAGCTTTTCCGAGCGCGGCGCTGCCCCCCGACTGCCCAGCGCGGACCGTCCGGGGAGGCGGCGCCGGGCGCCGGCCGCACACGGGNCCGGCCGGGGCTGTCCGCGCTCAGGCCCGCGGGGCTGCTGCCCGGGAGGGCACGTAACTGACGGAGTGCCTGGAACCGTCTTCTTCTCGTGTCAAAAATGGCTTCTCAGCCCTGTTCGCATTGCTTTGAATTGTTGAGGTGGTTTATTTGCATATTCTGTGGATGTCTGTGCTTTTTCAAGGTGTAGAGGATGACAATAAGACGGGATTTATAACTAGTAGCAGTATGGAAGTTGTGCTGTACATGGGCCGAGGGTGAGGCTCTGCGGGTGCAGCCCAGTGGAAAATACCCCTGTGTTTGGGGAACAGCCGTGTTTCTGACATAAACCACTAAAATAACATGACTGTCACCAAAGCAGAATGTTAACAACTACAAACAACAAATCCCTTCACTTTTAAACCCCCCATTTATGTGCAGGATGCTTTCAATTATGTGAATTACAAAGATGTGAATTTCACTTGTGTCAATTACACATAGTGACTGTCGTGTATTAGCCCTTTTAGACAAACTAATAACAGAAATGGTGCAGCTGTTAAACATCATTAGCATATTTCATCTTTTCACAGTGTTCAAAATTATTTTGACCTGCTCTGTTTGATGTCACCTAACTTGTGCAGTTTTGCATATAGGCCTATACTTGAATTCTACAACTTTCCATTTTTTTCCGTAAAGAAACAACTGGTCCTATTCTGGGAACATTTAAACCAATGGGTTGAAGCTTTGACCTATGTTTACTTTTTGAGGTAGTTTGGCTCAGTGAGCATCTTCTTCAGAGCTCCTGCAGCTTCAAAGCCACGTGTCCTTCAGGAGCTGTGCAGCTGCACAGTGACATCTCAGAGTTGGAGTGGGATGTTCACCTGAGCTGGGAAGGTGTTGGAGTTGCTGTCAGGCTCGAGTTACTAAACATCTCATTACCGGTCTGTGTGTCAATATTTGACACGTTCAGTATTGTCAGAGGAAGGATTCAAAATTAACTTTCAATCCATTTGCTTCCTAAAACTGCACAAGAAACCCACAGCCCAAAGAGATCCTGCTGTGCTGGTTGCATACATGTTTGGTTTAGGTTTGTCACATGGGCTTGCTGTGGGTGATGTTTCACTGCAAGGACAGTGAGTGGTATATTCTTAATTTGTTAATTGCTACATACATAGCCAAGAGAGATAAGGGAGAGGAAGTGGCGTGTTTCTTGATAAGGAGTGAGATACGGATGAGTGCAGTTTGCACAGGCTTACCGAAACCATGAGAGCTGGGAATTGAAACTGGATCCCCCACAATGCCAGAGCCTGAGGAGTAACCATGCTCCCTCTCCGAGTTCTAATACTAGAGAACTTTTAATCATGAGTGCGTTGCAAAGCTGATTTGCATAAAAGATGCTCATAATGCATTGTGGAATAACAAAACAAATGGTCAGATATCTGTTTTATCTTATTGAAATAAAGACTTCATTGAAGTAAATTGATTTGCTTTACAAAGTCTGGTTCATCAACATTTACTCTGGAAGTGTCTCCTTTCTTATTTAACATCACATAAAAATATTTTGACTTCTGTATTACCAAATTTTGAGTTGCTGACGTCTTTGTTTAATTAAAGTACTTCTGGAAACATCCTTGAAACCTTTGAGCACCAGTTTTTCTAGATCTACTCAATTCCATTTGGATGAATTATCTGCTTTTGGCAGGGATGATTCTGAAAAATACAGTGTTGAAAACTCTTGTGTCTTTTAGCTTGGTAGGCTTAAAAATCACTATTAGAATCAAAAACCCCACCGAGGAAAACACATTTCACTTTCATTAGAAAACTCTTCCTTGAAGGTGGGGAACTATGATGAGACTTAGGAGGCATTTAATTGCCATCTAAACTTTGTCCATTACCGATGGGACAGGCTGCGCTTGGTTTTTAGGTAATTTACCTCCAGTGACTGGATGTGTTATCTCCATTTTCTCAACCAAGTGCAGCAGCTCTTCCATCACAACTGCTCACAGGCTGTCAACATCAGTGTTTTCTGCAGTGATCATCCTGTGGTTTTGCTTAACCTAGATCTTTGTATTGGTATTACCCTGCTGTAATTTCTGTCTCTTTGCTTCCTAGGCCTCCTTGTGGGGACACTAGACGTGGTTTTGGATTCCAGTGCCAGAGTTGCCCCATACCGGATTCTGCACCAGACTCAGGACTCTCAAGTGTACTGGGCAGTGGCCTGTGGTATGTGACTTTTGTTGGGGACTGGATTTGAGGTATTCTCCTGTCTTTTTGATTCAGATGACCAGTTCTCCCACATAGGAGTATCTATGACTGCTCAGGACACTTCCAAGAGCTTCTGGTGATGTAGTGGAAGACTCCAGAAATGACAAAACTCAGTGTTGTTTAAACTGTAATTGAGGAACTTGAAGCTCTGCAAAAGCTTCCGTTTCTGCAGATGTTAGGAATTTTCCTTCTTCCAAGATGTACCTTGTATTTGCAAGGTTGAAGTGAGTTTGTGCAGAGAATAACACATGCTGGTTCAGGTGGGATGATGAGTGTGCTGCTGCTGCTACCAGGAGCATGGCACAAGATGGGAACATGTAACATTCTTCAAGGTACCAGAGGTACTCTGGGGAATCTCTTGGTCCAGTTTATGTTTTTTCTATTATTTCTGACCTGGAATAGATGTGTATATAGATCTGTAAAATGGACTAGGGTAGTATTTTTTTAACATCAAGGATCCTTGGCCCCTTTTACTTGAGAAATGTAACTGCTGTTTTAGAATTTCATAATGCAAGCATCTTATGCCTGTTGGTGAACTTTGATTAAAGCTTTAGGTCCTAATGCTTGCTAAAGAGGAACTATGTCCAGACATATTTATTAGACCAACTTTGTTTATAATGAGAATTTTCACTTCTCACTTTGTGGTGGAGACATAAAATTTGGTCATGAAGGAATCATTTGCTAGGCCCCACAGAGGCTGATGTCTTGTTTTTCCTCTTCCCACCTTCTCTCCAGGCACCCAAGACAATATTCTTCCTTGTAGAGCTACTTAAATTCTGCAGAGGAGAGGTTCAGATGTTGCTGTGTTTCACAGAAATTCAGGTTCCCCTTTGAGGAGGGTGGAGGCAGAGAAATAAGAAAGACAGAAAACAAAATGGCAGGTCAGGAACTGCATAGAAAAAAGGAGAATATTTAGTGCAGATCTGTAATTTTATGGTATCTTGACGCTCAATAAGTTTTTTTTGTTCAATTTCAGGAGTGTTTTAGTTGATACCCTCCGTATCTCAGTTACTTTTAAGCAATGCAGTATGTAGAAGTGAGATGGGCTGGGTAACACCCAAATGGAGTTTGATAAATTATTGTACCGGAGTAAATATATTGTCTTCATCCAAAGTATTTTTTGTTGTATCTGGTTCTCATTCTGCTGTCAAAGTAAGAGTACTGGCATTCCTTTAAAGTTATAAGATGTATATACTGCTCTCTAGTTGAAGAATGCAAATATTTTATTTACAGTTCACTGCGTGTAAATACTAGTGGGCAGCAATCTGGTCACACAAGCAGCTTCAGCTCTTCAGCACTTTGTTCTTATAACCCTCCATGTAGGAATCACAGATTTTTGCTCCTTCATGTATGTCATTCTAATGTTGTTCTTACAAAGACGTCGGTTAGCGAGGCCAGGCTTATTTTAGCAATTTGGCTGCTGTCACTTGGTAAGAGATGCAGATCATGAAACAAAGCAGGACACAGACTTTATTCCATTGCTGCTGTTGCTGAACCTCTGGGTTTTTTTCACCGTCAAAGCATCCCATAATTGATAGTTCTGTGCCCTTAAAAGAAACCATTTTGTATTTTTAGAAACATTACCAGATGCTGCAGTAGATGTCAAGTAAATTTATACACAGAGGCAACAGAACAAACTTTTCTTGTTGTGCACTTTGGGTCATATACACAAACCCAAATTCATATCCCTGCAGTCCTTTCAGACAGGACGGCTCATTTGCTTCTAGTTTTATTCTCAGATTAGCAGGGTTTTTATGGTTTGGTGTCCAATTACAAATATGTGAAGATGATTTCATGGCTGAAGCTGCCTCCCAGGGAACTGTTTGTGTCATTCATTTTTCTTCTTTTCCATCAACTACACAGAGTGGTAAAATGTACTCATAGAGAAACCGAGTAGTGGCAGGCATGCTGTTAACATTTTTGCATATCTCACTGCATAAATATGAAGCTATAAGGTAAATTTACTGGAATATGGCAAAGAGAAATTTAAAAATGTCTTTGACTTGCATTTTAAAAGATTTCTTTTCATCTGCATTTAACAGTGTTTTTTATCTTGTTGAGGAATACTGAAATTTTTTTATCTCTTCTGGGTTTTTTTTCTGTCTACAATATAGTGATAGCTATCAACAGAAAGGAAGAAAAGACAAATATCTGAAATAATTAATGGAAATTAAGGCAACTTTTTAAACAAAAGTTCTTTAAATTGGTTTTTGAACTGTTGTAGACTGTATGGTTAAAGACAACTAACTGTTGGATATAAAGTTTGATGAGAAGTTTTTATTTAAGAAAGCGGAGAATTTTTTGACATAAATATTTTGATTGCTTTTTGATTTGTGTGCTCCCTGCTGAGCATTGCCCCTGGGAAATGGAACCTCTTTGTAGGTGTTAAAAAATTCCAGTTGCTCTGAAAGTTGGTCCAGTTTTAAGGTTCTTCTGGAAGTTCATTATTTTTGTTGTAAAATGTCAGTAATTAAAAGACTGCTTCTTGACAGGAACATAGGAATGTTTTTTGTTGGGTGAAAAGGCTGTGTTGGTGTGCATTGGCAACAGGATGATCTGTTGGTCATGTGCTGAGTATCCTTGGTGGCAGTGGAGACATTTTATTAGAAATATAATGTTGGTGTACATAAAATATCCTTGATATGTACGCAGTTGGTGTGTGTGATTAATCCTAATCACTGTTCAGTAATTATTAGTTTCCTGCTGTGAACTTGGAGGAAGAAAGACCTTGTTCTGATTTTTTTTTTCTTTGGTCTTGGTGTCATCTTTCTCTCCTTCAATTAGGATCATCTCGTAAAGAGATCACAAAGCATTGGGAATGGCTGGAGAATAACTTACTGCAGACTCTGTCCATCTTTGACAATGAAGAAGATATCACCACCTTTGTCAAGGGCAAGATACATGTAAGTGACATGTTTCCCTGAAGGACTTCCAGATTCTGAGAAAGGATGGGGAGATGGTTGTAAGAATTTTATATCCTTTTCAGTCATACATAGGTATGAAAGTGTCATGGAATGCATACAGCATTATCAACATCAGGTCACAGAGCAAATACTGAACAAGTGTATTTGAAGGGGAAGGGTTAAGAGCAGTAGATCTCAAGGAACAGCCTGCTTAGGATGTTCCTACTAATCCAAATATAATACCGCTTTAAAATCCCTGCCAATTATGCCTTTGATGCAGGGAGAATGGTTTAACAAGGGTTCATCTACAACAAATAGAGGAAAGAGAATTTTAGTTTGCTAGCAGTGTACTTGGCCTGACAGTGGTCTGAAAGGCGCCCGGGTTGTAAAGGATCTGCACCCCAGCAACCCCTGACTTTGGAGTCAAGTGCCTGCTGGTTTTGCAGTTAACACACTTCAGATTCCCAGCCTACAGATCCTCCAGAGCAGAAACTTATAAATTCAGTTCTTCAGTGAACTGCGGGAATTTGCATCTTTTTCAGCTCTCCTGTCAGATTCTTTATATTTTCCGTGTGTGTCTGTGCATGAGAGAGACTGTGGTCATTTGTTTTTCCTTCTGGCCAGTCAAGATCTGACAGACTGCAGAGTTCTGCCCTTCCTGGCAGATGATCTTCTTCCAGCTGAAGAAGCATGTGTGCAAGTGGAAAGAGACTTCAGTTCTCCTGCAAGTGTTCCCAGGCCAGCCATGAGGAAATCAGTCAGACATTAAACATGAGTGCTTGTGGCATGTGTTCAGGAATGGGTCTGAGATCCTAGACTCCCACAGGATCTGACTGCTCTTTCTGCATGTTTTTGCTGTTTCTGACATGACACGATAAGTGCTGTGTCTTGTTCCTTTGTGTCTTCCGGATTGCTGCTGTGACCCTTTGCTTTGTACATTATTTCTGTCAGCAGGCACCTTCACTTCTGTTTCTCCTCTCCTCCCACGTCCTTTCAGGGCATTATTGCTGAGGAGAACAAGAATGAGCAGCCCCAGAGTGAAGAGGATCCAGGTAAATTCAAAGAGGCTGAACTGAAGATGCGGAAGCAGTTTGGGATGCCCGAGGTGGAGAAGTTGGTCAATTACTATTCCTGCAGCTATTGGAAGGGACGTGTCCCGAGGCAGGGCTGGCTGTACCTCACTGTCAACCACCTCTGTTTCTACTCCTTCCTGCTGGGCAAAGAGGGTGAGTTATGAGCCTACAAGTTGTGTTTCTATCATTTCCCATGATCTTTTCGATGCAGTGGATCTTTCATGTGAACTCATTTTTAAGCTGACTGGTTTTTTTCCTTTTAGGAATCCTAGTCTGGCTCAGCATGTAAATCAGTTCTTGCTCTCATAGGCACTTCAGTGTGCCTGAGTCATTTTTTAAAACATGTCTCAAGTTGTACATCTGTTCTACTCAAACTGAATTCACTTTTTACAAGTTAGACTGGGTTAGAGACCCAAGCAGTATTTTTGCCTTTGTGAGTTTTATCTAGAACACCTGCCAGGACCCAGTATTTACAAAGCCCACACCCCAGAGTCCAAAACTAATTTGCTGGAAAGAAAGAATAAAAAATTGAGTAACTGTAGTTGAAAGCATTTATTGGACGGGAGATAGTCCTTTTGGAACTGCATTGTTTCTAGTCTAGTTAATCCCAAAGGTTATTTCCAAGTATTTTTGGAGAACCCAGTAAAAGTGTGAAGAAAAGAACTGTCCATGTGTAAGATGGGAGAAAAATCCTGCTCCACTGAGAGCTTGCAGGCTGCTAGACCTTAATTTCTGTTTGGTTGTTGCCTCAATTGCAATAATAGTATTTTTTAAATTCTTTTTCTCAGTTACACTGGTGATCCAGTGGGTGGATGTAACCCAGCTAGAAAAAAATGCTACACTGCTGTTCCCTGAGTGCATTAAAGTAAGCACGAGGGACAGTGAACTCTATTTTTCCATGTTTCTCAACATCAATGAGACGTTCAAGCTGATGGAGCAGTTGGCCAACATTGCAATGCGGCAGCTGCTGGACAACGAGAGCTTCCTACAGGACAAGTCTCTCCCAAAGCCCCGGAGGCCTCTTAAGAACATCTCCGCATTAAAAAGGTATTATGTTCCTAACAGTGAGAAAAAAGACAGGTAATAGGGGATTGTAAAAATAAATCCGCATTATTTTGTAGCTTCCAGGTGCTACTAGGATTTTCTTACTCTAGGGGCTGCATCACTTCAGTCAGTAGCCTTCTGCTTGTTCTCTTTTTCCCCTTCCCAAATTGGAGCTGAATTCACATATACCCTTGTGTCTTTCTCATGCGTGGCCAGGCACTGTCAGAAGGAATTTTCAACTAGAGACTGCTGAAATTCATATGTAAAAAGAAAAAAAAAGTGAAGGAAGAAAATTACACCCACCCCTTTGTCTGAAGTTAAAGATTTATAAAAAGAAACAGATTTGTATTGTAATAAATCCTCCCGCTGGGGAATGTTCTCTGCAGTTTCAGGATCTGATGTAACATTTCAGTTTTGCAGATGCACTTGCATATTTTATCTTGTATTGCAGGACATACCTTGTCAGGGAGGCATGTCTGAAGGCTGAAAGAGGAGTCAGAGGAGGGGTGGCATCTCAGTTAGAGAAAGGAATACTAAGAATACACAGCACAGTCTGAAGGTTGTGATTGGAATGAACATTTGACATTAGTGTTTGAGTGGGTTTTTCAGGTGAGTAAGCAAGTTTCAGGATACTACCCTTTACTTTTCCCCAGAGACCTGGATGCTCGAGCCAAAAATGAGTGCTACCGTGCCACTTTCCGGCTGCCCAAGGATGAATGCCTGGATGGACACACAGATTGTACCTTGTGGACACCATTCAACAAGATGCATATTCCTGGCCAGATGTTTGTTTCCAACAATTACATCTGTTTTGCCAGCAGGGCAGAGGAGGCCTGTCATCTCATCATTCCTCTCAGGGAGGTGGGGATTTCTTAGCTATATGTTAAGACTACAGGCCTCTCTTCTCTTTTGTGTCCTTCTGTCTTTTGTGCTGTGCTTCATGGATAATGGAAAATTGCAAGATCCAAATGGCCCTTGTCTTTGTGTTCTAGGTGACAATAGTTGAGAAAGCAGATAGTTCCAGCGTCTTGCCCAGCCCTCTGTCCATCAGCACTAAAAGTAAAATGACCTTCTTCTTCGCCAATCTGAAAGACCGGGATTTCTTGGTACAGAGGATCTCTGACTTCCTGCAGAGAACACCGTCCAAGAAACCCTGCGGCATCGACAGGGAGTGGAAGTGGAATGTGGCTGATCCCAGCAGCGAGGTACTGGGGAAATAGCTGGGCGGAACGTCATCAACTTTCCAGGGCAATGCCCCTTACAGTGTGTTTGCAGTGCTTGTCACCAGCCAGTGCTGTCTCTGTTAGGCCATGAGCAGGATTGGGAGCATGAGCTCAGACATTTTCTGTTCTCTTGTCCAGGAGATTCCAGAGCTGCCTTCCAGCAGCCCCCTGGCTGTCAGCCCCTCATCTGCTCTCAGCCATCGACCCGTCAGCTTCTGTGCTGGGCAAGTGCCAACAGCCTCGCAGGGACTGCTCAAACTCTTCAGGAGGAATTCTGAGGAGCTCTCTGGACCCAAAGGGGTAAATAATATTTTTATGTAAAACAATTAATTTTAAATAGTTTGCAGTAGGTTGCTGATTTCCTGACCTGCTCTAGAATGGAAATGCATTTTATCCCTGCTCAGTATCACTGCTGTATGTGTCACAGTGATAGTGCTGCACAGAGGTAACTTGACTGTCAGCTTACACACAATGTACTGACATACCTGAGATACTTGACCAGAGGCTGAGAAATGAGTGTTATCAGTGTTCTAGGATGTGAATTCATGGCTGTGAAGAACAACTTTTCTTCAGAGCAAGAAAGCAGGGAACTTGTATCTCTGCTTGCTAGTTAATCATCGTGATCCATGGTTCTATTTGCATTTATGTGGAGATTTGCAAGGTGTAGTTGTAAAGATTAGACTTTAAGCAAGGTCATAACTGATTCAGAACAGGGTAGATTAGTATATACACTCTTTTCTTCAGCAGAAAGAAGAGAGGTTTTGAATGTCACAATGTATTTTTCCTGTGAAGTGCAGGCCTGAATATACTCAGAAATCCCCTGTTGCAAACACAAAAATGCAATAATCTCCTAAAATAGCCATATTTGTTCCTATGAAGGCAAAGGAGAAGATGAAGGAAGAGTCTTGGAACATTCATTTCTTTGAATATGGGCGAGGGATGTGTATGTACCGCACTGCCAAGACGAGGGAGCTGGTACAGAAAGGAATCCCAGAGAATCTCCGTGGAGAGCTGTGGCTCCTTTTCTCAGGTAGGATGTTGTGCTGCTTATGTTGACAGCAGGAATAAGCTTTCTGCACATCTCAGAGGGAAAGGTATGACTCTTAGGTCGCTTCAGAAGAAATTATTGACAGGTTAATTCCATCTGAATGATACTTTGTGGTGGCTTTCTTTATTATCCTAGCAGCTGTTTGACCTCCTTTGTCTGGGTTTCAGTGTTGGGACCTAAGCTCTAACATGCTTTAACAATGAGTTTGTTGTTATATTTTCACATCTATTTGTAGTTCATGAGTTCGTGCAGTGCTTCTTGGCTCCCTCATCTCTGAAACTGGGAATAAAATCTGTGTTTCAAAGCACCAGAGGTAAAGCAATGTTTGTTTGTCATTTCAGGGGCTTGGAATGAGATGGTGACTCATCCTGGTTACTATGCAGATCTTGTGGAAAAGTCAATGGGAAGGTACAATCTTGCTACAGAGGAAATTGAGAGAGATCTGCACCGCTCTATGCCAGAACATCCTGCCTTCCAAAATGAACTGGGAATTGCTGCCCTCCGGAGAGTCTTAACAGCTTATGCATTCAGAAATCCCACAATTGGATACTGTCAGGTAGGAAAGAATCTTAGACTTGTTAGTCCTACACAATGACCATGATTGTCTTGGACTTTTTCTGCAGTTTTTTGTTCACTTTCAAGCTTTTCCTTCATGCTGTCTATGTAGTGGTGAGAAAGTAGCAAAGAAGTTATGCTGCATCATCTCTTAAATACCCTTAGAACACAATATTTAAGTAGACTTTTCACAGTGCTGTTAGATGTAATGTCAGAGTCTTTAATAGCTTTCCTGCCAGAGCTTTCTGTAGTTCAGCAAAACCATCTGGTTTCATTATAAGGAGCAATTAAATCAAATAAGTGGTGTTGCACATAGACTGTCTATTGAAAATGAAGCCATTTGCTGGTTTGTGAAACAACTTGGTGGAAATTCAGGTTCATTTTGTTATTGCTGTGATGGTACATTATGTTCTTGTTACGTTGTTCTGCTATGGCCAAATTCTTACAAAGATTTTTATGAAGACTTTGAAAATTATTCTTGTTTATGTTGTTTATTGAAAGTGTCATCAAATTATTTGGTGCCTCATGAACAGAGGAACTGAAAACATGAAGAAAAATTGGCTTAAGGTCATCTGTGGACTCAGATGCCAGTAGAAGTTGGAAGTAGATGTGGCTTTTAGTTTGCTGTATTCATGCTTTGAAAGTGTAGCTGGTCTGTAATAGCAGAGCTTTCATGAGGACCTCCATGTTCTTCCCCTGTGCCTGTGTGCTTGCTGTGCTCCTAGGCCATGAACATTGTCACCTCAGTGCTGCTGCTGTACTGCAATGAGGAAGAGGCTTTCTGGCTCCTGGTGGCTTTGTGTGAGCGGATGTTGCCAGATTACTACAACACAAGAGTAGTGGGTGAGTCCTTGTCAGATTCCTGCTGCAGCCTGGATTTTCAGCTCCACCAGCATTTCCCAGGAGCATTTTGTTGTTCAGAATTAATTAAATGTGATGCGTTTTAAAGATAATGAAGCACAACTCTGTTCCTTTTAAAGTGGCAGGGGTGTGACGGAGACATTGGAACAGACACTACAGGCCTCCAAGGTAGTAGTTTCACCTTGTAGTAACAAGGAACATGATGTCACCAAAAATTAGTATCAGGAGAGATCATTAGCAATAAGGAGGAATATCTGGAAGAACATTACTTGAGTTTTAGTTTTCCCCATCTGAATGACATGTTAAATCTGTGGAACAGGCTCTCAGGGAAAGTTAGTGAAAGCACCACTCCATGGGCTTTTAAAGTTGATTTGTATAAAAGACTGTAGTCTGGTGTAAATACCATAATATCAACAGTCCTCCACCCCTCCATTCAGGGCAAATGCACAGATGAATGAGAGGCTCTGTGTCGAGAGGTTGTGTATGCATGTGTCTGCATTCCTACTCTGCAATGTAGGAATAGTCTCATTGGTTTTATTGAGAACAGGGAAAAAAATTAATGCCTTAATTTTAGTTACGATGTTCAGAGTCTTATATGAACACATTTTGTTTAATAAATGCTTAGCTTGGTGCATGACAACACCATTCTGAGTTCTGCCATTGTTTTGTTTGTCTGTTTCAGGTGCATTGGTGGACCAAGGCATCTTTGAAGAACTTACACGAGAGTATCTTCCACAGCTGTCAGAAAAAATGCAGGACCTGGGAGTGATCTCCACCATATCCCTTTCCTGGTTTCTCACTCTCTTCCTGAGTGTGATGCCCTTTGAGAGTGCCGTGGTCATTGTTGACTGTTTTTTCTACGAGGGAATCAAATTTATCCTGCAGGTGTCGTTGGCCATACTTGATGCCAACATGGAGAAGTTACTACAGTGCTGCGATGAAGGTGAAGCCATGACTATTTTGGGCAGGTACCATTATTGTTCTTATTTATAACAGAATAGTAACAGTGGTCTTTTAGTCATCATCTCTTCCTACCTTATAGCAGATCATAGATAACACTCTAGGATGAAACTTGAGATCCAGAGAGGTTTGCTATTGCTTTCTGCAACAGCTGAAATTAATTGTTGGCTCAATGGTGGAGGAATCCCATGCTTCTGGAGCTGTTTTGCAGCATAATGAATTCCTGCATCTCAATTTGAATTTGAATTCTTAAAGGTTGTTTATTTGAACATAATAATTCTGCTTTACTATTTAAAACAGATTCTGGCAGGAATCACCTTCTTGAAAGATAAAACATTATCAAGCAGATATCTCCCAAGTCTAGTAAATGTAAGATTTTTTTGTTTGAAATGGGAATCTCTTCTATGTGCAGCAAGATCTTCAGCATATGACCAGAAGCCTACTTTTAAAAGAGCAAGTACCCCCAAAATAGGGCAAAAGTCAACTTTACTCCAGGTACATTGAGGGTAGCATTGCAGATTAGATGGGAAAAATTAAATTCTCCCTCATGTTTAGATTAGTGATACAAAGAAGTTGGGAGTAATGCATATAGGATATTATTTTTTTCTTTCTGGATGCTAATCCTGGAATCTTGCATCTTTTCTCATTTTTGTCCACAGATATTTGGACAACGTAGTTAACAGACAGAGTGTCTCTCCCCCTATTCCCCACTTGCATGCACTGTTGACCAGTGGAGATGACCCCCCACTTGAAATCGACATCTTTGAACTCATCAAAACTTCATATGAGGTAATGTTCTTGCTTGGTTTTTGCCCAAGAGATTTCTTCTCTACTGGCATCCTATTTTATACTTTGTGCAGCCAAAATCTGAGCAATGTTCATAGATTGAAATGCTTAAGGACTGCAGGCTGAAGCCATTGTTTCACCTGCTTGCTGTGAGTAGAACCTGACACTGTTGGCTGTTGCAGATTACAGAGAGTCTGCCCAATACCAGAGGGACTAAAATGAAGACTGCAAATAAGGAAGAAGTTACAGACAAGAGATTTCTTCCTGCTTTGTCAAAAAAGTCTCCATTATCACTTCTATTTGAGGATTGTCAGTGCTAAGGAGTTAAGGAGGAAAATGAAGGGTAAAAATTGTGATGTACTCTGCAGAAACACAGAACAATCCCAGTTCACATGCATAGGGATCCTGTTCTGTGAACCACATTATGGTAATAGGAGGGTGACCCCAGCATGGTGCCAATGCTGTTAAAATATCTCTGTACTCATAGAGGTGTTCCTCACAATTCATACTGAGAACAAGCGCATAAGAAAATTGATTCTGAATGATGGAAAGAACACAGGCACAAGAACTGATGTTTGGCAGTTCTTCTCTGCTAAGTGTGGGATCATTTCCCTCTTTATCTCATTTTTCACCCCATCCCCTTCTGGCTGTTTACAGTCAGGCAGCTGTAATTTTCCTGGGTGTTTTGTTTGCTTCATCAAATCTGCCATCTCTGTTTATTCTTGGTTTCTTTTTATAAAAGAGTGTCGCTGAATTCATGTTGCTTGTCTGACCTAGTCCATTGAAAAGCTTCTTGACTGTGGTGTTTCTGGCTGAATCTCATGGGGATCCTAGAGGAAAAACTGACAGGGCTGGAAGGAAAGACAGCCTGTCTGTTCTCTTATCTCTGCCACCATACAGGACCTGTATTTCTGTCAGTCCTGACAGATCCTTTTTCAGCTTTTCTGTTGAGACCTCTGATGTTGGATTTCTCATGAACTCTGAATTACTTCTCTTGCAGGACAGGAGTGAATAGGGAATAGAGCTCAAGTTTTTTCTCATCTTGCTGCTGGTAAAAGGCTTCTAGTGGGTTTAGGTGATCTCTGAGGGGATAGTACACTTGTTAAAGAATGTGTAATTGAAAATGGGTCGTTCTCTCTTCAGGAGGTGAGGTTGACCTGATCTGCTTCCTTTCTTGTAGAAATTTGGCAATCTGAAGGCAGATGACATTGAACAAATGCGTTTCAAACAAAGACTGAAAGTGATCCAGTCTCTGGAGGATACAGCCAAGAAGAGTGTGGTATGTGACTCCCAGACTGAATGAGCTACCAAATGGCACATTCATGGGAAGTGTTTTGCTATGAGCATTGAGAAACTTTGTGCTGTAGCAGACCAAGTTTTAAGTGACTGAAAGAATGATTGAATGAGATGTTTGGTGTGGAGGGAATTAAAAAACACCTGTAGACTTTGACATAGCCTCCCATGCCTAGTGCTGTCTGTTTTACTGTTTGCCTGGAATCTTTGAGAAAAGCTGCCTAGCAGATAATTATTTTACTGCCATTTAGAGAGTGCATTAGGGAATTTTACTGAAGGGTTCATGGCCGAAGGCATGTGTACATATTTATTGCCATTATCTCCCATGTCCTAGGTGGAGAATCTCATCAGTATATTTATTTCACTGTTGTTCTTTGAATGCATCCAAGTCAAACATCTGAAGATAAAAACAAGAGGGAGGGGTGACACAGTCTGCTCAGCCAGGTCTGCACAAACAGGAAATAAGCACAGTAAACTACTGAAAATGTCAGCAGTTTCTCCTTGACTGCAAACTGCCTTCCTGGTTGGTTTCCAGGGGTATTAGAATGGTGATGTTTTTCTTCCCATTCTGTGTAATATTTCCTTGCACTTGTTTTCTTCTCTTCTGTGTTACACAGATTTTTCTGTGTAACACAGAAGAGAAAATACGAGTTGTATTTGATTTTTCTATTCTTGAAATAAATTGTTTATTCTGTTTTATCCATAACTACAGGTCCGAGCTGTGTCTGGTGACATTGGTTTCTCTATGGAAGAACTAGAAGAGCTGTATGTAGTGTTCAAGGTAAGAAACCTTCCTTGAGAGAGTGAGGAAGAAATGTTGTCACACACAGTACAAATAGCAAAGTTGAAAGGGAAGCAGTGGCTTTGCTTTAATTCTTAATGTGACCTATCAGAAACTGATGTGGCATTCTGTTACACATGGTGCCTGTAGGACTGGCCCTGTTACTATCTGATTAATTATTTTTCATTTTTTTTCCCCCAAAGGTGGCCAAACCACATTCACAGTATTTGAATGATACTCAAAAAGAAACTGTAGAGTTAATAGAAGAGAATGTGGCATAGCCCTGAGAATGGGTAGCTAGGATTGACTGTACCTCAGCTTTTATTCTCAAGTTTCCCATTAACCTCATCTGTAATTGTGACAAGATTACTTAAGGTCTTCGCCTTTATTTGTCAGCGTATATATTTTTAAAAGAATGGCATTACCCAACTGCATTTACCGAAGTTGGTTGTGCTCTGTTGTAGACTCAGAAAGAGAGGCTTAGTTCTAAAACCTGCACGTTCCCTTTGCACTAAAGCCTGAATGACATTTTCTTAAAGCCTGAGATCATGTTTTGTATTTTTCACTTTAAGTAATTCCTTGTGTTTTTCCTGCAATCTGCCTTCATTTCATATTTTGTAGTGAAGTAACACTAGGAATCACAAGGCAGATAATGTGTTTCCTGAAATGTCTCTTTGCTTCCTCAATGCTATTCTTGAGCTGTGTCAATCTCCACTCCTGTGGAGCAGCATAATCTGCCCTGTTAATCCTTTCCCTGCCAAGGCCAAGTACCTGATGAGCTGTTACTGGGGGAACAACCGTGCGGCCGCCGCCCGCCGCGACCAGAGCTTGCCCTACCTGGAGCAGTACCGCATAGACATGGAGCAGTTCAAGGAGCTCTTCATCAGCCTCACCCCCTGGGCCTGTGGGGCACACACCCCTGTGCTGGCAGGGCGGCTCTTCCGCCTCCTGGATGAGAACAGGGATTCTCTCATCAACTTCAAGGAGTTCGTGACAGGAATGAGTAAGTGGTGGTTTTGAAGAAAATGGAATGCTGCAAAAAATGTGTCTGTCCTTTTCCAGGAAGAGAACTGAAAGGAGATAATGTTGTGTTCACTGTCATGAGGGGGGAGGGTGGCAGGAAGCTTCAAGCTGGACAAAATACACCTTTTTTGGTGTGGATTTCATTATTGATTCTACACAGGACTTTGACCAGTCATATGGGAATTCATTCCGGTTTGAACCTTTGAGCAGAGGGTAATTCTTTATCATTAGAGGGTAATTCTTTATCATTAAAGTGCTATTTTTCTTAACTTTTGTTTTCTTTCCAGGTGGGATGTACCATGGTGACCTTACTGAAAAACTCAAAGTACTCTACAAACTGCACCTGCCTCCTGGTGAGTGACTGCTTCTGGGTACTGCTGCTATTGAACACGGGTGCTCTGACATCAATTGACAGGGAGTGCCTCAGTTTTGCTAATGAAGTGGGTCATACCGCTGTTCAGTTAGAGATTTTAACATTTGCTTCTCTGTGAATACAGCTCTGAATCCAGAGGAGACAGAGTCTGCTTTGGAGGCCACAAGTTATTTCACAGAGGATGTGACAACAGAAGGTAATGCAACACTGCTGCCTTTACCTCTCAGTTAAGAGGAGTTGCAGCATAGATCCATGTGCTCTGAACAGTGATTTTGTGCAACGCATGGTCTCGTGCTGGCAGTGTGTTGGGATTGCCAGTGTGTTTGAGTTCACCATCTTTGTTGCATGATGGGGAAGAGATTTGGAGCTAAAACTCCTTGGTGCCCATTCCATGCAGGATACAGCATGCTCTGAAGCATGGGCACAGACTGCTGAGAAGAAGCAGTGTGCTTCTACCAGCCCCTGTCTCTCACTGTGATTTAGGTTTTTCATGCAAGTCTCATTGTCTCTTCTTGTTTTTGTTTCCTTCTCTGTGTCTGTCTATGTCTGACCTTTTCTTCTGTTTTATCTGGGATATTGTCCCCTCAACCCCTTTTTCTGCTGCTCAAGTATCTCCTTTTGTCTCAGAGCTGGATATCTGCGTGCACTGTGAGTCTCAAGGTCAGTCCATGGATTATGTGCATGCATTGAGCATGGCTGTGGTGCTGATACCACCTGCCAGCCCAGAGTGCTGATGTAAATACTCTGAAAATATTACTGCTGCTCCTTGCTCATGGCATTTTCACTATTAGTAAAGTGATACAAGTAATTAAATATCTTTCGGTATATTCTGACTATTGAGTTTAAGCCTTGGCCAAAATAGGTTTTGTCTGGTTTCTTTCAGTGGAATTCATCTCATCCTAGAAACTGGTGGTCAAAAAGATGCTCAGAACAGAGGGGGTGGTGCTAGGCTTGCTGGCCTGGGTAGGTGATCCCTGTGCCTACTCCACAGTCTTCCAGTTTAAAGGAATAAGGATGCATGCCACTGAATTGCTGGAGTGCTGGTAGACTAGTTTACTGCACTTCTTAAAATATAACATTAGGGATTGTCAGATGGGAGATCAAAGTATGTCAGTCATGCTAAACATTTACCAAAACACAACGATGCCAAAAAAAATCTGAGTAAGTACAAGAGGTAATTGTGCAGTTTGATGCTAGGTGGCTGATTTAAGTCTGGGTTGAACCGAAGACTTCCTATTTGCTCTGGTGACAGTGTAGGGAACCAGAAGTGAAGTTCATGAAGTTAGACTGCAAATGGCTCCTAAAATGTCAGTTCAGGCAGTGAATAATGAGGAGTGTAGGCATTAGTCACATATGTGCTCAGTAGTGGTTTGGGTTTTTTCCATTCATTATCTTGATTTGGACAACTGAACATCCTTGTCTTTAAGCCATCACATTGCTTTTCTATCTTTCATATCTGTGTTTTCACACTTTCTTTTAAGGCCTCTGCCCTCTACCTCAGCTCTTCAACCCACTTTTTGAGTGTGGCTCTTTATCCAGCTCATCCCATCAGCCTTGTGCTTCCATCCTGTTCTGTTCACTCCTCTAACCATAATATGGGAGTGTGAGATCTAACTTCTGTTAAATGTACTCTTGTGCAATTTAAATTTGTATATTGAGTTGTCGTAAATTCTTTGTGTGTTGTATTACTGAAAATCAGCTATTAATTATCTTATAATTCCATAATTCTTTAGAAACCCAAGAAGATAAGGGAAGGAGAAATGAGAATGGTCCAGATAAAGGTAATTTCATCATCAGTTGACCACATTCTAATCTTGTCTCTCTCATATTATGATCTGTTCATTGTCTCATGCTGATCAAGGAGACCTTGCAAAGTGTCCCTTGTGGACAGAGGTAAAGCAGGAAGTGAGCTAGGAAATAAGCATCACTTAGGCCTTACTGCTCCAACTCTTTTACATACCAAGATCACAGCATTTGTAAATCATGTTGGGTAAGTTGTCAACTCACAGAGTTCGTCTGTGAGAAGTCAAGCTGATGCAGCACTGTTAGATTTTTTGCTCTACTGATCTGCATCAGATAAACCAGCAGGAAACGATGCAGCCTTCCTGGAAGATGCTTTCCTGGGCTGTCACTAACACATTCTTCAAGCCTGATTTTTGTTGGCTCAGCATTCACTTTTTAAGTCTGAAATCATAAACCAGCTGACTAGTGGCTTGTTCTTGTCTTGCAGAGGAAAAGGGTACCAGTCCCCAGGACTACAGATACTACCTAAGAATGTGGGCCAAGGAAAAAGAGAACAAGAAAGAAACCATTAAAGATCTCCCCAAAATGAGCCAGGTAAGAAAGGAGTGTGAAGATTTCCAGTTGCATCATTGGCAGCTTAGTATGTGCTTATTGCACATACTGCAATTCTGCAGTAGGTGCAGCCACTGTGCCAGTATGTTCCATCCTTGCCCATAGCTTTCCCTGCTGTTCTGGTCTGGTGAGCTTTAGAACCTCTAATTCCACACATTTCTGTTGAATTCTGCAGTGGAATTTGTATCAACCAGTCAAATGTAATGGATTCACTCTGCCTCACAAACCAGTTTTTCCTATAAGAACTGCACTCTGTGTTTTCCCTCCAGAGCAGGATGTTTCAAATATGCCATCAGTCACAGAAACTTGTTGAGCTTTTTTGGTTTTGCATTGCTTCAAGTTACTGCTGCTTGGTGAAGAGTGAAGAATGTGGTTACAGAGGAGAGAGTCAGATGACTGGTGTGATCTTTTCTGTCTTCAATTTCCTTGATGAGTCCTACTTAAACCAGTTTAGAAATGCTTAGAAGCTGACCACAGAAGAGTAGCAGAATAGAAGTAAAACTAAAGGTTTTTGTGGCTTTAGTGAATATGTGACTACTCTGATCATCTGTCAGTAGAAAGCCCCCCACTGTTAAATTGCCAGCTGTGTCTCAATTTAGCCACAACAGAGAGGGGGGAGTTTGTCTGTGTCAGACTGTTCTGAATCAGTGCAGTAAGTTACCACTTGGTGGGGAGGCAAATAAGCAGTGAGTCATTTGAGATGGTGCCTGTTGCTTCATCTGCCTCTGACAACTTTTTTCAGCCTGATACATGACTATTTGGCCTTTGTCTTTTAAAGGAACAGTTCATAGAGTTATGCAAGACCCTTTACAACATGTTCAGTGAGGACCCCGTGGAGCAGGAGCTGTACCACGCCATCGCCACTGTGGCCAGTCTGCTTCTGCGGATTGGGGAAGTTGGAAAAAAATTCTCCAACAGGCCCACGAGGAAGTCTGAGGACTGCAAAACGAACAATACCCAAGATCCTGTGAGTGAAGAGGAGTCACCAACATCTGAACAGAGTCAGAATTCAGCAGTGGAGCAGCAACCCCAAGCTGACCATGAGGACAAAGCCAGCGTTGATGCTCAGCCTGAAAAAACACAGCAGGAAAACGAAACGCTAGGAGATGGGTCAGGGGAAGGACAAGCCTCTCCTTTACAGCTGCTATCAGATGATGAAACCAAAGATGATATGTCCATGTCTTCCTACTCCATGGTCAGCACGGGCTCCCTGCAGTGCGAAGACATCGCAGACGACACAGTGCTGGTCGGCTGTGAGGGCAGCAGTGCAGCTGCCAGGTATGGTAGCACGATTGACACTGACTGGTCCATCTCCTTTGAGCAGATCTTGGCTTCCATGCTGACAGAAACAGCCCTTGTAAACTACTTCGAGAAAAAAGTCAACATTCTCCAAAAGATCAAGGATCAGAAGAAGGTAGAGAGGCAGTTCAGTTCATCCAGTGACTATGAACTTTCCTCTGTGTCAGGGTGAACTCAAGAAAGCAGGAGTTGTCTTTGGGAGATGAAACAGGAAGATAGTGTGGCAGATGGCAGGATGGTTTGGTATTTTCTGTTTGGGTTTTTTTTTTGTTGTTTATTCAGAGACCAGAAACTACACAATTACAATAGAATCCAATTGATAAGGGGCTCCTGACAATGACTGTCTAGGTGTTTCTTTGGCTACTCTGGCTGAGAGAATTAGATTACATTCTTGAGAGCCATTAGAACCTAATAGCCCCTGACATACAGAATTACCACCATAAATTATGCATGTCTGCCTTTTGCTATCTTTTATTTCAATGAAGTTTTATTTCAGACAATAACTGCTCCTTGCCTGCCCTTGTTTGCTGTAGGTTCCTGAGTAACTTGCACAGCAGATGCAGCCTGGCTTGAAACCATGCTCACCTCTGGATGCCAGTCTGAGAGCTAATGCAGTGTAGTCAAGTGCTGTAGGACTCTGACCTAAAAATAATCTTGTACGTTCTTGTAAGCTGTTCTGTGACTCAGCAGCTATAAAGCAAATGTGCCCCACTGCTCCCAGCACCCTAAGATCTAAACACAGACATTGCTCTGACCTGCAGGTCTCTTTCACATGTGATTTGGCATTTTCATAGTGTATGATCTCTTACTTTCTCCTTCAGAATTCAGGAATTTTCAGGCAGACCTGGTTTTCTACCATTCGCTTTTCTGTTTCTTTGAAAGCCATTGGTTTTAGTTTGTCTGGGAAGCCACAAGCACCTTGACTCCAGTGCAGAAGTGATGCTGAGTCAATCAGTGGGCCCATGATGGTTATAATGAGGGAATAAGTTCCTAAAATAGAAGTCAGTGAGTCAGCCTCAGCATTCCAGGGCAGTGGCACACTGGTCTGCTGGACTGTCCCTGTCAGTACATTCACTATTTAGTGCTGATTCCCTGTTTTTCTTAGCTAGTGATGGGTCCAGTTTTTAGGAGGACCCCTAAGAATACTCTGATCAGTCAGCTGAAATGCTTCGAGCAGGAAGTTGTGCAGGAGCACCATGCCACCCACTGCTGCTCAGTGTCGTTTCTTGAGAGTTGAAAAACGGATGTGCCCTTAGAAACTACTGCACATCCAAGGGCATTTGCACCTAAAGGGGAAGATTTCAGAGCAGTGTGGCTCTGCCATCAGACCCTTATGGGAAATCTCAATTTCAGAGCTCATTCCAGTTGGAGACTGAGTGGTCTTTTAAATCAATTAAAACCAGAGGAAGCTATGAGTTGCACTTCTGGTAGCAGGGTGTGTTGTCCAAGGGAGGAGAAGTAATGCTGTTATTACAGATAAACTCATCTCAGCACGGAGGCAGTGACCTTGCAGGGGCAGGGCAAGAGACGCTGCTGCTCGGCCAGAGCAGAGCCCGCACTGAAGGCAAGGTTTGATCCAGCTTTTGGCTGGCACTTGGGATCCACAGATAGGAAGGACATATGTGGATGTTCCCATTTAACACTGCTTGGTGTGCTACTCAGTGTTAATTCATCCTCGTGACATTTTTGGTCTGTATTCACAGCTGGTACATACTCCTTATTTCTCTGCCTCCTTTGTCCTGTATCACTGGAGAGCAGCCATTAGTAAAATTGCTTTTACTAATTATTCAGTAATTTATTGTAATTTTTTTATAGTACAAATAATACATGTGATTTTACACTGTCTGTCTTACCTGTCTCATGTATTCAATAAATGAATCAGAATCCTATAGGCTATTTGGCTGTCATTTATTTCTCTCTGAGCTCATGGAGCTGGTTCTTTACCCTGTTACGAGAAAGACTGTATCACTGAAACTCTGGGAAAAACAAAAATTCTCCAACATTTTTAGTGTTAGAGAATGAAGGCATTACTTTATTCTGGCAAGGATATGCAACAGAAATCATTTCATCCACACATACCCAGGTGTGCAGAGAAAATCATTCCATGACATATGGCTCTTTACTAGATTTTTCAGATACCTATACAGTCAAAACCCATAGAAATTCATTGGTTCAATGTTCATTGGTCCCAAGTTAAATTTTTTGTAGTATTTGATTTATTTTGGTTAGGGACTTCTCCTCCGATGCTAATGAGGTGCTCATTCCTTGGTTCTGTTATCGGTCTTTTCCTGACCAGGTGTTGCTGACCATTCCAGAGGTGCTCTTTGGAGTTGATGGTCGTTAATGGTTGTTATCTTTCGTACATCTTCTGTGCTGCTACTCCCAGTCTGTTGAGCTGTTCAGCTCATCATGCCTTGGGTGATGAAACAGTTCTTTGAAAAGTAACATAAAATTCCTTTCCTCGGGGCAAAGGCGAACGAAACCCCTGACTAAAGTTATGTAAAGTTTTAAAGTTGGTATATTTTCCGACAAGTGGACTTGGTGTGACTGCACTCTGACTTTTCTTTCCTTCCTTTTTTCTTTCATTTTTTCTCATTTTTAAAATAATTTTCTTCATATTGTATTTTTTTCTCTTTTCTCCTTTTCCTTTTTTTTTTCTTTACTTTTTTCCTGTTTATTTTTTCCTTTCTTTCCCTTTTCCTCCCGCCTTTCTTTTCCCTCTTCTCCCCTCGTTTTCCCCGCTTCTTTTTCCTTTTTTTTTTCCCCCCTTCTTTTTCCTTTTCTTTCCCCTATTCTGTTTCCCCCTCTTTCCCCCCGCTTTTTCTCATTGCTCTGTAGCCTCACTTTTTACAGACCGCAGACCAACACGTCTCCAGGTCGGTGCCAACCCGACCGGTGCCGCCGCGGCCGCGGACACGGAGCTCACGCACGGCCAGGGGGCCCCTGCAGAGCGCGGCGGCCGCGAGGGGCGCTCCGGCCGCGGGCTGGAGGCGTTGGGTCTGTGAGAGGGGACAGACAGCCCGTCCGGCCCCGGTGTCGCCGCTCGATCCCGGTGTCGCCGCTCGGTCCC
>WBMY01000390.1:1822-13715 GCA_013397315.1 Donacobius atricapilla
GGTGAGGGAAAGACTTGGTCACTTAATATAAGTGATTGGCAAGCTTCGATTTATTGATTATTGCTTAGTACTTTTATACAGTTCTTAATTAGCTAATGCATATTCTGTAACCCATGTACCCCATTGGTTGTTGCCCTTACAGGTCAGCCCCCCTTTACTTCCCCATTCCTGTGTAGTTACATGCTTTTTTCTCACGCCTTACTAACTACAACAACTTGTTAGAAGCAGCTGCACTCAAGGACACTCTTGCCATATCAGCAACTTAGATTAGCTGGGTACAATGATTTCTGAGGCTTTGTTCAGCCACCTGCAGCATGTCTATGTGATTTTTGTCAGCTAACTAATCCTCTACATCCATCCACTCAAGAGGTGTGGGAAGAGAGGTTGCCATTGAAGACTGAGGCAAAAACATTGAGTACCTCAGCCTTCTCCTCATCCGTTGTTAGCAGTTTGCCAGCTTTGTTCATTGGGGGGTCCACTTTCTTTGACCTTCCTTTTCTGGCTGACATACCTGTAGAAGCCATTCTCACTATTCTTTGTGCCCCTTGCTAAATTTAGCTCCAGCTGTGCCTTGGCCTTCCTGATCCCATCCCTACACAACTGGACTGTGTCCCTATACTTTTCACAGGATACCTGTCCTTGCTTCCCCTGCCTGGACATTTCCTTCCTGCTCTTTAGTTTGATCAGATCTTGACTCATCCTTGCTGGTCTCTTGCCTTCCTTGCCCGATTTCTTACACTTGGGGATCAAGAGACCTTTTGCTCTACAGAGAGAATCCCTAAAGATCTTCCAGCGCTGTTCTGTTCCCTTGTCCCTGCGGGTAGTTTCCTCGGGGGTCCTCTTGACTAACTCCTTGAAGAGCTGCAAGTTTGCTTTCCTAAAATTACAGGTCCTAACTTTACTCTTCACCAGACCTATATCCCTCAGGATTGTGAACTCTACCAGTGCATGATGACTGCAGCCCAGGTTTCCTCCAATCTTGATATCCCCAATCAGCTCACTTGTGTTTGTGACCATCAGATCTAGTATCTCATCCCCTCTGGTAGGGCTGTCTATTACCTGGCTCAAAAAATTGTCCTCCATGCATTCTAAGAGTTTCTTGGATTGACTAGAGCTCATCGTGCTATTTTTCCAGCAGATGTCAGGGTGGTTGAAGTCCCTCAACAGGATGAGACCCTGAGAGTGTGATGCTTCCTGCAGCTGGAGCAAGAAGGCTTTATCAATAGGATCACTTTGATTAGGCAACCTGTAGTAAACACCAACCACAAGGTTCCCTTTGTTGTTTTGGTCTCTGATTCTTACCCATAAGCTTTTGACCTGCTTGTAGCTGTTCTTCAGACAACTCTTTACAATCTATGCATTTCTTGACAAAGAGGGCAACCCCTCCACCCCTCCTTCCTCTCCTGTCTCTTTTGAGCAGCCTGTAGCTATCAATAGCTGCTTCATCCCAAGTTTCAGTAATGACAACAAGGTCATAATTTTCTATCAGCACAGTGGCTTCTACCTCCTGTTTGTTGCCCATGCTGTGTGCATTGGTGCAAATGCACCTCAGCTGGGCTGTCAGCCGTCACCTTCCTAGAGAAACACCCCTTAATTCCTTTGAGATAATTCACTGGTGTTTCCCTGTTGGGTCTTATTACCTCAGGAGCCCCTGCCTCATCTCCATAAGACTTCAAGTGTGCTCCAGTGTACCCAGTACATCTTAGAGCAACAGGCTGATGTTCCTCACTAGTCCCCCATCCCTCAAACCTCGGTGCATCATCCCACAGCTTGCCATGGGCAAGCCTGTTATTATCCCGCTCCCATTTCATGTCTATTTTAAAGCTCTGACAATAAACCTAGTTCACCAGTTTGTGAGCAAAGACCGTCTTCCCTGTTTGGGAAAGGTAAATCATCCAACACCAGCAGGCCTGGTACCGTGTAAGCCATCCCATTACAGAAAACATCAAAACCTCAACATCAGAGGGGAGAATTTGCTACCACTGCGGGGTTCCGTCTCTTGCTGCCTTCTACTGTGAGTGGACCTCTGCTCGTAGGAGCGGCCGTTGCACTGGGACCTTATTAACACCCAACCTCACTAGAAAGGTCCCTCACCCTCTGCTCGGGTGCCTCAGGAGAAAACCCGAGACCTCGAGCCCCTCCCCCCTCCAAGGGAGTCTCTCCCGGCCATATTCGGGAGCCGGGCTGCCTCTGCCCAGCCCCGCCGTTTCTCTGCCACTGTTCCAGTTTTTTTCGCTACCCTGTAACCCTGTACCTCCTGCCTGCCAGGATACCCCACAGATCCTGCTACAGCTGCAGTTTCTGATACATTTCGTTTGCTACTCCAGAGTCTGCTCGTCCCTGCCGTTCCAGCTTGCTGCTTCCGAGGTTCCAGCTACAGCTCATTTCTCTATCCAAAAAGGCACTCGGACCGACTGCTCCCCCCCTCCCCCGGCGAGTGATGTTGTAAAGGAAGCCCCTTTTCCATCTCCTCAGCTGGCTGTGCCCGCCATTACCCACATGCAGAGAGGCAGTCAAATTCGCACCACAGCGCCCCCTGCAGCCGCGGGGAAATCATGGCACCTGCCCTGCCCGGTTTGAAGCCAACAGCGCCCCTGCCAGCTGCGACCATAACTACACCAAAGGGGAAAGTGCCTGCAGCTAAGAGAAAGCTGTTGTTTGGTCTGGTCTTGTTTGTTGTTGTTACCATTGTTGTTCTTTGTTTGCCTTGTTATACATGCACACACGTATAAAGAACTGCTATTCCTTTTCCCATATCTTTGCCTGAAAGCCCCTTGATTTCAAAGTTATAATAATTCAGAGGGAAGAGGGTAATATTCTCCATTCCAAGGGAGGTTCCTGCCTTCCTTGGCAGACACTTGTCTTTCAAACCGAGACGGTAACCCAAGCCCCAGGGAGGAAGCAGACCTCTCTAAGAGGTCTGTCCAGCATATTGGACTCTTTGTTCCCTTCAGAATGGAGTAACCTAAAACTATAACCCATCTTTTCTTCCTTGCAGAGGTGGTTGTGTTACAGGGAGGTAGTCATTTCTGACCTTGGTGGACCATCATTCATATCATCAATTGACTGTTCTTCCCCAGATCCAGAGTCTCATCATACCTGTTGTATAGAGGCACTTGGGAAGTCAAGGTAGGCAGTTTGCCTGCCATCTTCGGCATAGACTTGCCTCCATTCACTCCTTTCCTTTAAGTTATGCCTTCTGCCTGGTGAGGGGAAGATACAAGATCCCCTTGATCTTGTGGGGTTTTCTGGTAGATGTTCCTGTTTCTTTCTCAGGGAGGGCAGAGCATGGTTCTACCAGTCTGTCTCTTTCTCAGACTCTCTGATGCTCCTTAACTTTTCTACTTCCTCTCATAGCTCTGCCACCAGGCCGAGCAGATCATCTATTTGGTCACATCTCACACTGATGTTCTCACAACTGCCATCAGGTACTAGTGAAAGCCTCTGGCATGTCCTACAACCTGAGACCTGTATGGCTACATGTTTTTGTGGGAGCACTGTCTGGACTGCTACATCAGTTCTGGGGAGTGCAGAGGACATAGCTTTCTGCTATGTGGATATCACAGATAAACTCCTTCTGGGAGGGTGATGACCATCAATTGAATGGACTTCTTGAGCTGGTAGGGTGACAACGTCCTTCCTATGCACTCTTCCATGCAAACTGTCACGCAAATTACCGCACCACACCCTCTTCACTAGCCCTCCTTAGGCTGTTTTTTATAGGTGTGGGGATGTGTGAGAGACTGGAAAGATTGATGTCTCAAGACATTATGGGATGCATGTGTGTGGGAAAAGGGGCAGGTCGGGCCTTGCGCTGATGAGGCAGTGCAGTATCATACAGTCACCCCAAGACAACTACCCTGCACCTCTTACGCCTAGAGCCTGTATCCCAGCCTGGCAGTGGCTGGCAATCATGGCACACTGGAGGCAATACTCCATACCTGCCCCTGGAGCCTCTAACCCAGCTCCTAAGTGGCCAAATGACCAGAAGTCCCACCTGGGGGAAGGACCCAGGAAGGCCAAGCGGTATGTAACGCCAAACATGAGGCAAAGCATATGTCTGGACCCTACCTCTTCTTGGAGTTTCTATCATCATTGGAATCCAGGAGTTGGTCACTATGTGTGCCTTTATGTATCTTTTCTGTCTTTCTCTCTTTTTTCTTCTTCTAATTCCCTCTTCTTGGCATTCTTGAGTAACTTGAAATTGAATGGGCCTAAAGTTTGCTAAGTTGAATTGGCCAAGTTAATGTTTCAAGTGTTTTATATTGATTGAATGTTGCACTAAATCTTTTGCCAAAGTTTAATTTTTCTTAAGTTTTCAGTAAAGTCTTTTGTGTTGTTTTGACCTCTTAAAAATATTTTCTCAGTATTTCTCCCGTGCATCTTCCTCAGAGTACATGAACAATTGTAAGCCCTTTAAAAAGTCTCATCAAGCAAGTTGTTTGTGGCCTTATGCCCAGGCCTCACAAGAGCTGCAGGCTCTGGGTGGCTCTCTCTGCTGCCCTGGCATTTCCCAGCCTCAAGAAACCCCCCTGTACAACAAGATATGCCTGGGCTCCTGAGCAGCTCCCCTTGGCTTTGACCATAAAGAACTGGCAAGATAATAAATATTCTGAAAAATGCTCTTCAAAGATCTTCGCTTCCCCCTTATCTAGTACTTAAGCCCCAAATCAACTTAGTGGAAAAAAAATCTTAAAGCAAAATGTCTACATCAATACATAAAGGGATAAAGGAACTCAAAACACAATTCCCTCAAACAAATGATATTTTCCTTCAAGAGTCACCAGAAACAGAAAGCTTCATATTTTTAAACAAAGAGCATTTAATGTATCTACAACTTAGCACTGCTCCAAGAGGTTAACAAAGCAACTCATTTCAGAATTTGTATGTGCCTGCTGCATAAAGCCCAATTGTTGGGGGTTAGATTTGGTTTTCTTTTTTTCCCTATAGAATTTTTTCCCACAAAGTCGCTAGGAGACTAATGGCTGGGTACTTATGGGTGCTTGACCAAAACAATACGAACGACTAGTAAAGTGTACCACCGGGGCTACACCCTTTTTTGGTCTCAGGGAGTTTTTCTCTCCGAGGGAAAAAAAAAGGTGATACCTGATACCACGAGGTTTTGGGAGGTAAAGGGCAGGTGTGGGGACAGTTTTCTCTCTCTTGCTCNAAGAATATAAATCCAAATTTCTACCTTCTTTTGATGAATATAAAAAAGCTTACTAAGGGGTATTCTCATTTTTTCTAGTCATTACTGCAAAATAGGGAGATGCCCTAGATTAATAGAAAAGTCCCCATTCTGAAGGAGTTTGACCTTTCCAAAATTATTACCTTTTTTTTTTTTTTTGGTAATTGCAGTTACAAAAACAGGAGAAGTTTTAAAAGAATACCATCACTGCAGAAAAGAATTGAAGAGTCTCACTCACTACTGATGCTTACTAGCACAATAACCCTGGCAACATAGGGGTCTACTTCACTACTCTCACAGAGAATCTCAATCATAAAACCTGAGTATTAGTAAGCTATAGATGAAGACAGGAATTCACTGACAATTCTCCCTTCACTCTATTCACCCTCCTCTGTACCTGCTGCAAGCCAACGCCTTCACTGAGTGACCTTGATAAGCTTTGCGGTTGTATGAATACACAGGTGTTTTCATGTTCAGGGTAATGGTTTAAATACCTTCCACCTACTTGCCTCTTCAAATTTAACATTGATACAAGTTATTAGAGATAACGACCACCTGAGAGCTGAAATGACCTAAGGCTTCAGCAGGTCTGCATCATGCAATGTCTATATGACAATAATTTCACAGCTATACCAATACAGCACTCAGTGTGAAGAGATATAAGAAAGCCTGATCCTAGTTCAGCTGTGGAAGCAGGTGAGATAAAAAAAAGTCACTCATGAGTTGCTCTAGAGGGACCTGGACAAGCTCAAGAAGTGGCCCATGGGGATCTCATGAGGTTCAACAAGACCAAGTGCAAGGTGCTGCAAGCGTGTCAGGGCAACCTCCAGTATCAATACAGGCTGAGGAATGAACAGGTTGAGAGCAGCCCTGCTGAGAAGGACTTGGAGGTGAGTGCTGGTGGATGAGAGGCTGGACACAAGCTGGCAATGTGCGCTTGCAGTTCAGAAAGCCAATCATATCCTGAGCTGCATCCACATCAGTGGGGCCAGAGAGGTGATTCTGCCTGCCTACTCCACTCTCGTGAGGCCTCGCCTGGAGTACTGTGTCCAGCTCTGGGGCCCCCAAAACAGGAAGGATACTGACCTGGTGGACCAAGTCCAGAGGAGGGCCACCAAGATAATGAGAGGGATGGAGCACTTCTCCTATGAGGAAAGGCTGAGAGAATTGGGATTGTTCAGCCTAGAAAAGAGAAGGCTTCAAGGAGACCTTAGAACAGTCTTCCAGTACATACAGGGGACCTACAAGAAGGCTGGAGAGGGACTTTTCACAAAGGACAGGGGACAAGGACAGGACAAGGGAGAATGGCTTTAAACTGAAGGAGGGTAGGTTTAGATTAGATAATAGAAAGAAATTCTTTGCTGTGAGGGTAGTAAGATGCTGGAACAGTTTTCCCAGAGAGGTTGTAGACTTTCCCATCCCTAGAGGTGTTCAAGGCCAGGCTGGATGGGGCTCTGGACAACCTGGTCTAGTAGAAGGTATCCCTGCCCATGGCAGGGGAGTTGGAACTAGACTATCTTTAAGGTCCCTTTCAACTCAAACCATTCTAGGATTCCATGATTCTATGAACTTAATTTTTCTTAGTGTAAGCTTCCTTGTATAGAAGAACCCTACTTACATATGCATTCCCTGTCTTAATTAATTAGACTTTATCATCCATTAACATTTGAAAGTTAATTGTAGATAAAGATCACAAGTTGCACTGATGCTATTAGGCATCTACATTATCAAGATGATTATTTTGTAGTCTCATTTGGGACTATATGAAAATAGATTTTTGTAATAAGTTTCATTTCAGTAATGTTTTATTGATGGTATTCTTGGGAAACCAAAGTCCTCACTGGGTACACAACAAAAGAATGTGCTTCTTTCCAGGAACCAGCTGGATTGTCACCCTGTAATGGAGTGCCTCAAGAGGAATGGGATACCTGCAAAATGGAGGGCTTTGAAGACACATGGAAACTGGCAATTGAGGACAAAGCTAGCGAAATTTGATTGCACATAACCTTGAAGCACATCAGAGTGGTTTCAAATGTAGTTTAGCCTTTTATTCCTTGTCTGTTCTGCTCTTTGTGGAGAGAGCAAGACATTTGCAAACACCTTACAAATGACACAAGTATTTTTCATCAGAAAAATATATTCAGAAACAAGCTTAGACGAGCACAGAACACAAGGACATACTACCAAAAATGTGAAAGTATTTTTTTAACTCTGCATGGTACATTAGGACTTCAGCTAAAATATTGGACATAGTCCACATTCTCCAGTTCTTGATGCTACACATTAAAAATCCCGTAATAAAATGGGGTAGACCATGTCAAATCTGTAAGAGAGCAACAAAAAAACAGATCTCTAGAAAACATGACGTACAAAGAAAGGCTGGAGGAACTATGCTAATTTAGACTAAAGATTATGGCAAATGGGCGTAAATGTATCTCCATAACAACAGTGGACAGAACAGGGAATATAAAGCACAGGAAGGGAAAAATTAAATTATATAATGGAAACACTTTCTAAGGATAAAGATGACAACACACTAGAACAGGCTTGGGGGGAGTTTATGAAGTGCCCATCCTTTTGGAGGTTCTCAGAAACAGGCAAAACAAACATCAACAGACTGTTATATGTACTATTGTTTGTATCCTTAGACAGAAAATAGCTGGAAAACAGGCTTTTCAGACAAAATATTTGGTGTCAGATAACAGTCAAGAGCCACTTCCTTAGTAACAGCATACAAAGATCTAAAAAGTAATGCCTGATGTACAAAGCCAGGCAAACTGCTATCTGCAAGCAACTAGAACAGCAATAGTTGCAAAAACAAGATAGTACAGAAAAGCTCCACTGGCAGCTGACAGAAGCAATTGTTAATTGATTGCTGTAGTTCACAAAAACATGGGAGCAGTCAGCCAGTTAAAAAAAGAAAAGCTCTCCCCAAGGAAAAAAAAAAAAAGAATTGTGCAAAGAGAAAACCACATCAAGGAATCTGAAAACTAATTTCAAATACAAATAAAGATGGATGAATTCACTGAATAGGGATACAAGCAGAGATAAAGAGCATTTAGGTCTGAAGCAGCAAGTTTCCTCAGATACATACAGACCAAGACTAAAGATATAAAAATTACTACCAACCCAAGCAACACCCAAAAAATGAAAATTTAATAAAAAGGTGTGTTCTTAGGGCTGCTAAAAAAGGAAGAGGGAAACTAATCTACTTTACAAAGTGTTGAACAGGCCGATTTATCCAAACGTTATTATGTTCACAGACCCCTAGACCTTACAAAATCTAGGAAGTTCTGGAAGAGGAAGTAAAATGTAAGGTAAAGCAACAAGGAGAAGCAGGTTGGTTTGCTATGGTAATAAGTGCCTCCACAGAGGAAGCAAAGCCACTCTAATGATATATGATCCAAATCCCATAGAAAGCAAAATCACAAGGGTTGATTCAACAGACATCCCTAAGGCACAAAGTTCTATACACGGTCTTTTTATTTTTTTAGCCTGAAATAGATTTTGTCTTTCTTCTCCTTTATTATGCCCTTTTCCATCTTTCCTTCCTGAGTAATCCCTAAGTCAGAGAGCACAAAAGCTAAAGAAGGAAAAGAACAAGAGGACTCAGTTAAAAATCTCAGTCTACCTGGAAGAAAATCTGTCATGTATTAGAGCACACCTCATATACATTTTGAAATACTGTAATATCACTATTTCCTTTATTTATTGCCATAAGAAGGAAAAACAAAAACAGTATAAATGTTCCAATTCTTGCTGCCCAAATTCATCTAGTGTTTGAAACATATGGCACTTCTTAGAACTCAGTCCAGCAAATGGCAAGACTTAGTAACTATCCTAGAATTTTGGAGTACTTGATGTTAGATTTCATATAAAACTTAAATATCTGTCAGATTTATGAAGGATTAGTCCCACGTTCTACAGTGAATCTAGTTGCTTAAAGATTAATAATTCAACAATGAATATAAAAAGCTATGGATTTCTATGAAGTAGAATTCACTTGTTTCAATGCTTACTGCTCATTTTATGTTTTTCAATTACATGGTTCAATCAGAGTAATAAGATTACAAGATTAACAGGCAAAATTATGGAGATTTGAAAAAAAACCCAGAAGAGTTCTGAAATTCGCATCCCTTAATTATGATAAAAATTATGTTACTGGCATCAAAGCACCTAAATCTTTGGAATTTCATCAGAGTATTTATTAGGCACTCATCACACTGGACAAGGCAGAGGAAACAAATGTCATGGCATTTGTACATTTGGTTTATTCAGCATTTCTCCAGTCAAAACATAGCACCTGAATGAGAGCAAAATGAACCCTACAAAGACTGTAGAGCATTTTTGGTGTAGAAAGGACAGTTTTAATATGGACTGATTCTTCAGCTAACTTAATTTACACTATTTTTTAAAACAGACTAAAATTATATTGTCTCCACTGTAGACTACAACTATGTTAAACCACAGCCAAAGCTCATTTTACAAAAACAAGGATATTTAAAACAGAAAACTGCACTATACTATAACCAATCTGCCTTAGGGTAATCCTCCTCCTTCTTTTTTTTCCTATGGAAATTTCTATGAAATATTCCAATACGTTTAAAACTAAAGCTAACAAAAATATTTCATTTCAACATTTGACTTCTGAATTTTTTAAAAAAATTCTCATTACAGGTATTGCAAAAGCCAAAGTAGCAGGTATGTATCATCAAGTTCAAATATGCACTTCGCTTTTTCTTTAAAATTAAATACTTACACATCCACAAATAGTACATAATCTTTAATGTCTTCTGGAATTCTACAGGAATGTCTACAGAAAAGTCCTGGTAGAAACATGGACCTACTGGAAAATTCTCAGGAAGAGGTGGCCAGTTATTTTTTCTACCTGCAAATCAGAAAGAAAAAAGAAAAAAAAAGTGCTTTATAATACAGTTTTAATCTCTGTATACCAGAAAGAGGTGCATTTGGAGATGTTCAAATTGTTTTATACATAAATTTCACAAGTGTATAGATAACTTGGGCTACCAAAACCCCGAACTTTTATTGGCAATCCTCACACAGCACTAAAAATAAACTTCAGAAATAAAATACAATGAAGTACAAGACAGATCAAGTAAAGTACAATATTTTATCTACGTAAAAGACTAATCAGGCATCTGACAGTTCCTATAAAGTCATGAGAAAAGAGAAATCTTCACAAAACAATTTCTCAGCATTCCTTGACTTTTAAATGCACATTTCTCTAAGTTGCACCATACTCTCATACTTTGTAGAACACAAAGACTGGGGACTGAAAAACATTCTTCATTCTCAGAATCCTGATATTTGTAATTCCTGGATATCTTTAACACTTCGAACCAGTTCCTAATACACTTCACAGTCAAAGCTTTACCTAAAAGCCCATAAGCCTGAAGAAAAGCAGCTATTTAAATGGCGTAAACTACTTTCTTTTTTGTTACAAGAAGATGCCCTACAGCATCAATATATTTTGATATAGTTGTATGACAGAGTGAGGATACCACAAAGGACAACACAGTATCAGACACTTGAATTTCTTGTATGCTAACCTGCTTACAGATTAGAGTATACATTCGGCAGAACACAAGAAAAGCATAAACTCAGAGATTCAATTTAGACAACTACAAAAAACATTTACCACAGCATTTCAAATTCTGGATGCAAGAGTTACATTAATTACCATATTTAAGAAGTGGAGCTGAATTACAGACTAACCTAGAGGAAACTTTATTTGAAATTCCAGCAAGGTTTTGCTTGCAATTGCCATCTTCAACAATGTCTGTACTAGCAGTTCATCTGCATTGGGTGGGGCTGAGCTGGAGTTCATTTTCCCATAGAAGCCCTCCCAGTGCTGTGCTTTGAATTGGTGTCCTGGGGTGACTTTTTGATGCTTGTATCCCCAAATGTCTGTTCTGTTTATGATGTATGTTAAGTTCTGTACCTTTATGACTAAGTAACTCCTGATAAGTAACAGCTGTGTTAATTAACCAATACAGCCTTGCCCCTGATGAGTAACAGCTATATCCAATAAGAATGAGTGAGATAAAAGAGGGGGTTAGCTGGTAAGGGGAGGATCATTATGGAGGAGCAACCTTGAGGAGCATGAAGCAGAGACTCATGAAGCAGGATCCTGGGGAGAGAGAATCACTGCTGTGAGACTAGTTCCTAGAGCGAAGGGGGAGAAAGAAGATGCGTGGAGTTTGTTTTGAAAACAGCATTCTCTCCTCTGCTTTCCTGCTCCTGGACTGTGCTCGTCTGAGGACTGTTTAAACCTGTCCTGGACTGAAAAACTCAGAGAGACACCCAGATCTCAGGCCTGCGCCCCCTGGGGCCCAGGATGTCATTTTCCAGTTCCAGAGGGATTGATAAGAGACTGAGTGAGCTGAGCTACCCACAGCAAGGGCTTTCTGAATTTACCATCTCATTTCAGAACAATGAAAGGTTTTATTGTTTCATACTATTCATACTTTATGCTTGTGGGCACTTTGTTAAATAAATAGTTTTTTTCCACTTTTCTCTGATGAAGTTCTTCTTCCAGACCGGTTGAGGGGAGGGGCCATTTGGGTTTGCTTCCCAGAGGGACCCCATTCAGGGATTCTCTCACAAACTTGCCCTAAACCAGGACAAATAAATTAACTGGTGCACAACGTGGGGCCCGAGAAAGTGAAAAAACTTGTACTGATT
>WBMY01000392.1:0-51770 GCA_013397315.1 Donacobius atricapilla
TGAATATATATATATTCAGATAACAGGAGAACTGGGCAAGTACTCAGTGCTTTTATTTTTGTGCCAAATTAAAAAAAGTCATCAATGATTTGCACTTCATAAAAGCAGTGCTTGGAGGAAAATTTCTTGGGGTTAAGTAACTTTGAACTGTATATTTATGTGAAATAAAGCATTTACTTTAAATAAATTTTTAATTTTTTTTAGTGTTCAGCTTTTTCTAAGGATCACTTGCCTCTGGCACTGCAAAATGGAAAACCTGATCTTAAATAAACATTAAGAAAAGGTGTGCATGAGCCTGAAAACTGATTTCCTGGGGTGAATGGGGTAAGGGTGAAGATGAGTCCTTTAAAAAAACAAATTGGAGGAAATAAACAAAAGTACCAGTAGCACAAAATTAATGCACTTAATATTTGTGATTTTATTTATCTTCAAATATTTTTTCTTTGCAAGGGAGCAAGGTTCATGGGAAGTTAGTTCCAGAAAACTCACAAAGACTAATGGACTAGAGGTGACCTTAGGCACTAAGTTTTACTGGTTTATGGAGGAGACTCCATAGTAAGTGATTATTTCACAGCCATCTTATGAGTGTGTCTTTCTGGGTTCAACTTCTTCAGCTCATAGGCTGTTTCTGTGTGATAAGTGGGCACCAAAAAGGACTTCTTTTCCAATAGATCTACAAGAAGATAGAAAACCATAATACTGCAGTCATAGATTGTAAGGCAGGAAGCATGGGAATATCTTTTAATAAAGCCTTATTAAGAGACTGCATTAGCACAGAAAGTTAAGGCAGCTGTTCCTATTTCATCTGTAAATACTAAGACCCGCAATGTTTCTTCATAGTTCTAGTTAATATCAATGCAAACTTAAGGTCCCTCCATTAACGGCACATAAAAATCGTTTCTGGAGGACCTCCAGGTGTTTCCATTAACAAATAATATAGCTAGACAAGATGGATCTGTTAAATATGTGATGCCATGGATCTGTTAAATATGTGATGGCATGGATCTGTTATCCACATTGCACTTAGGGTGGAAATACTTCACAGGATCATGCTAGAAGTAGCCCAGAGTGAATGAATGAAGATGGTATATCTACCACAAAAAACATGTAATTTGTGTTCTTGGGGGATATTTTTCAATACAGCTAACAAAAGATAAAATTCAGACTTCAGAGAACATCACATACTGGGTAATCAGGGTTCTGTAAAGTTAGGCTTTTTAGATTTCCATATGTTTTCTTACTTGTGTAGGCCTTCAAATTTATTATTACTCATATCTTGACGTGTACACATCTAATCTGATGTATCAGAGGTTACAGTCAGTTTATAATGTCAGTTACTTAAAGTTAACAAACTAAAACACCAACTAAAAGAAATACTAGAAAATCTCTGTTTAATCGAATTAAAAATAGCTAATTAAGAACTACCAGATAGTTATTTTGTTCTCTTAGTATTTACTGGATTTTAGCTGTTTGAGTAGGCAGCTATTGGATAGACTATTTCTATTAATTGCCTTCCTTGAAAATATATGGTCTTTAAGTAATTTAACTATTACAGGTAAGGAGAGAAAGGTCAATCATTATATAGAGCAGTGAAGGATAAATTGACATAATCATCAATGCCTCCAGGCTATAATAGAAATATGTTTCCTCAGATAAAGTAAAGCCAGACTTTTACAATATTTACATTTTAATTTGTTTAGCTTGCTAGACTTAAAAAACAGGCAGGTTTTTTTAATAGACATATAGGCATTTTGTGTATACTTATTTGGATATTGAACACATGTTCTCTTTCTGTAGAAATGTGTTTTCCTGCATGCCTGATGGGTATGGCATACAAGATATGCCAAGCTGGTTTTATATAAAAGTAGTGCTTGCAACTGTGCTATAAAAGCTTGAAAACTGGGTCCAGTGTTTCTCAGCAACAGACATGGGGAAGCAGAGGTTTGAAGCCCTTGCCAGAAAGTCTGTGAAACACACCAAATACTTCATAAAACTATTGGAATAATATTTATATAGACCTAGAGTTCTAGGGCTTCAGGGAGTACTTTCATAAAATCCTGTTTGCATTTGGTGGTAGTGACTGTAGTGCTGTAGGCATCAAAAGAGCATTTAAATATCAAGGAATTAATCATCTGTATTAGTTTATAGAATAACTATTAGGAATAACATTGAAATGTTAATATCACTATCCACTGTACAGATGAAAACTTAGATGCATCATGAAAATTTAGATGTGATAATATGAAATCTAGAAAAGCAAAACTGTTTTAGTAATCCATGCAATTGATATGTTCCACTGGAGGTAAAACTATGAGGAATCTTGCCAGTAATGGTCAGAAAATTATCTGTGTTTAGGGATTTTAAAAATATTACGTAATTGTTGTATCACTTAGCTCAGTTGGAGTAGTTAGGTAAAAGTGTATTTGGGAGGACCGGTGAATGAATGGTGTTCTTGATGAATGGTGTAGCAGTGCTTTCAGTTTCCCATGTGATAATTGATGAGTTTATTCTGAGCTATAGGTGATATGGGGAATGGCTCAAGTGTGAAATGAGGTGCTGCCATAACCTGGTGAAAAAGAAAACTGCTGCTTATACTAGATTTCAGCGACTGAGGGGGAAGGGGTGGTGAGGAAGAGGGTGTGTAGTCCCTCTGTATACACCTCGTTGCTCTGCAACAAGAAAATTCTTGCCAATCTCCACTAAAACGAAGAAATTTCATTTGAGTTAGCTTGCTATATTAGCTCATGCTCTTGGAACAACTGAAATGTGTTTCCCTGAAGTAGCCACAATTCCTGCAGTATTGCTGAGAAAAGGTAAAACAGCCTGAATCTGTACCATATAATTATAATACTTTTTGTAGTTCATTTGCCATACAATGAATATAATCACATCTTCTCAAATTAATGGAAAATGCTTTTCTGAAGTATTCCAATAAGCAAATTTTTCATAGTTTATTTTATATTTCCTCAGAAGATATTGTTTGTTTTTCATTTCTCCAGGAGACATTTTTTTCCTTATGGAATATTCAAAAATAAAAAAATCGTCTGCATCTGAGGGCTACTACCTACCAGTTGCTGTGAAGTACAGGCTGACAAAATCAAGTAGCAATGTCCTGTCTTCTCAGCCATATTGTTACATATAACAACATCAGAGCGATGCAGTGTGGTATTCACAAATGTGGAGATCATACATATACATTTTATGTAGATTGCCATAGCCACATGCAGGCTGTGTACAGGCACTAGAATTTTAAGTTCTTGCCCTTTCATAATGTCAGCATGGCTTTTGGTATAGAGTGTTTTTTGCACTTGTAGATCTTGTTTGATGCATTCAGGATAGTGATCACATGTCTTCAGTGAAGAATTTGGCTGGGATGCTAGATCAGAAAATAAAGTAAGTAGAATATGCTTTTTAGATGTATAGTGATTTAACTAGAATTTGCTAGTTTTGCTTAGAAAATATAGTTGAAAAAAAATTAATATGGATTTAATGCTCGGTTTTTTTGATGGAAGAAGAAATGCATGTTAGCCAATTACCATAAACTACCTATTCAAGGATCCTATGAGATCACATTAGATGACAGATTTGATTAGACTAATGATGTAGAAGAACAGAGAGCTCAGTTCTACCTACACCAAAGAATTTTGGACCTAAAACCATTTAGGATTAAAACTTTACAGTGGCCTTTGTTACTTAGAACTGAACATCCTAGTCTTTGCTCGAATGCCATTACATTTAGTACACTGTGCTTGGTCTTAATTCACGGTGTATAAAGGAAAATTTGGCCCCTTAGAACTAAAATTAAAAAACACCTTGAGTTGGTACCTGGAACTATTAAAGTGTTTCCTAGGATGATAGGAGGTTATCATGACCCATGAACTAAGGTATGCCCAAAAAACGTGTTACAGTTGTGAGAACTAAACAGGGAAGGACCTCTGTTGAAGGCCTAATAGAAATGGCTTTACGTATAATAAATAACTTTCACATCCTGCAAATGAGTTGATGTAAACACACCTTAAATGTTGTGTAAAACTGATTCAGTTTACAATTTGCTGTTGCTCTGAGATTATTTTGAACACCCAGAAATTTTACCCTTACCTTTTTAAATTAGTTGTACCTACTTTAATTTTCTATGGTATTTTACCTTAAAAGATTCAACAAATATTTTGCTGTTTCCTATTAAATGAGAAAGATCATATTGGAAAGCTGAGGCTGAAAAGAATTTACTGCTTTCAATTCTTTGTGAATTGGTGGATTCAGATTACTTTAAGTAACTATGTAATATGTTGCAAAGATGGAGAGCTAATGAATACACAGATCGCAGAATAGGAGATAGTGTGTGCTGAAGTAAACTGATATTCTTGAGCTTCTATTAAACTATTCCTTTGAATAGACCTGAGCTAACATCAGAAATTGTGGGAACTGGCTTGCATTCAGGATTCTGTTTTGGTCTATTCATATTTTGTGAAAAGGGGTGGATGGGGAGAAGCTCTTTTATATGCAGTGTAATGGTTTACTCAGAAGGTATGAAAACATGAATAAAGATTTTTTTGAATTGAGATGATTGAATGAAAATACACACGCTTTTGAGACTGATGGTCACGAGTTTCTTCTAGCCTTATGTCAGCATTCAGAGGCACTCAGAGAACTGACTTTGCTTCATACAAGCTAACACAGAACTAGAAGCACTTAAACAGAATTAATGCTGCATTTGAGTCCAATGAGTGTTATTGACATTGTTAAACTGTGTCCAGCCCCCACACATCTGACCTCTGAGAACCAGTTTATTATGCTTTGGGTATTTCTAATTATATTTTTCTGCATTGCCCTTTTTTTGTGCAGCATTCTTAAAATAAGATATGAAATTATTTCCATTCAGAGAATAATTCACTCACAGTAAGGCAAATGACATCTTGGCCTGTATCAGCAATACTATGCCCAGCATAATTAATAAAAAGGGATCTTTAATAATTTAATGTATTCCAATTGTACTGACTCTTTTCATGTATAACTACATGTAGAAGTACAGTTGTTATTGGAGCCTGCAGAATTTTTCAAAATAGTGTCCCATAGGTGAAGAGTGCAGTAATATCTGTTTAAGCATGGTCTCTGTGCAGAGGGTTTGATAGAAACACCATATCAGTTATATATCAAAGTCATAAGAACTAATTCAAACATAGCTTGGCCTAACTACTAGGCTATTCATGGAGCTGGATGAGCAAGATATTTTTCATGGAAATAACTACTTTTCAGGATTCAGGTTATAACCTTAGATGGTATGTAATAGCCCTGCAGTTCATAAAGATCTTTAAATACCTAGTGTCTAATCCTGGCTTGCTGAAGTTGTATGTAGAAAGTTTAGTGATACACAATAATTTCAGCATTTAGTACAGGCATCCGGACAGATGAGCCAGGAGTTCTATGTATCACTCCATGATTAAAGGAAGTCAGAAGCACTGCAGAAACAGTCATATCAATATCACTTCAGTTTGATTATCATATTCCTGAGCTGTAAAAAAGATGTGTGTGCATATTTTTTAGCCAACCTATATTATCTGAAATAGTGTTACAAATGCAGATGTGGAGTTGCTTTAGATAGAGATCTGCCTGAAAAAGCAGGAAGGGTTTAAAGATTTGATTCAAACTGAACAGTACTTTGAAATGTAGTTTATGCAGAGCCCTGTGCATGCTATCTGAGCAGTTAAACTTGCTCTGTAATGCATGGACTGACATGAACTGGCTATGGCACCGTTATAAAAGAGTAGTGTGAATTGGACTGGGTGAGAAGGTTCATCATGTGTGACACTGAGCCTATGAAGGACCCTCTGCACCTGCTGCTCTAGCCACTAGCCAGGTCTGCAAAACCTAGCCCCCTTCCTGGAACTTAAATGTGTACTGCCTGAGAAAACCCTGTCTGCCTGATGTGCTTCTTAAAAGGAGAGAACTTGCAGAGGCCTGTAGGTAGCCTGCCCAACTGGCATTTGTCTTTACTGTTATTTGAAAAAACTTGGCAGTCTTAAAAATGAATCAGTCTGCTTAAGTCTGACATTTATGTCTTCAATAGAACACAGGGAAACAGCAGAAGATACTTAGTATGCCCATCTGTTCCAGAAGCATGGCAGGCTTCAAGACTGTTTTAGCTTAATATGTTGCTTAGGATGTGTATTGGAGGGTTAAAGATATTGAGTATCCCTTTCTCAAATAGGAGTATCTCTTAGAATCAGGGGAGTAACTTAGGAGATACTAATTTTGAGTTTCTGCTGCTTTTCTTTAAGATCCAATATTAATCAGATCAAACCCAACTATTTTCCTCCTACTTAGAGTGGGAAATAATTTGAGGTTTTACTTGCTGGTGACTACTAGAAGTAGTCATTGTAGCTAATAGTCTTTAAATTTGGAGTATGACCAACTTCCAAATACTTTAGGAAGTGAGCCATTTTTTAATGGAAAGAAAGCTTTAGAAATGATGTTTCAAAGCCTACTTGTATGAATCCATTAAAATTATTTAAACCAACGGGTAAAATTATGTATGTGTGAAAACAGAGTATAGTGCTCAGTCTGCTGTCTCCAGCAGACCTTTGTTTACATGTAATGGATTGGTTTTGATGAGTCAGATTTCTCTGCAAGGGAGAAATCTTGGGATAGAGAAGTTGAGGCATTGCATTTTACTCTCACTCTATCAACATCACTACTTAGAAATTTTACTCTAGCTGTAAAAGTGCTTGTGTCAGAAGCTTTTTATTACAATTAGGATATCACTGTAGGAAAGCTGTATTTGCCGTGAGATTTATTGATGCGAGTCATGTGCTCAAACGTTGACTATTTTGTAATTTCATCTGTAATACACCTGGCAAATCTGTTCAGTAGTTTTTTCTTAGCTTAATTCCAGCAATACTAATCAGCTGCACATTGCAGCAGCCACCTGTTTCCAGGTTTTTGAATAATATCACTGTACTGATTTAAGTGCAGTATCGCACCTCAGTACCAAAATACAGCACAACCTAATTTCTTCTATAATTAAGTCTTACCTTAGCTTTAACATTTAAAACAGAAGTGGCATCTCTACAGTTTATCTGTTTATCTTCAGAGCACAAAGGAATAGAACATATATTGATATAAGATACAATACTATAAATCATTACAGAATTTCAACATCAGGTGTGTCACCAAGAAAGCTTTGATTTATAAGTCAGTCTACACAAAAATACTCTTTTGATTTTTCTAGTTTTTCTACTTTTCTATTTCAAGGACATATGTGTACCTTCATAATTACATGCAAAAGATGAATCTAGTAGAAGCTAATTCAGAATCCTTCAGCACTAATTCGGGGGGAATAGGCTTTAAAGAAAGCTGGGATCAATGGCATCCTGAGATTTATTTCCCCTGGGTGCACTCTCCCAAATGCTTACTTGACTGGGAGGATGATCTTGAAAATTCCTTGAAAAATGTATCTATTACAGATAGAGTGAGCTTTAATGTTATTAATCACTTATTTCAGGATTGTGTCAGCTGCTGACATTTGTGGTAATGAAAATACAGCAAAATCTGTGAAAACAAATAGAGATAGGGGCAGCCACCTGCATGGCCTTTCCCCTCTCAGTAAATTTTCACACTGTGATTTCAATATAAGGTAAATTCCTAGTGAAAAGTGGGAAACTTGTCCAAATTTTAACACAAGTTGTCAGGCAAAAGGTTGAATGTCAGTTCCCCAGTTCAAGTGTTTCCTAATTAGTTGAAATGTTCCCCACTTTTCTAGTGTTAACAAATCCCAGAGCACAAAGTCTGAGAAAGTTGAGAACATGAAACTGTTGAGAAAGAGAGGGAAGGGGCTTTATTTTCTTGTATAACTTGCACCCTTTCAACAGATGTATGATTTATTTTTTATCTTACATAGCAGAGAGCAAACTGGGATCTATAAATATTTGTAAAGTACAATGTTTTATCAATAGTACATTATTCCAGGTATTAACTAACTGATAATTATAACTAAGCAGGTGTCCTCTTGAATCTTCAAATTTATCACCACCCTCAATCTCATGTTTTCTGTTGGTTTTTTAATATTTTCATTACTGCGTTCCATCTTTGCTATCTGTCTTCTGTGACCTTGTTTAGCCGTGGATGATCTGAATGCTCATGACCCCATCTTGCTTAAAAGGGAGCGTGTCCTTTATGTCTGTCGGTTTTCTTTGACCTCGTCTTAGTAAGGAACAAAAGGTTTTTCTGCTGTATTTTTGCACAACTCTAACAAAAATCAGCTTCAATTGGTTCTGCTATTGCTAACTCTTTCGTAGCTTTTTGTGCCTGTATCAGTGTGCCTTTGTGAGAAAAGTATGTCCTGCCTCTAATGTGACTTACCTTTCCTGAAATGAAGCTTCTTTGCTTATTATTGGATTGTCCTAAGCTTGACTGAGACCTGTTTCCACTTGAATAAAGTATTTTAAGTATTTTCAGCTGAAAAGAAAGAGCTAAATTCGCATTGTCCTCAAAATGGGCAATATTTTATTTTATTTTTTTAATACTTTATTTGAGAGAAAACAAAGCTCATCTTTCCCAGAAGAGCAATTAACTGTATTGGAACTCACTAACAGAATAGCAAGAAGCCCTAAAGAATGATAAACTGGAAGGCCTAAATCTAAGCTCCCAATTTACCAGGTTCTCAGCTACATGTGGTTAGGAGCTTAAAGGTTCATCTGCAGCTTCTTCTTCCAGATGAGCAGAATGCAATCTCTCGTGCTGGAGTGACTGGAAATCTCCATTCCACAGCTGCTAATAAGGACATAGGCGGATTTCTTTGGTCTGAGAAAGTTCTTCAAAACCAAAATATTATTGCCAAATATTGAGGCATCTATTTTTTTTTTTTTGAGTAAGAAACTATGTTGGAAAACTTTGAGCCACTCTAGTTTCATAAAACCTACTTATAAACAGTTATTTGAAGGGATCCTTGGGTGCCAGTGTGTTGTATTTATGTACGGACATTTGTATTTCTGGGAGTTTACATGTTGCTTTATATAGTACTTACTCTGGAAAGCTTAGGCCTGAGTTGGATAACTGTTGGACAACTGCTAGTTACTCATCTCTGTAAATTAGTTCACCTTCAGCATAACAGTGGACTTAAAACAAGTATTTTTCCTGTGATCTCTTTATTATACATCTCCTACAATGACTATTAACTTTTTGTAATATGTCCAGAACTTAATTTCATGTTAATAATCGAATTTTAAATGTAACTCCATTTGCTTCTTTGCAAAAAATCAGCTTATGATTTTCTGCTGTAATTTTGACTACTTATTCAAATGAGTTTCATTTCAGCACAGCTGGATGCATCTGAAATTAGAACTCAGTTGTATGTTGAAAAAAAGACCTAATATTTCCCCTGTGTTGCTCTAGAAATTGAGGTCTGTTAATTGTAAGGTCTTGATGGCTTTATAGGTGAAATGGAGCCTCACCATAAGAAGGTATTTCTGCCTGCATTATCCCATGTCACTTATTATCCTTGACTAGAAATGTCATATATGGTTACATTATGGTTACATTCTAGATTATGAAAGCTACCTAACAGTTCAGAGTTCATAGCATGTAAAAGGTGGGTTTGACAGTCAAAATGGTCTAAACAAAAGCAATTGTTAGAGCAGCTAACCATCAAGTCCACTTGATTTTTTTTTTTTTTTCCTTTTTGGTGGTTTTGTGGGGGTTGGTTGGTTAGTTCTTTTATTTTGTTTTGTTTTTTGGTCTACCCCACCATCAAGTGATCATTATATTTATTGGTGTAGGTAAGCTTCTGAGACAGTTAACTAAAGCTCTTGCATTAATGGAAAAGTTCAGCACTTTTTGTAGAATCTTTGAAAATGCTTTTATTAAACTCTGGGTTTCTTTTCTCTTTTTCAGTATTGAAAATTAAATATTCACAATTAGAAAAGTTTTGACACAGATTTCTAGATCTCTGCTACTGTAGAATTGTAATCCAGAGTAGAAATAATAGAAGCTTTCAATAGCTGTGAGTTTAGGGCACCATTACATTAACCTAAAGTATGAAGCTGAAAGGACAATTTTCCAGCTTCAGTTGAATTGTTTGTTGCCTTCATATGCACTCAACTTGGCAGCTATTCTTATAATCAGTGGGTCAAAGTATGTTCTTGGCTATGTTGACCCAGCTGTGTACTGTTACAGCTTGTGTGGAAATTGGAAGGAAGAAAATAATCCTATCAAATAGCTTATGGAAACAGTTCATTTCAAGCAAGATGACTAAATTTCAAATGCACAATTCTTTTCACAGTAGATCACAGTTCTCAGTATGGGTAGCCCATAAAAAAGGGAAACTGCTGCTGAGGGGCTGAGATGTCCTCTATTACTACCACTGCCATTTGCCTGAATTTTTCTTCTGAGCAATTACCTGTTTGTGAAGCATATGGTAGATGGTTTTATTTTCAGTATACTTGAGGAATTTTTTTTTTTTTTGCTTAATGAATGAGCAAAAAGATTTACTCACTTAGGAGTAGTGATTTAGTTACTGAAAGAAACTCCTAAATAAATACATGTTGAGGAAGAAGTTACACCAGTCTAGGCCTGTTCACCAAGTGTTGCTGTGTGGAGATACAAAGAGCTTTTGGGAGTCTGGGAGCAAGAAAGGATCACAAAGGCTAGTAAGAAAAATTGCCAGGTAGGCAAGAAGTTTCATATAGAACACTGACTGATTGACCAGACTGGCAGTTTGAGGCATTTGCCCTTCCTACGTTTGAACAAGTGAGGACTGATCCATAAAACAGTTCTGTGTCATGACAGTAGGGTTACTTCATATTCTAATTCAATAGCGAGGAAACCTTTGTATAGTATCTCTAAGTAACTTTACAAAAAAACTGTACAAAACTGTACTTACTTTAAAAAAACCTGTGTCTTCTTGTGTTAATTTTTATGCTCATGTAGCAAAGCCTAAAATTCATACATCTGACTTAAAAACCCAAGAAACTATGTCCTAAGAGGAATCTTAATCATCGTAACTTTGTTGTAGGAGTGAAAGTAATCTATCAAGACTTCCTTCCTTTGTATTTTCTACAGCTTTAGGAAAAAAACAGTGGATCACAGAGATACTTAACAGCAAAACAAGCAAAACAGAACTACAAAATGTATATTTTCTACCCAGCAGCAACATAAGTCCTTCCTTTGCCTTTACCTTTCCCATTTCTGGATGGGATAAACACCCAAATCACTGTTATGTAGGTTGGTCTGGTGCAGAGAGAGGTGTCGGAGAAGCACCCTGTAATCTTTAGTTGCTGGAGGTTTTTTTACAAAATACTGTTTTGTTTGGGTGGGGTTTTTCAGTTTTATTTTGTTCTGTTTTGGTGGAATCATTCTTAGTCCAGAAGGTAAATGTAGAATATAATTATAGAATGGCTTACATTTAAAGGGATATCTGGAGATCTTCTGGTCCAACTTTTCTTCTGTCTGAGCATGTACAATTAATGCAATTTGCCCAGGACTATGTTAAGATGGGTTTCAAATATCTCCATGACTAAAGTCTCCAAAATCTTCCAAGGCAGCCTGTGCCAGGGAGTGAGAGTGACATTGAAGTGTGGAGTTCTTGTCTTATGTTTAAATTGAATTTCCTGTGTTTCAGTTCATGCCCTTTGTCTCTTGTCCTATTCCTTGACACCACTGAGAAGACCCTGGATCAGTGTTTGCTTTTACTCCGCTGGGGACATATACACATAAGATCCCAAACATAAAACATATCTCCAGACTAAGCAGTCCCAGCTCATTCTCATATGAATGGTGCTTTACAGGATAACTTCTAATAAATTAGGAGCATCTATGTACTGAGAAGCCCAGAACTGGACCCAGGATTTCAGATGTGGCCTGACCAGTGCTGAGGGGAAGTTTCACCTCCCTAAGCATATTGACAGTGCTCTTTCTGTTGCAGTCAAGGATACTGTTGACCTGTTTTGCAAAGATGACTTGCTGTTTTGTATTCAGCATTTTCTCCACAAGGATCACAAGGTGGTTCTCTGCAGAGCTGCTTTCCAAGTGGTCAGTTCCCAGTGTGTACTAGTGCAACAAGATAGTCCTCCTCAAGTAAAGGACCTTTCACTTCCCTTTGAAATCTGTTAGCTGCTTCTTGGCCCATTTCTCTAGTCATTTCTCCAGACCTCTAGTCTTTGAACTGATGTTTGCTGGATTTTATGGGTACATGAGGAGGAATCTACCTTTATTCTAAAATGATGCAAAATATTTCAATTCCTGTCAAAGACAGCTGGAGTTCTGTTTCTGGTGGACACTGTGGGCTCAATATTTCTGAGCCTGAGAGAATTTTAGCTTGCTAACCATTACAAGCTCCTTGCCCAAGGGAAAGCTGTCAACAGTTTCTTTTTTCAAAACATCTCTCTCCATTTCTCAAAACAGGTTAAGTAAACAGTGTTCCCTTTCCCATAACAACTGTCCCCAGGTGTTGTTTCCTATTACTTAACCAATGGAGAGGAGTGTCAGTCCGATGGGCCAATAATATACCTTTTTAGCACAGCATGTTATAAAAGAAACTGCTGGAATTGTAAATAAAGCCTTCTTTCTCTTCTGACAGCTATATGGAGTCAATCTATTTCATGCCCTACCATGACAGGACACATTGAGCTCATGAGGGAACTTTACTTTGGCGTCTAGCAGTCATAATTCAAGTCTCCTATGTTTTCCTTTTCTGTAAACTGGAGAGGTTTTTAGGTTGTACTGTATTGAATTCAGTAATGAAACCAGCCACTTACGTTTGTGTAATGGGTTCAAATTCAACAACCGGGCGGAAACACCAAAAAATGTAGTGGTTATCACATTCGCCTAATTTTCATTTTAGTGGAATAGGATTAAAAGAAAAGCAAAACAGGTTCAATTTAAAAAAATAGAAACAGTTAGATTTATTAACATACACTAAAGGTAAACGAACAAAAACCAACCACGAAACCCTCTCAAAAACAACCCCCCTCCTTCCCAGCAACAATCTACTTGTCCACGAAAACAATGCAAAGAGACAAAACATCAGAACTCTCAAGTCAGTAGCACTTAATAAAATAGTCTTTCATTCAGTCTTTTGAGAGAGACAAGTCCCTCCTGATTCTTCTGGTAACTTTCCACAAGAGACACAGTCTGTTTGTGGCTTCCAGCTCCACTAACGCAGCCCGCCCGACACTGCATCATGTGAGCCTCTTAAAATGTAGCTTTTTATATGACTACATAAGGGCTTGTGGATTTTAAAANNNGGGGGGGGACGGACCGGGGCCATCTCCCCCTCTCTGCGGCGTCCGCCGAGCTCAGATGCCCTAGATCGCCCGGCTGTCTGGAGGGCTGGCCCTGATCTCGGCCCCTCAGCCCGGCCACGGCTCCCGGGGACTCCCGGGGCCTCCCGGGGCCCTGGGGCCCGGCCGCGATGTTACGTCATGGCAGGGGTCCATGGAAAGGGGGCGGGTCTCCCAAGATTCCTGTATTTAAGCGGTGTCCCAAGGGGTGTACACTTTTTACCTGATTGGCCAGCTTAGCTGTTAGTTCCAAAACAGATCAACAATTGGGGTTTTTTTTCCTACCATTTATGCTAAACCAATACAGTTTGCTACAAACTTGAAAATATAATTTTGCTCTGGCTGACTCAGGCTTGTCACAGACATACTAATCCTATAAAAGGATTATTTGCAATTATTTCCACTTCTGCTGTAAAAAGTAAAGGAAGGCAGAAACCAGTTATCTTTTTTTCCTTCAGTGTGATGTCTTGTCTTCCAGTGCAATTTGTAATGATATAGGTGTTCTTGTAATGACATACATTGTGTTAGCTGTGTTATTATTCAAAGGAAGGTAGGAAGCAATGTTAAGTAAGCTTTTGTTTAAATAGATTTATTTTTGTTTAGCAGTAGGGGAAGGAAAGAAAATAAGAAAAGGTTGGAAAATTACATTAAAGACTGAAAATCAACATTGCAAACCAGTAATTTACAAAACATATTTACCCCAAAACACATAAAAATCAACAGCATTGGGCTATCAGCTCTGCAAACAGTGGGAATTTCTTTATATAATCTGTTGATTTTACCATCCACTTAACCTGCTAGCCTACCTTGAAGACAGAGCTGAAGTTGTGTTGTGAGGAAGCTTGTCAAATATTCTTACTATGGGTATTTTACAGCCCTTTGGTCACCCAAATATACCTTCCCTTTCCAGAACCTGAAATCCCTATCTGTATCTGTGAGTGGGACCAAATGACCTCCAGCAGTACCTTCCAGCCATAATTTTACTTAGGGTTTTTTTGGTAGTTCTTTCATTGCTGCATTGAGGGAAGCAAAAAATGTTGGTGAAAAAAATCTACTAACACTTCTCTTGCATGGAAAACCAGGCATGCAAATAACCAGACAGCCTGAATAATACTTTCAGCTGGTTATTATTGAGTAATTTGGGAAGGTTCTGAGAGTAACAAGGATGTTAAAATAGACGATGTAGTAAATGGTGGATTAGACAGGCAGATAAGGTCTGATGTCCAGCGTTCAAAATGTTCAGGACTGTATCTTACAACAAAGTTCAATGGAGTTTTGTACTAGGTTCTCCTAGGGCACTTGGCTTAAAAGTTGTTGCTCTTCAAGCAAAACTTTCGTGATGAGCTTGAACACTGCTCCTGCAGACAAAAATACAGAATACTTCAGTCTTGGGTTTTTGATACTGAAGACTTCTGCTGCACCTCAGTTAGTTGTTTGTCCTGAATGTTTTATGTGTGAGGTGGAAGGCATTGCGCTTTTTTAGGTTCATAAAATACCACCATTTTGTAAAGACTTAAGGAGTTCTGCTCACTCTCCATGCTGTTTTGTTTATTTGTATATATGTAGAAAGCTGGAAAGCATGTAACACTTACACTGAAGATAAACCCTTTGCAGAATGGGAAATCTACCTATGTTTAATCAAGTTTGAAAACTGGTAAAATTCCCAGCAGTAATTTAATTTAAGTTTTTAATTTTAGTCCTTTCCGTTTTTGCCTGTTGTACATTGACTTTTTCAGTACAAACAAATGAACTTTTCCGCTGCTATGTATAAGGAAAAATCTAATGTTGTATATCTAGGCACCACTGCTCATTTACTATTACTGTTACTATTTACCCATCAGCATTTTTTGCGCAAGAAAATAGGGCAAAGCACTCTACATTCTACTTTACATACAAGAAATTGTTAAAATGAAGTGGCTATTAATGCAAATGAAATAATTGAGGAAATACAAATTGTTCTAGTTTCAAAATAAGACTCTCACAGAGGTTTTATTCAAGCAGGTATTCAAATTTTTTACATGCAAATGTTGCATCAACTCTGTCTCCATATAGATATGGGCTCAACACCATTACTATTGCATTGCATTTCTACTGTGTTTCTAGTTTTCCTCGTTTTGTTTAAGGTTATTGTGGTGTTTTTAATTGGAAAAGACAGTTTTACCAAGTACTTCTGGGAAATATGGATGCACAAGATGCAAAGGGAGGGCTCTTGCCTTACCATCAAAACATTCAGGAGACAAGATGACTTCACAAAAAAATTGCCACCACTGTGCATGTCACTTAGTGCTGTGGGTCCATTCTACCAGCCTGATATGGGGATACATAAGTGTAGTCTTTTTGAGAACAGCATCATAATATATGATGCATATTTGGGGTGTGTTCCAAAAGCCATTCTGTAAAAATGGTACTTGAATTTTAAAGCTCATGAGATGCCATGAGAAGGAAATGACAATTACCCCTAAAAACTTGTAGTGGCTGAGTTTCCCTGGAATGTGCTCTCAAGGTTTATTATTCAAATGATCTATCTATGACCTTAGATAATTCACTTTTTTGCTTTATCCAAAGTACACTCATGTTTCTAAGCAGACTGTGTGTTGTTGGTATATTAAAGAACTAGTAATATTAGCAAATTCTGACAATTGGTTCTTAGCAGCATAAATGTGTTTTTTGTTTTGCACCACAACACTATGGTCACTTAAATGGCAGTATAAAATTCTACAGTTCAGCATTCTGAACATGTAGTAACTTAAAGTTTATTATGAGCAGCATTATAAAGAAATGGCCTTTTCTTTCAACTAGAATTACATCATAGCATCATCTGAAATTGCTATGCCACAGCTAAAAAATCTGCTGGTTTTCTGCAATATTCTTCTGCAGGAAAATACTTCAGCTGTTCTGGACTTGGAACCTTTCAGTTAACTCTGTGCTGTGATTTCATAATTATTCAGGTCAGACTAATGTGTTCTCTTTGCCCAACAAGGAATTAGTACTGACAATTTAAATAGCCTTATTTGGCTGATGAAAAACATAAATGTAGGAAATGTGAAGCTGTAGATTCTGCCCTGCAGGATAGGACAGGAGGGTTTACTAGCCGAGGATTTACCTAGAAGTCCAGTGGATTGAGGAAAGTGGCTGAAAGATTAAGCAGTGAAATACTATTATATTTTACTGCAGTCTTCCAGCTGAGGATCGCTGGCTGATTAATAAACACTGAGCTCATTTTCAGCTGGAAGAAAGTCTTTTAGAAGGACATTTTATGGAGAGAAATTTTGGATGTTGTTGCTGTCTTGATCCAAAATATCTCCCCTTTTACTGAGATGTGTGATTAAAGCTTTGAGGGATGGGATGGCACTGGTTGGGTTAATATGTATGATGAAGTGTAATTTGTTAATATAAGAAGGAGAGAAGGAGATTATATGCCTCAATAACTGGAAAACGTACTGGAATGTAGAACGTAGATTAAAGTATTCTTATATTAATTGTTCATAAATTGTTCTATTAAGCGTGACTCTTGTCCTTTTTATCATGCCACGTGCTTGACTACCCTGAATTTCAATTAGCTAGTTGCATTACAAGCTTTAACTTCATAGTTTGTCCCAATTTTCCTTCTAAAGAACTAATTCTGTGTGTTTGCTAAATTTTGCAAGGTTACACTTTGTCCTTTATCATAAGTCAAACATCTCTGCTTCTGGCACTGTGTAGCTCTTTTATTCCAGCCTGAATGGTCTATGTACTCTCTCCTTCCATTTATTTAAATAAATGGGAAATCTTTCTTTTCATCTGTAGTTTCTACCCTACTATAATATTCCCTTTGGCTTTTTTAATTAACTTCAGAAGGTTAAACTTTTATCCACCAGTTCTTTGGCTATCACTTTTTTTTCTTATTTGTCCTAAAATCTCTGGGAAAGCAGTATGAGTGCTGCACTGGTGGTATTTGAGTAAAATATTTGCTCACTGATCTGTTTCCTAGCACTGATTTGAGTTTTATAAATTACACAGTAGATGTTAACAGTTTTTTAAAGCTAGTATGGGTGGTCAGCATGGAAGCTTCAGTTGGTGATGGCTTCTATAGTGGCGAAGGCTTTTGAAACTTCCTTTCATGTAAAATTTTATCTATAGCTTCTGAAAATCTGAGTTAGTCTCCAAGAAAATCCAGTAACACAGGGCATATACAGTTGTAATACTCTCCAACTATGACATGCCTATGCTTTGCATCATATGTATGCCTATAGTTGAACAAAAGTTGAGTTGAACTATGAGATTTCACCTAGCAGAGTAGTAGAATAATTCGCAACATCAAAAATATAGTCTAGTTTCTGAAAAACTAAGGAGGCGGACTTTGATCTGCAGCTATTTTAAGTGTATGAACACATGGGCTGAGATATTCTTGTCTAATCATACTGGAGGTGATTTTCTAAGGGTGGTCACAAATTATTTCAGAGAGTTCTTAGCTAGAATGGACAGATCCTAGAAAAGATAGAGCATAAAGGTTACTAGCAAAACTCCTTTGTCTCAGAGGTGGGGATGATAACACCCATGACCAGAGGTCACATTCTGAATGGAGAATTACTCTTTCTTGATAAGGCTGATTCTTGTTAGTGGCTCAGCTCTTAAAATAATCCTGGAAAACAATGGGAACCAGAGCACTGTTGCAAAATTGATTTGGATGTACTCTGCCAAGTATAACAAATATTCTACAAAGATAATCAAAAATCACAACAGAAGGCTCACATTTATTAATCCAGTTCTTTTTGTTAAAAAGGCCTTTAAAAACAAAATCATCTAAACCCACAAAGATACAAATATGGAAAACACTGATCTCTTTATCCTACTTACAATTATAAAGTACCAGCTTTTGTAGCTTCTCCATGAGTATCAAGAGGAATAGAATTTTCTTAACATAGCATTGAACGTCTTTTTGACAGATTTAATTAAGCCAATAGGGTAGACTGATTCTCAATAGTCTACTTTAATGTAGACTGAAGTTTTGTGATTGAAAGGCAAAGATTCTGGCCTTAAGAGAAATCTACATTCATGTAGTATTTGACCAGCTCAGATCCATGTACTTATGATTCTGACAGGAAAAAAGGGAGTTCAGACAATCCTTTTTATGGATTCAGTTGGACACTGGAGAGAGCCTGTTTTTATTTAGAGTAGTATGAATTTTCGTGTTAGAACAGAAATGTTTATACATTTTGTGAACAGAGATTTTGGTGGTAGGAGAATTTAGAAACTATTTGGTGAGACCAGCTTCAAACTTTAGAACAAACCATTACTAAATTCAGGCATTAACAAAAGCATAAGTTTTTGCCTGTTGTAGTGATAATGCAATTATTGTATGCACCAAACTGGCCTTTAAGCACGTCTTATGATAGCTTCTTTACAGTCCTGTGTACTTATCTTGGAATTTTAATGCTAATGCCTCCAAAATGCAACTACATTGATGATCTGGACAAGGGGATCAAGTATACCCTCAGTTGATTTGCAGATATCACTAAGTTGTGTGGGAATGTTGGCCCACTGGAAGGTGTGAAGACTCTGCAGAGCAATCTGGGCAGGTTGGATCAATGGGCTGAGGCCAATGGTATGAGGCTGAGTAAGGCCAAGTGCCAGGTCCTGCATTTGGATCCCAACAACCCTCTGCAGCACTTCAGGCTGAGGGCAGAGCAGATGGAAAATGGCACAGCAGAGCAGGGACCTGAAGGTGCCGGTTGACAGCAGCTGAGCAGGAGCCAGCTGTGCCCAGTTAGCCAAAAAGGCCAATGGCATCTTGGATAGTATCAAAAATATTGTGGCCAGCAGCACCAGGACAGTGATTGTCACTCTGTACTCTGATGTAGCATTGATGAGGCCGCACCTCGAGTGCTGTGTCCAGTTCTGGGCCCCTCACTGCAAGAAAGACATTGAGGTGATGGAGCAAGTCCAGGCAAGGGGAATGAAGCTGGTGAAGAGTGCAGAGAGGGAGTCATATGAGAAGGGGCTGAGGGAGCTGGGGGTTTTTAGCCTGGAGAAAACAAGAAGACCTTATTGCTCACCACAACTACCTGAAAGGAGGTTGTAGCCAGATGGAAGTCAGCCTCTTCTCCCAGACAGAAGTGGCAAGAGGACACGGCCTCCAGCCGCACCTTGGGAGCTTCAGATTAGACATCAGGAGGAATTCTTTCATGGAAAGAGTTGTAAAGCATTGGAATGGCTCACCCAGGAAAGTGCTGGAGTTACCTTCCTTGGAAGTGTTTAAGAAACAGCTGGGTGTGACACTTAGTGCTATGGCCTAGTAGACAAGGTGGTGATTGTTCCAAGGTTGGATTCAATGATCTTGCAGATCTATTCCAATCTAAATGATTCTACGATTCTATACATAATTTTATTTAAACTTTTGATGGTCATATTGCCTGTAATTACATAAAATAGTTTTGTTTGGCTGCATTGTAAGTTACAAGGTATTTGTGTGCCGTTTGCTGTGGTTTCTGTAAAATTAACAACTACTTGCCTGAAACACAAATATTAACTATATCCAGATTACATGTATTTACAGACATTATAGCCCTGTGCTTTTAGTTATACAGGGAGAAACAGAAAACCTTCAGTATGTTGAATGTAAGAATTCAATTAATTTGAATCTCACCCTGATAGTACTCAAGAGGAGAGCACTTCTCTCATAAAATGAAAGTGAATTCAATGATGTTTTAATGCAGTCAAACCAAAAATTCAGATGAAGACGAAAAATTGTAAAAACCATCAAGAAAAATATTCACTTGACAGGTTGACTAGAAAGTGCATCAGGACTTTTGATGCATAATTGATGAATAATGACCAGAATATGAACTCCCTGGATAATGTTGTGGTTAAAAGCTTCATCTCCTTTTAATTTCTGATAACGGCAGATGGGTTTACTTCTCTGTGTTGCAAAGACCTACATTTTCTGAAAGAACTGAAGTGTGAAGAGGTAACTAATGTGATTTAAAAACAAAGGTTTCCCTCCAAGAGGGTTTTTAAGTCTACTGCTAAACTGGGAAATAAGATAAAGCTCTGTCTTATCCAGAGTCTGTATATAAATCTAGGCTCAGGGAATTTGTACGCATATATGGGCTCTGAACCGCTATGCATACTAAAATATGAAAATACCTGATAGTGGCCTTGTCAAAAACGCAGATATCAAATTGTCTATCATGAAGAAAGTGTTAAGTCATGTTTAAATGTCTTTGTTAGTAGATGTGGGCCAGTTGCTTACGTTGCTGGCAAGACTAAATTATGTTTTCTTTAACTATATATAAGCTCTTGTCATAGCAACAATTCCTGGTTTATATCACATGTATGAGATAATGCAAAATTTCAGTGAACTGAAAGTTAAATGCCCCTTTTAAAATATTTTGGCAGCAAGCACCTCTGCTGCCTTTCTTCTGACATAGAATTGTAAGTGAAACAATCAGCAAAACTGTGGGATATCTTAATCCTTCCTTTGCTGTTATTAGAAATGTAACCTTAGTGTCAAACATAATGAAACTTGAAGGTGGCTATAATTTGCAAAATTATGCTTCCATTTACTTTTGTTTGCAATTGATAACTGAAAGAAAAAAACTAATGGCTGCTTATACAAGTATTATCTAATAAATTTTATTAGATGAAAACAGGTACAAACATGCATATATTTGACTTTTCTATACTGTTCTACATGTACATCCTACTGGATATAAATGTGATATGTAATTGAGAAAGCTTACATAAAGATAGAACAATTTTTAAGATATCTTCCACATGGGCAGATCAGAAGATTTGTTGTTGTTGTTGTTGTGCTTTAGATTTTAAATATTAATTTTTTTTAAAAAAAATGTACATTGTCATAGTTGTTTCATGAGACTTTTGTAACATCTCCATACTGCTTGACATCTCCATACTGCTTTTTCTAGTACATAACAGTTTGGAATTGTGGTCCTGTGAATCCATGACCTCAGAACTCACTTGACAGCTTGTAATTAAAAAGGTCAGCTAAATTTTGCTTATTTGATCAGTCAATTAGACATACTTGATTTAATCAAACTTGATCTTGAGTTTATTATTTGTTCTTCACACTAGTATAGAATACAGTAAATTATGTGCACAAAAATTTCTTGGTCTTATCAATATTGTAATTTCAGAAATCTCACCAATGTTACAACCATTTTGCAAATTTTATTGCAAATTCTATTACAAATTTTCTAGTTCAGTGCCTGTTCAAGAATACTGAATATGTAAGACTATAACCCGAAGAAGGATGTAAGTCAGGCTTTCTCTTGAAGCCGTGATTTCTTTAATGAAGCACTGTTTTTTCTACACTGCTACAAAGAATCACTTGCCAAACCCTTTGGTCATAGATATAGCAATTCTTAATTTCCAGGATAAACTGGATTTTATTAAGGCAAGTTTTGTCTTCTGTATACAGATCAATATGTTTATCTACACAAGGAGAATAGCCTTTCTAGGTCAGTTTTTTACTCCACTGAGCCAATAACAGGTGCATTTGCTGTGTCCTTGTTCTATCCAGGCCTGAGTAAAAGGCAGCCTTTCCTTAGCTTGTAACACAAATGAAGTGCATCAGGAGGGTGAGCAAAACAAGGCAAACCTTGAAAGCCAAGCACACAGAATGAATTGATTCTCTCTAAGCACATAAAGAAAACAATTCTACAGCATGTGCTAGAATAGATATTTATCAGCCAAAGAATTGTGTAGTTTTCTTCAATGAAGAAGATCTACCCAAGGGATAGCACTGAGGGCAGGACCATACTTGATTCTCTACACTTCTGAGCAGGGAAAAATTCCATGTTTGTAACATAGGTTTTTCTGGTACTGGACATTTAACTAATTTCAGTTAAATAAAAGAGCTTTTCCTTCTTGTATAGCAGCATGCTAAAATATCAGGAAATTAAAGAACTTGACTCAGTCTCCCCTTGTCATTGGTTTTAGTTCCCTGTTTTGTCTTGCAGAATACTCTAATGGCTGTGTTTTGACTTCTGCAAAACAAGTTTTCCTTTCTGTGTTCAGGGAGATGTCCTCTCATGTTTTCAGAGGCCAGTGAAGGAACAAGAGCAAGGACACCTACCTGGAAGGGCCAGTCCCAGGTTTCAAGCTGATTTAGGTCAGCTATGTATACCGCAGCCTTGAATACTTGAGGGAATGCACACACTAAGCAGGAGTGTTGCAAAGCCTGTGTCTGAGCTCTTCCATGTGGACTGAGACCTCAGAAGGCAGTGCTACCCTCCTACACTTTGGGACTCCGATACCTGTGTATTTCAAAGTAAGCCAACTGTCTCTAGCCCCAGGCTGATATGCATGTTATTCTGTCTGAACACAAGAAAACTTATGTAATGAGAATGATTAAACACTGGAAAAGACATGCCCGTAGAGGCTGAAAATCTCCATCCTTGTAACTGTTAGACCCAACTGGCATAGACCAGAAAAACCTGCTTTAGCTGATCCCACTTGAGCAGGCTGCTGCTCTGGATGAGCTCCTAAAGTCCCTTCCAACCTCACTGCTGTTGTGATTACATAAATATGTTACAGAGATCTTTGGGGTTGAAGAAGCAGTGCAAAACAACTAAAAAATAATCTAATGCATTAAAGAAGGGCAGTTCTTTTTTCTAGTTGCTCCTGTAGTTACTTTTGCTCAAAATCTAAATAGTGATCGAAACAAAATTAGTACAGCTGATGTGAGAATAAAGCAAATACTCCAGTATCTTCATCTGGGGATGAATTACCTGGTAATATTTGACACTTGTAACCACAAAACATCACTGTATCTACAATACTCCTAGGCATTGCAGGAAAATTTCTACACTGACTTTTCATATTATGTTGGAATTTTACACATTAAAAATATCAAAGTCAATCCTTAAAATGTTAGGGAATGTTACTTTTTGAGTTGTAATAGGAGAGTATGCTCCTGGCTAATTTTTTTTTTCAGCTCAAACAAGTTGTGGGCTTACTGAGGGAATATTCCACAGCAAAACTGTTGCTATTGAACAGAAAACTAAATTAAACCACTCTTCAGTATTCTAGTCCTTTGAGCTTATGTTTTCAAATAATTTTTCTAGCTTTTTCTAGCTATTTCAGTGCATATGAATGTCAAGGAGATGCTGTCTGCGTTTCTCCACTTTCCAAAGGCAATTATGGAATTTGTGCAACAAATTTTAAAATGTAATACTAATATATATTTTTGACAATGTGTTTGATATATTATGTTCGGATTTCTAAATAGCACTGTGTGCCTCTTGGGGGAGGAACAAATAATTTGTTTTGTACAATAACAAGCACATTCTTAGTACTTGGTGATCTGAATAAACCAAAAGTTAAATAATCTTTAAGGATTCGTGTATAGAATGAGTTGGCAAGAGTATTATGTTCAAACTTAAATGATTTTAGAGCACATGTGAGGATAGAAATAAATAATTTGAATTTCCCTTCTTATCAGCAAACATGCTCAGCACAACTGTATTATTTAAGTAGTTCCTAATTTTGCAAAGTACAATTTTAAAGGTATTTATATGCTAACAAATGTAGTTGAGTACAGGCATCTCTAAGGTGGCTCTGCTGCTATACTTAGGAAATGCTTTCTCCTGGAAATATTGTCTGAATTTCTCATTTCTGCCACTGAGTAATTATGCATAATTACTTTAACTCTCAACTGTTTTTCTTGCCTAGTCTGTTCTTAAAAGAATAACATTTCTCAGTTCCCAAAAGATGAACTGTAACAGCTTACATACAAGCAGTAATTCCTGTGTGAATTCTTAGATTTCTGTAACAGCTAAGAAGGAAATGCTGATGTGTGAAAAACGGAAGGACATAAGTATTCTCATGCCTTCCAGGTTTTTTCTGTCATCACTTTTTTCTCTTGGCTGGCATCTCCTAATGTATGAGGCCTGAATATATTCTATGGCTGTGACAACTTCAAAAGCATAAAAACTAAATCTGGTTTAACTGCGATAATTTTCCAAAACTTTTAAATAAAATAGAAATATACCACATGCCATCTATATTCCTGCTCCTAATGAGATAAAAACAGTTCTTCAGGACTTACCGGAAGTGGGATTTTCTGTACTTGTCATCTGAACAAGTACAGTTGTAGGCTGAAGAATTCAATAGTACTATATGTATTCCTTCTAGGAAAGCTCTTCTTCTAGTTCATGAATCCTAAATGCTTTAGCAAGGATATAATAGGCTTTGAAAATATAATTATCAAATGTTGTTTTTGTTTGAGAGTGGCTGAAATGGTTCCCTAGTGAAGCAGCTACTTCTATTGTGTCTGCTCATATTTCTGCACAGATTGCACAGGCTCTTGCACACACTTGCACTGTCAAGTGAGAACACTGGCTGCAGGTACATAGCCTGAGAGTAGGCAGGTGCTTGCCAACCCAGTACTTCCCCTGAGGTGCTTCTTTACGGTCATTTGTCTGAAGCAGCAGCTTTATTTCCACAGTTCAGAGAATTCAGAGAATATTTCATTGCTACTGTTCATGCTGTAGCTAAGTGAAATTTGTGTTAGTGACTTGAGCTTATTTTTCACAAAAAAAAACACCTTTCCTCAGTTCATTAATCAATTATGTCAATTTAATGTTTTCAGTTTTGAACTCAAAAGCACCAAAGCTTCTGTAGTAAATACTTGTAGTCTAATAGCACTTTTGTAGAAAGAAGTTGGCTTTTTTTCATTTCTGTACTTTGTGGTGAATCTTAAACTGAGACCTAGAAAATATGAGAAAATCCTAAGAAACAAGTTACTTGTAATACTGAGTTTCGAGCTCCTCAGCAAGTGTTATGGGTAGTATAATTAATGCCAAGGTTATATTTCCTTTTTACTGTGTTTTGTTTTGATTCAAAGGAGCTGAATAGTAAAAGATACCAGATATGTACTGAAACCTTTTAAGTGCTTTAAGCTTTGTCTATTCTCTGTGGAGAACTGATAGTTGCTTGGTCTTAAGTGAATCTGCTTGCTCCCTCTGATACATAGATCACAGGCTGGAATGAACTTTGTGCTGCTTCTGGTAGGGATTCCTTAGAGAACACCTATTTCCAGGGCAGCTGTCAATCTGCAGTGTCTTAGCATAGGAATGGAGTTTATGTGCAGTTTGATGTTATTAAGCTGTTGAGTGAAACCACCTAGTTATCCAGTGTCTTGTATCACAGCTCAATATAGCATTTTTCACGAACCTGTGATGAATCCCAAATTGTGCTCTTGAGGAATGATACATGTGTAGTACAAGCTAAAGGATGCCTTGTAGGATCAGTGAGATAAGCACATTAATCTCTAGCCTAATCAAGTAAAACTTCCTGAGACTGAACCTGGTCAACTTAGGCTCAGACCATGCTAGTATCCAGGCACTTTTTTCATAAGCTTGAATCAAAGTGGATTGTAGTATGCACTCTAAACATATTTTCTCTACTGACTGAGGACCAGGGGCAACTGGTAGCCACAAAGAATATCGGGATTTTTCTCAAGGGTATGGCTATGATTATATTGTTATAGGTTGACAGTTGGACTAGATAATTTTAAAGATTTCTTCCAAACTTGATTCAATGATTCTGTGTGACATCTCTGGTGCCAGACTATCTTGTTTTAAGGTGTCTTATTTGGCCTGCACATTTTATAAGATGGGTGAACAGCTAATTGATACTAGAACATTAGGACTCTAGAAATTTCCTACTGTTTGCCTGAATCTAGGCAATCAGGAGGAAAAAAAGCAAGAAAAAGAAATTTGAAGTTCAAAATCTTTTTACGTTTTAGTCATATTCTGAAGTTCTGTGGAAACTCAACATAGTGAAAACAAAATATTCAAGCTCTCTTAGGAACAAACCAAAAACCTCCTATGTCTGGTTTCTAGAATTCATATACCCTCTTGTTTCACTCTCTGCTTTTTCTTTCTAAATTGGTTTAAAGTATCCATACCAAATCTTCTGTTGAGATGAGTGGTTTATTTCTATCGTGACAGTACAGGAAGGGTGTAAATTATGAAAGTGCTCCAAGTGCCCTAATCCTGCGCTCAGGAATCACTTGTCATGGGGACACTACATTAATGTGGATTCCTGGTGAGTAGTAATGGACATTTTATCAGTTTCCAGAAGCATTTGAGCATACGAGTATGAATAAAATATTTTCACATTTTAAACATTTATTAAGACTGTGCTCAGAAGTTAAAAGACCTAATTAACAGTTTATCTCTGAACTGGAATATATTCCTATAATGAAGAATCCTCCACTGTGTAAATTCCTATGGTTTTTGTAATTATACTGGGTATCCATTAGCCTGAAAGGTGATCTTGACTGTGGTTACTCAAATGCACTGAACATCTCTTCCCGTATATGCACCTAAAATTCGGTCAGTACAATTTTATCTGTCTTCCCTGGTGACATTTATCTACATTTATATGGTTTTGTTGTCTAATTTGTGTTCTGTTCATTGTCACTATTCATTAACTACTTTGTATTAATCCAAGTGAAGATTGCAGGAAAGGTCTAGCTAGAAACTGCTCCCCAAGCATTTCATACAAATACCACTTTGCTATTCTAAACTACTTGAAGTGCCTTCCTCTTGAACAAGGAAGTGGGCTGGGGCACTATTGCTTATATTGCATGTTGAAGTATACTGCTATTTCATGTGAAATTAGCTCATTTACATTTTTTAAACTGTGAGGGTAAAAAAGTGCTTATTTGAATATCAAGCTTCACCCAAAGATAGGTGATCACAAATTTTTAAATTATTGTTGTAGTACTTCAGGTTCAGAATTTAAAAAAAAGATAAAGGCAAATGCTTAGACATCGGGTGACCCCTTAAGAGTTTCTTGGGTAATTTTTGGTGTGGATTGTTGGTTTTTTCTTTGTGCTTAGGCACATCTTATTTGCTATGCTAGGAACATTATTATAAAAACCAAAATCTTTTAACATACGTGGGCAGATCGGTCAAGAAGTATTTGAAACTTGACTTAAGACATAAAAAAATGTTAATGGCAAAACTGGTTAATGTTAGAGTTTCTGGATTAGTAGAAAGAAGAAAGAAATATCTTCTAAAACTGCCCCTGAATTTGATTTATAGTCAATCTTGACATAATTTCATTCTGTGAAAGAGACATATCTTTGGTTTCCTTTCTAATATAACTAAAAATAAAAATGTAAAAATTGTTGGCTTTACAGAACAGTTTAACTGCTTAATGCTATATTGAGTGCCATACAAAAGAAAAATCTGCCCGTGGAATATTAAAGGCAGTCTTACATTTCCTAGATTGCTTCTGTGTAATATATGCTTGGTTTTTCAACAGTCTTGTCAACCTGTAAATCACAAAAGTTTGCAACAGGTGTTGTAAATTTAGGTTTTGTCTTGGTTCATTATCAGTTTGATTAAACTGCTGTCTGCTGCTTCAAATATAAGGGCATGTCTTCTGCCACATCTCAAAACAGTTGTCTTGAAATACTTAACACTAAATTATGCAGCAGTGGTATACTCATGTTTTGGAAGTTCAGGATTTCTTTTTGAGTGTTTAGTAGGTTCTGTTTGTTTCTTTTATTTCTGCATGGAAGTTTGACCTTGAACTTCATTATTTTCTTATTTCTTAAAGGAAATGTTGAATTTTTTTGCTGTCAAAAACATATAGACCCTCTGCCTTTTGTCAGGCTTTGTCTGACCTCTCACTGAGCCAGAAAATAAGGCAGTCCCCTGGGGCTGTTGCTGTTGGGGGGACACCAGTGATTCAGGGCTTTCCAGGGGGGTAGGCATTCCATACAACTTGATCAGTACAATACAAGCCAAAGTAAATTCAGTGTGTTTTCTCTCAATGCTCCAGTTGCTTAACCTGATGAATTACAGGATGCAACATTAATGCTGTTTCAAAAGACTTAGGGAGACTGTATAGTCCAATACACTCTGCTGAAATCTGGATAAGCCTCAGAAAGTTGCTCAGAGCAATATCCAGACAGATTCTGAGCATCTCCAAGACTGGAGATTCCACAACCTCATTGGGCAACTTCCTCCAGTGTTCAATCATAGTAAAGTTTTAAAATGGAATTTCTTGTTTCAATTGGTGCTTTTTTGCTTTATTGTTCTTTCACTTCCCACTAAGACAAGAGGAAGGAACATTGCAACCCTATACTTAGTAAGGTTAGACTTGTTATTTTTCAAAACCACATGCATTACATTTATGTATTTTAATGGTCACTTACAGAATAAGTACTTCCAGTACAGTGCTTCCTGTCTTGTAGGCTCAGCTGACCATTTTGTATCAGTGACACAGGCTTCATCTTTATGATGCAATACTTCAAATCTGTTAATGGTTTTGAGTTTGTATGGCAGCAATGACTGTGCTGTAATGCAGACTAAGGTTTTCATCCACTGTCATAATGAAGACTATTACGACCTTTTCTAATGCTGACTCTAGGAGGTAGATACTTTTGCATGTCTTGAATCTTTGTTCTCATGGTATGGTCCTGAATTGTGAGTTCTTTATAGTTTTCAAAATTGCAACACTCATGTCTGAAGAGCTACGGGAACAATATGTTTTGAGATTACACACTGTATAAAAATGACAGCCAAAACCTAAAAACAAACTGAAAACTTGTATCACTGCAGAAAACCTCAGAGATGGACCTAGCAGATCATAAAATGGGTGTGCCTGGTGTATTCATGTATTTTGTCTCCGCAATCTAACTCACCGTTTTGGTGCAAGTGAATGCTGTCATACCCTATAACTATGTAAGAAGAATTAGGATTTAGTATGCTGAAACAACAAAGTATTCTTACTTTTTGAGAAATGCAGTCCACTGCATCTTCTGTTATTCAAACTACCTTTGCTCAATTTCTGACATTATCAGTGATGCAATTGCACATAGAAATACACCCGGGCTGTTCCAGATCTGGGTGGTGTTTTCAGCATAGGGAGTAGAGATGTGGAGTTGCTGCCGTGCCACTGACTACCTGCTGTGAAACTGGCATTCATTTGGCTTCACCCTTGGAACTGCTCCTGTAAAAGCTGTGCTTCTAAGAATGGTTGAAATGAGCTGCTCAGCCAGGAATGCTGATCTGCCCAGATAGTGATATACTCCCAAGAAAGCTTCTTTTATGTTTAGGGGATGCAGATTAACACAGATAAGAATTTGTAGTAAGCCACCAAATACCAGTTGTCAGTTACTTACTTAAACATTTATCACATGGTAATGCAACACACTTAGAATAGTCGAAATAAAACAAAGTAGCTGCTCTGTCAAAAGGCTGGATATAATTATGGACCTTTGGATTCTACATGTTTAAATTTCAGTCCTACGAAGTTACTGTATCTTTCTCTATATGAGCTGTCTTCCCTCCATTCATCGTAACTTCACTAGGTAAGAAGGATATTTATCTTACCTCGAATATTCAAATAGCCTGGTTCTACTCAAGACAAAGTAGGTACTCCCCGCATTCATATAGGTGATTGCTTGCATGTAAGCAAACAGATTATAGTGTACTTTATATTTGTATTTCAGCGTTCTGAAATGTCCATATTCTGTTAAAAATATGTTTTGAATGGTATAATGTCATTGTGTGATAGTGACTGCTGAAAGCATTCAGGGTTGCTTAATTTCCATGTGCATCCCTCACCACTAGAAGTTTGCTGAGGCTGAAGCTTGTTAGTGAGTATAAATGTTTGTTAATGAGATTAACTTACGGATAGCAGCTATGGTTTACTAGAAAATGCTTCTCAAAGCATTGCTTCTTAAACAAACCACTTAAAATATCAGTACAAGTGGAGGAGGACCACAAGGATCCATTCTGAATAAGGAAACTGCCAAACATCTGCTATGTCAGTATCCCGGTTTATGATGCTAAGCCATAAACATAGGACTCTTGGCCACGATTTCTGATAATCACTGGCTAGAGCTACCTGTCAGAAATTATGCCTTCACTAATCCAATTACATGAGTGAAGACAAGAATCCATGGTCAGGGCAGTTTCTGGCATAGGAAAGGCTTTTTCAATTTTTATGGCTTTTGCCAGTAAAAATTATTCATGTGAAATCATAAGTAAACAGCTTTGGGATGGATTGTACCAGTGCGACTGTATCTGTAATCATAATACTGGGAATCCTGTATTAAGGCCTCAAGTCAGTAGAAGATGGAGCTTTATTCTCATGGGAGGGGACATGTTGATGCTGCATTACTTTATACTGGAAAGACAGAACTATGGAGGAGAGTTCCTTTTTAGCAGGACTACAGGTAGTTGCATATTTGAGGGTTTTTCTAGTGATGTTTTACATGTATTTTTTGAGCTTAGATTCAAGACTAACTAGGTTGAAATAATCAGTGAGGGGGTGAATTACCTTTATGCTTACAGTTTTTCAAAGAGGATAGAGAATTTTGCCAGTCTTTCCCAGACATATCTTGTTTCCTTGATCAGTAGGAAATAATGTGCATACAAAAGAAATGCTGTATATATTAATGTTGCTTGGTAACCCATTTGCTGTGCTAGAAATCATCATCGTAAACTCTTTGGGGCATCTTAGTTTTCTGACCCTTAACACCTGATGTACTACTTGAAAAAAAAATAAGAATTATAGTTCAAATTCTCAATCATTTCATACAGCTAAAAGTATTTGTCTTCTCTTAAGGTTTGGAACCTCTCCTCTTGAGAGGACCAGGAAAGCAAGAAAATTAGTTAATTACTTTAAGGAGAATAATTAAATTCAGAGCTGAAGTTTAGTATTTATTTTCATATCATTCTGAGTGTGCAAGTTCTCCCAAAAATGAAACATTGATGCTTTAGGCAAGGGGTCAGGAATGAAAAATACAAATCTAAATTCACTCACTGATTTAAAGTGATTAATTTATCTGGTTTTGTGATGTTTCAGTAAATGTCATCATTGTTTTGTTAATACATTTAGATTTATTTTTTCGGCTCTAATATATTTATACCCTATTTTTGTACAATAAATACTTAATATGCAATTGTTATACAGATCAAATATTCTCCCCATTTTACAATTGTTATTGAGCTACAAATGTTGTGAGGGAGTGAATTATTTTCTGCATCTTAGATTAATTGATTCATTTGAATTCAGTAATACCTAGACCAACCTCATTACTTAAAATTGTACCTCTCATTATGCACAACTGAAAAAAAAAGTAAACGCATTGGCTAAGGGAAGTGAATTTACACAGAAGAGGCCTGGGATGGTATTGGGCCTGTAGGATGTTTTCTATGATCATGTGAATCTGTGTGACTATAATTGCAGTATCAAATCTCATTGTGAAATGAGACCTAACAATTTAGAAAAGAAATTCACTGGTAAAATGTGGTGGAAGTCATCCAGAAAAAAGGAGAAACCTTACAATGTTACTTTTACAAGCACTTTAATAACTCCTACACTTATGAAGGCTGAATATCCAATGAATATTTTTCATTGTATTAACAATCCAGATATTTTTGCATAAAATTATAACTGTCTCAATTGGGTATGTAATGATATTTAAGAGAATTAAATTATCTATTTGGAAAAAGACAAACTTCTTTCTAAGTTTATTTTAGGATTGCATCAGCTTTCAGTTATGCCACAGCTTTTTATAGCTTGACTAGTGCTAATGATCTCATTCTCTTAACTTGATAATAAAAATAACGGAATACCTTGATTAACTTGAATGGCAGCTCATACTTGATATGGTGGTTATAATTAACCACACTGCAACAAGTGGCAACCCTGTGCTTTGTCTTACCTTATACAACCAAATAACTAGAATGATTGTCTGATTAAAAAAAAAAACCAAACAAATTAATCTGAGAGTGTCATAATAGGGCTGTGTATAATTTCTTTAGAAAAAAATCTGCCTTCTTCGTTTTTCAGAGCACTCAAAAATAAGTGAGACCAATCCAGTACAGACAACGTGGCCAAAAATACCATCAGTATTTTCACATCTCTCTAACCATATATAGTGCAGGCAGGAGAAGTGTTGCTGCTTTCAAGGATATCAGAACTCCCCTGAGAGGGAAAAGACTGGATAAATTTTTCAGCAAAGGCAAATTTTAAACTGAGTACACTGAGATGTGGATAACTCCTTTAAAGTAGATAAATAGCTTTAGAGTTCTTAGAGGTCCTTTCTCTTTGGCTACCTTTAGCTTAGTTTGACATAGGTGGGGAAACGTTAGTGTGCTCTTACCAGTTCTTCAGGTCGACTGCTTGCTCAGGTCGACATCTGCTCCCTCCTGTTTCATGCCTCAAACCAACCAAAACAAACAGGCAAGACTTGTCAGATTGGTAAGATACCTGTTTATGTTTCTCCATGTGGTGTAAGCTTTGACATGCTGGAAATATAAGTGTGTGAATATAAATTTATACAGTTTATTATGGTGGAACCAAATTCTCATTAAAATAGACAAGACACTATGAGAAGATATTGTCATGACTAAGCTTCTTTTTAAAATGCATCTGAGTTTCATTTTTACCATCAGTTCACTGCAGGATGATGCCATTAAGAAGTCCAGGCTCTTCAATAGCTTCTAGTAACTAGCAGAATGAATCTTAACTGCATCATCAGCTGTTTAGCTACAGTGTAAGTATCCTTATAATGATATGTAAATCAGCATGAAATTATGAAAGACAAATATGATGGTACCCTTTTAGAGTATCTGGAAAACTTGCAGGAAAGTGTAAAAGGAGACACTGATTACTCTTGATGAAAGTGGAAACTTGTGAGATCTTAATGATAAACATGAAATAATACAATTCTGAAGTGTGTGAAACTAGAGGCTACTGAAACTAGGGTAAGACTTGCAGAAATTCAGGAGAGGTTCTTTTGAGTTCAGCATATCAAACACTGACTTCTCCTCATACAGTTTTCTATACACTGAGCTAGCTACTTACAGTTAGGGCTCCTACCTACCACTTAACCAAATGTTAGTGCTAATTCTGGCATCTCCTGTAGGTGGGAGCCCAGGCAGTAGAAGAGGCTCAGTTGTTTTTCTGTTCTCTTCTAAAGTATGCTCTTAGCAAGCAAGTCTTTCCACAGAATATATATAAATTAAGCTGATGAGTCTCAGAAATGTACGTCACTCTGTTTATAGACCTTCAATGAATGCTAATTCATTGAAAAAGTGTGAAAGTGTAACTTTTCAGCTAAAAAGACTAAACGTCAGCTCATTCCTTTGGAATGTACAGTATGCAATTATATAACTTCCTGAACTGGTAGCGTCACTGACCAATCAAAAAAACTATACTTCTGACTATGATTTCTATTTGCAATATTCTAAATATCAAAGATGAGACTAAATATTTGGCTTAGCATTTTGGGGGTGGAATTATAAACAAAAACTGCTTGAGTGTTTTTGAATATGTCTGATTCTGGTAACTTAAAATGTTTTGAAACTAGGTTCTGACTGCATTAGGCTTTCAGGAGGAAAAGGCAGGAAACTAAAGAAGTTGCTACTCCCTAGAGTCTGAGTGCTTGAAAGCAGGGACATGTTTTAGGTCAGCTGATGTAATGGACACAGATTCCTCAGGATGTGGCTGGTAATGAATGGATGTTTTTCATAAGCAGCTAGTATTCTAAAATAACATCAAGCTACAGCAAGTGATAAGAAAATAAATTATTTAGTTAAGTTAGCAATTCAGAAGATTTGAATTTTGCTTTAAACTTCAGCTTCCCTGGGAATTCCTTATGTTGTCACTAGATTAAACACTACTGTAATTTAAACACTAGAGGCTTGCATTTGTTCAGACCACAGAAATTGATTTAGAGTTCCTTACTCTAAAGAAGGCATATAGTATCACTCAGATTTTATTTCCTCATTGTAGAATGCCAGTTGTAATCCTAAAGACAAGAAACTAGCTCTGAATATTTTCCAGCTTTCAGTGGAAGTGTTGGAAGGGCAGCTGGGTGCTATGTTCCCACAAGTTTTTGCTCTTAGCAGTGTTCTCAAAGTGTGTACATTACTGCAGTGTAAATCTTCAATTTCACAAAGCAGATGCTTGTAGGCAGGCATGGTCACTGGGGCCCTGCTGGTGGTGCCAAGGGCACAATTGTGTTATTGGTAGAATGTGAAAGAGAAAGATGGGATGGCTGTATCCACACTACATACATTTTGTGCAGCATCTGATGTAAGCTGTTCCACTTCAGGAAATAAGGAGCAAAGAGCTCATGTTAGGAAATACAGTGACTTCCCTGGTCTTCCTATGAGAGCATCCAAGTGAAAAGATATATCACTTTCCAGCATAATTTATCTTCCTGTTTGGTGTGAGATCTTTCTCCTATCATTTATTTGCCCTAAGGGATAGGATATGGCTAATCCATAGGCAGCAAACTGTTTTGATGTGGCTTTATCCAAAACAATTTGCATGCTCCAGGGTAGTCATGAAAGCTGTCTGATAATTCACTGTGGTGCAATTGTCTAGAGTATCCCCTGGCAAAGGCAGTTAACTGTCTTGTAAACTTGTTTTCAAATATTGCATAGGAGAGAAGTTCAGGTTCTCTGTTTTTTGAAAATTGTCTTGCATCAGTATGGAACAGTAGGCTGAGTTTTATTTGGAGCCTGGGAATACACATACACCCACTCAGTACTCCCTCGAAAGGTGTTAACTGTGCAGAATTAGAATAACTCCTCAGTTCAGAGTTGTTATCAGTAATTCCATCGTAGCCCCTAATTACGACCAATTAGCTTTTATTAAGAGCTATGAAAGTTCACACAGCTACCCTTGGTGAACAGAGTTCACACATGTATTACTCTAGGAACATAAATCCTGATATCTTATGAAAATATCTAAATCTTGATATTTCTTTTTAATACTTCCATCAGGTATGACAATCAGTGTAGCTTCTGTCTATCACTTCACCTATTTCTGCTACTAGCTCTGACTAATAAAGGTATATAAAATGTAAAGGCAAATACAAAAGATGAGAGAAGAATCCTGAAATGATGACCTGTTCGACATAACTTTTTTTTCACATGCTACCTTATAGTGACACTTGCATGTTCATCTTTTAATTTACCAATGGTAGGTACATTGGAAAATAAATGTCTGTAAGCAGTCAAAGAGTTTACTGCTTAAAATTTACCAATGTGATTTCTGAATGCTCTACTGGGGTCTCTTGGAACTTTTCAAAAATAATTTTATTACTGTTCAGGAGATCAAATGGCTAGAACTTAAAAAAATTAATGAAAAATTTAGGAAAGCAAAAAAGAAACCAAAACAAAAAGAGTCCAAGCCAAGTCTGTCTGATTATTTACCAAGGTATACCCTTTAAATATTTTGCAGCTTGAATTTTTTTATTATAGTAGGAAAACCTATTTAAATTAAGAACCTGAGAACAATGCACAGCTTTGGAATCTTTTTTTTTTCTTTTTCCCTCAAATCTCTGCCTAAATTCTAAATCTGGAAGAGGGAAGTCTTCAGCTTTATATAGCGAACCTCTACCTCCCTCAGGCTCTTGGAAATTGCTTTTCTCATAGTGAAATAAAAGTTACCATACTATAACTTTGAATATTCTCTATGCTGTGAATCATGCTTTTCAGATCCTTTTAGTAACAAAGAATTATTTTTCTTTCAATAAAAATAATTAGTTCCACCTACATTTTCTTTGGGGACTCCATGATTACTGTCAGAACAGAAACTTCAACCGTACTTCAAGGCATAACTCACATAGTTGTTAAAAAAACTCTATTAGTAACTAGCTGTAAGTTCCAGTGCAGAAGCACTGAAAGCAATTGGTTGTGAAAAATGTTTTTCATTGCAATCTACAAAACTATACTGAATGGATGAAACTGATTTTTTTTTTTTTTGTATGTTGTAAGACTGACTCACTGCCATATCTTTTCTTGATACTACAGGTCTTAAAAGAAACTATCTGATAAGAAAATGTGTAAACTGTCTACTGAGATTTGTCCTTATTCAAATCCCATGACTCATTCCATAGGCAATAAAATTTTTATTGTTCTTGAATTTAATTTTCTAATATATTTGCATCCTTCACCATTCATAGTATTAATTATGAGGTCTTATTTTTCCAGTTGTGTATTAAGTTTTTCTTAGCAGGGATACTAGGTATTGAAAACAGTTCAACTTACACCACTACCTCTTTATTCTGACAGAGCCATGGTAGCTTGCACAAATAAGATTACATGATATTTTTTTAAAAGCAGAGGAGTTTTTTCACTTTTTCTGAATTCTCAGAGCTTGTTTTCCATGGTTGTAACTAGACCTTTAAATTTGTAAATAAGTTCTGGACGAAATCAGGCAAATAACATAAGCTTACATGTCAGCATAACTGTTCTGTAAAAGCACATTAACCAGATGATCTAGTCTGGCCTGGACCAATTTAGGAGATTAGGATTTAATAACTAGGAAGAGAATAGTAAATCTGGGTAGGAAATGTGCATCCTGAGTTCTAGACTGCTTTCTTCAAGAGTGGCTCTGGCTGTGGTTCTCAACTTTTGGGGCTTTCCTGGCCCAACAGTAAATGGCCTGGAACTGTAAAGCTGTGCTTCAGGTCCTAAAGTTGTGATATGGCAAAGGTACTGTTAACTTGGTAATTACCTAGGCCTTTGCTGGGAAAAGTGGCAGTGTGACAGAGTACCGTCATGTGATTTGCTGCTGCCATTGACAGAAGACTCAGTATTTGGGATTGGACCTGGCTTCCAAATTTGGGGTGAGCAGTTATAATATGATGCCTCTCTCCTTTTCTCTTCTGGAATGCTGACAAAAGGTGGACAAAAATAAAAATGTTTTGTGTTTTCTGTGTCTGGATAAAGCATTTCTAAAGGCTAGAGGTGGACAGAGAGCATGCCCTATATTTTTCTTCTGTATCTTTGAATTCAGAGGCAGAACCCAGTAGTGCAAGGATTTGCAGAGTGGAATTGGAATTAGGATTGCACCTTACAGTCAACAGAGCAAATGCAAGTTGGTTATGTGCTCCTAACTGAGAAATGGAATTCTGTTTCATTTTGGACTGGTACACTAGAAATACCAGTTCTGTCTCCTCACACGTTTTCAGAACTCTGGCTCTTGTTTCACTTAGAAGCTTGAACACTTCCTCAATTTTGACCTTGGCCAATGAAAAATAATCCAGCTTGGTTCTCATAAATGTAATAGTGTGTTCAGTTTCTCTATTTAAAATATATGCCACTGGAGAAGGAGAAAGTGATACGTCATTAAGTTTTCTGATAACACATTAAAAAGGAGGAATGTATTTGGAGTTCTTCTTCACACCAAACTGCAATAAGATTCCTCCTGTCTGTTCCTGACTATTTGCTTTAGTCATGTTGAATATAAAGTCAAGTTTATTGACTGTATATCAAAGTTTTCAAGCAAGAAGTTAAAATACAAAAAGCTGCCACTGGAAGCAGTGATGGGTTTGGAGGAAAGCAACTGGGGCAATTGATTAAGGCCTTGACCAGGACTAAAGGCAGTGGCAGTGCAAATCATGTATCTCACCACATGGACTGAGGAACCTGGGGTTGGCATTGATGTCAGACCACAGGGTATGTCTGGGAAGCTGGAGAGAAAAATGGTGAAAAAAGCAGAAAGGTAAATTTTCTTGATGTTGCAGCCATTGGCCCATTAGATGGTTTGGGGCAAGTTGTTTGTCTATGCTTGCTTACCTACCTCAAGAGTAGCATTATTTTTGTCTTTGAAGAGCTTCTTCATTGTTCTAACATTGTTCAGATTTTCTTCAGCTTCAGGCATCCTGAAGTCACTGAAAATCGTTAGCTCTAGAAAAGCTGAGATGTTTTAATATTAGCCAGCTAAAAACAAAAAAAGGTTGTCTGTATATCAATATTGAGTTCCAGACATTGATAGCTATAAGTATGCTTTAAGTACATACATTATCAAATCTAGTGAAACCCTTACGTAGGATTGGTAAATTGAGTATTACTAAGATTAGCCTGACCCTGGTGAATTGCATAAAAAACAGTTGGCTTTACAATTCCAGAGATGTTATAGGAGCCTTGCACCCTCATCCCAGTTGTCATCTCTCAACTTTAGGTCAGGTTTTTCTATTAATTTTTGGTGCTGAGACTTCTTTCTGTTTCTAAATAAAAGATTAGCTATTTAGAAAGGATACCAGGATTTTCATATTTCTTGTCCAGTTCTGTCACTCCTTCAGGAGAGAAGATATAGTAACATCCTCCCTGTCCAGATATATTCAGTAGAAACCAGATGAAAACATGACATTTGCAGTGAGTTATGGGTAAAGTTATAGGCCTGTCACAAAACAGTAGTGTCGTGCTGGCCCACTGCCCTGTAGTCAGCCAGAAAGATTTGCTAACTCTTCTGCTTTTAAGCTTTAGTGTTGTTGCGCTAGAATTAAAAGTAGTTACTCTACCTGATAAGCATGAAAGTGCGGTGGCTTACACTAAGCAAAGTGCTGTCAGCTGAAGGTGGTCAGTTATAAATTAAAAGAAGGATAGGTTTTTTTCAGTTTGCTTCTTGCAGTTATTGACAATTGTGTTTCAAAATAGTTTTGGATTGATTCACAAATATCCTTGTGTCTCTGCTGAAGAGAACTAAGAAAGGTTTTGGTGTTTTCCTTGGGGAGTATCATGTTGCAAACTTCTGCAAAACCAGGAGCCAGGGTTCAGTGTGCTTTGTGAAGTTTGAACAGCACAATTCTGCAGTGTACTTGGGCAAGAAAGGAAGGAAAGCTGACAACTGCTATGCACCAGGATTACTAGTCTGCATAACTATTTTTCTCCCTGTTTTGCTAGTCTAAATTCTTACTAATCAAAACTACCCTTATCTGGAGAGCCCAAGTGATTGATTTCTTTCCCTATCAAAATCCATTTTTAGAAACATAACCCTAAAACATCTGAGGAAATCAGAAATTTTTTCCAGAACTGCTGCTTTGGCATGAAATTTTGTAGTATTACTTAAAGAATTTCAGAGAATAAAAATGCCCAGATGGGTGTTGTAATTCCCTGGACATAGCATTCCTCAGCATCGAAGAGTGGTGGTGTCAGGATTCTCCACTACAGCCTCTCAGCATTGTTTGACTGCTGAATGTACGTATATGTAGGAAAAAGCTGGAGCTGACAGCATGTAATCTGCCTGCTGCAGAACTGCTTAACATAACTGTAAATGAACTCTCTGTACTAAAAAAAAAAAAAGTTTATACATTACCTTAATTATGGACTGGTAATCACTGCAGGGCAAGGGCTTTTTGCTACTATATCCAAAATTGCATTAAATCAGTGAAGTTACACTGAATTTGTTACGCTGTTTCATTTATGGATTTTGTTTCTTCCATTCTCATAGTTCTGAGATTAAAACTTGAGGCAATGCTACTTGTAAATGAGCTGCCATATCCCTGTAAACTCCACTTTCTGAAAAGTCAGTAAGAGGACCTCAGCGGTGGAATTTTCATTTCACTTAGGGCACAGTAAACTTCTCCAGGGACATACTAAATAACAAACAACTTTTTTTTCTTGGAGCACTGAGTATCCTGGTAACAAATCAGTTATCAAACAATACGTATTAGATCTCTTGTTGGATTTTTCAGCAACAATAATAATTATTATATGGTATGATAATCTTCAACTTTTAGAGGGGTATTTCCCGAGACTCTGAGACAAAATTCCCTAGTCTTTGGGATACTATATATTTTTAAGCTATCCAGTCTAGTCTTTATTTTCCAGGTATCTTGACATAGCTGTCTGTCTTATGCCTTTTATGTGCAGTTTTTGTTCAAAATGGTGTTAATGTATCAAATAAATTAAACTACATGTCCTGTAGAAACTTAAGACTTTCTGAGGGAATTCAAAACTGAGTTGGAATTTTGTGATATAATTGTTCTTTTAGCTTTTCAAATGCTGAGAAACTCATACTGCCAAGTCACCTATTAAGTGCTTAAACAGTAGCTTTTATCAACGTTTTATTCAGCATTACACTATCTGGTGCCTTACAATTTACCTATTTTAAAAAGACATCTGCTGTGCTGTGTTGTTGAACGTTGCCAAGTTTGATTGCTAGCCAAGGCCTGTTTGTCCTTTAGTCACTGACAAACGCATGACTGTGTTCCAGAGATGTGACAGATAATCAGCTGCCTCACAGTGTTGGTAAAAGGTAACCCTGACCTTTCCTACAAATAATTAGTGTCAATTATAGTCCCCACCCACATCCTTTTCACTACTGTGGTGGAAAAAAAAAATCAGACCTTTTTCCTTATTTTGTTCTAATAACAATTTATTAGTAAATTTTAACAAACCAGTGCCAGGTTTTCCTGCATAATTTGAATTTTGAAATACATCAAACTGGGAAACTCTGGAATCTGGTAGATTTTGTTTGGTTATGTATTCTACTTCTTGTATAGGTGTTAGGATACTGATTTCTAAAAAGATAAGGTACTTGAAAGAAATTCCAGATGAGGAACAAATCAACTGAAGTGGTGTTGGGCAGATGTTGACTTTACCTGTTGATTATTGCCAGAACACTTGAAAATTATTATTACACCAAACCAAGTGTTTGAAAATAGTACAGTGAACTCATTTCATTTTGTAGACATTACCTGCATAGCTCTGAAGGTCCTAAGAGTGCTGTTAGCACACTTCTGAAGCTTTGCTTCAGACTGATCTTTCCATGACACTCCCTTTTAATGATAAGCAAGCATGTCTTTGCCATCCTACTCCTGAAAAGTCAGTTACAAGGGCTGGGAGTCTGGCACTTGTGATTCATAATTCCTTTGTTTCGTGTCCCTGGACATGCGTGATGATGAAACTGCATACAGCTATGCTGTGTGGCTAATTAGCTAGAGATTGGATTTTGGCCCCCAACTAACTTCTATCTGGTTGAAAATTCTGAAGTTTTGTTGTCTGTCAGATGTAGCCTGACATAGTATAGAAATACACCGTTCATAAGGCTTTTCTTCCATTGGTGCAAAAGCCACTTATTGAGCATAGACAACACTTAAATTCCAAGTTTATGCTATTTCATTTCTCAGAAATGGTGATAAATGGAAGCATTGTATACAAGGGTTTATTCTTTCAGGGGTCTTATGCCTTTTGTTATCAATTGCTGTGAAAGAGATCAGTTAAGGTCTTGATCCAGCAGAATTATAGTTCTACTCTTATTACCAAGCATTTTTCCACCACTACATATTGTTTCTAGAGCTGACATCATCTTCCTTTGCCTTCCCCAAGCTCAAAAAGTATAAATTCTCTTCTTTGTTTGTATTTTTTTTAATGAAAAGGGTAATTATATCAATGCCATCACTGCATGAGCAAGAAGCTATAAAAACATAAGCATTGCAAACCAATTGAGTCATCTGATTCAGCTTAGTGCAATGTATGCTTCTTATCTACTTTATCCTGTCTTTCCTTGGAATTACATAGGTCATTTATTCTGACTAATGAGGGAAATAACATTGGACATCGTCTTTGACAGTGAGTGGTGAGTGAGTGCCCAAGGCACAACTTCATTAACTGGTAGTGTATTGCTCATCTTGGTTTTAGCCTGCTAAAGAGTTGGAAGATAGGCTGTCAAGTACTAAGGGTGTTTCATTGTGCTGTTATAATTCTTTCACTCTTATTTTGTTAGAAGGGTAGCTTCATTGGATCTTGACTCCCTTAACAAGTGATATTTCTTGTTATAAACTGTGTAATTTCATCAGTCCAAACCTCAGATTATCAGTGGGTGGGCAATATTTTAATCTGTATGTGGTGCTGTCCTTTAAAATCCTCACCCTGTTTTTTCCCTGCTTTCAAGTATATTAGTTGCTATGGAAACAACATGAGTGTTGCTGGGCTTCTAAATCCTGAATATATTTGAGTCTCTTGTTTTCTCTCGTCTTGTTTATATACAGTGGTTCTTTTCCTCCCACACTAAATCTGCAACTTATTTCAGAAGGAGATGCTGAGCAAACCCTCCACTGCTGCTTCCTTAAAGTTAAATGCTAGGAGTGTGTAGTATCCGACCATCTTTATATCAGAGATTCTGATACTACTTTTTGTGTTTCTGCTGACGTGAGTCTGATTCTGTTTGGAGAAATCAAAGATCTAAATTTTTGTGCCAGGGACTTATAAGTATCTGTAGTAATTGAAACTCAAAAACAATTGGTTTTTCTTGTATCACAGAATGGTTGAGGTTGGAAGGGACCTCTGGAGATTGTCTGGCCCAAACCCCCTGCTTTAGCAAGACCATCTAGAGTCAATTGTTCAGAATGATATCCAGAAGGCTTTTGAATATCTTCTGTAACAGAGACACAACACCCACTGGCCAACCTGCAGCACTGCTCAGTCACCCTTGCATTAAAAGTGTTTCCTGATGTTCAGACAGACTTTTCTGTGCTTCAGTTTGTGCCCATTGTCTCTGATCCTGGATACCACTGCATGCACCCTGCAGTCAGTGCACACAGCCTCCCTTCAGGTGTGTGCAGGCAGATGAAATGCTGGCCCCTGCTCCCCACCAACCCTCTCCCAGCTTTCACTTGGCTAAACAGTCCCAAGTCTCTCAGCTGTTCCTACTAGGTGGGTGGCTCTCTTAGTCCACTGTGTGTCCCTTTGCTGCAGTCTCCAGTGTGTCAGTGGCTCCTTGTACAGGGAAGCCCAGAACCAGACAAAGTACTGCAGCTCTGCAGGGGTGGCCTCACCAGCACTGCATAGAGGAGAAGGATCACATTCCTATTTGAATATTACACCTTTCCCCTCCCTAGTGTGAAGTCTAGATGAAGTTTTTATGATAAACTCTTTATGTAAGTGAGGTACCTGAAGGAAAACTGGCAGCAGACATTTTAATATAGTCATATTTCATAATTTTATATCTATTGCTTGAACACTGTTCAGGACCAAGACTTAAGATAGTCACTTCAGACTAAAAGGAAGTAAATATAAAATAAAGTTTAGGAAGCCGAACCATGGTGAAACCAGAAGCCAAGTGAGAAGGCAATTGAAATCTAGAAATAATGTAACAAAAAAGCTGATTCACTTCCTAGAATAAAGGATACATCTGGCAGGTGGTCCGCTAAAGTTCCTAATGTGTTTACCTTATAGTCTAGAGAAAATAAATAAGCAACCGAAAAAGTACAGACTGTTAACATCTAAGTGGAGGTAGATGCTGCTATTTGTTTAAGCAATTCTGGAATGCTTTGGCATTGTTTCACTTCCTAGCACAAAAGAAGAAATGACCTCTTCATGAAAAGAATTCTGTGGATAAGCTGGTTACTACCTTATCAACTCTGCTATTGTAGTTATGCCAGCCAGACCTGTTAGTGTGACTTAGACATACCCTGCTATGGTATTCATACTTTGTCAGAAGTGTTTTGAGATTGATTTGTGACCTCATCTGGCATAGAGAGATGCTGCCAAGTTCTCAGAATTGATAAAATTTAAGCCCCCTCTCCAAGTTTATTTAAAACTTCCTCTCTTCAAAGAACTTGGAAAAATATGGTGGTTTGCTACCTTTATCATACTTTTTTTTGCTACTGATGTTCCCATTCATCTGCTCTTTCAAATCTTATTGCTTCTAACAAATGATGATCTGAAATGCCATAGCTACTGGCATTTCTTTCTGATAGTTTTCAGATTAGGTTTTAAATAGTAATTTTTCCAGGGGGACTGTGAAGGTGAAAAAATTCTGCATTCAGGGTGTGTGGAGTCTAACTGTAATGAAGGGCAGATCTTTAAATGTTCTCTAGGTAGCTCTGAGGAGAGTCAGAGACAGATTGGACTAGCCCAACATGCTCTTTATCACTTAATAGGCCAATCTAATCAGGCAAGAACAACTCTTTTGAGATGAGAGCCACAAGTATGGTCATGTCTAGGGCAGTGCTCTCTATTTTTAGTAAGCTGATTCTCAGTGTTGTGCAACGTTGAAAGTAATGGGTGGGGGAGCTGGAAAGAGACCATTCGGGGTTGATTTTGTCACTTAATTTCTTCTTTGTTTTTCCTATGCCAGATTGAACAAAATTAGGTTGGTCAGGGGTATATTAAGAAGCATATTTATTATGCATTATTATTTGCTGGGTAGTAGTGCAAGGGGTAGAAAAATACAACAAAATTCAGGTGTCTGAAAGAGATTGAGGCTATAGGGAAAAAAAGAATATAAATGTGGACAAACAAACCTTTTCTTAAAAAAAGAGTAACAACCCCCATCCTAATTTATTAGCAATGACTCAGCTATCTCTAAGTAGTTCAAGTTGTACAGAAATTGACCAGTTTGAATTGATTCTTGTTAGTTTAGATCTTCGTGCCAAGCAGGCCTGAGGTAGGATTCATGAGGAGGTCCAGGTCAGTTGCAAAAGTCTCTTGCAAATCATTTGCAAGAACTGTGGGCAGCATGTGAAAATCAATGTTCCTGCCCCATTTTTCCACTAACAAACTCTTCTTCCTGCCATTTTTTTCCATTACTCACAATTGATATTGTATAAATGTAGTGATTAGATGTTAAGGATTGTTTCTCAAAATGGAGATTAGGAATGCATATCCTAATTACTACAGTATGAAAGAGAAATGAAGTGGTATGAAGCAAGCTTTTGAAATGAAGGGACAGCAAATTGGAAATACAAGGGCCTGAGGCTCTCTGGCAGCTGTTCTCAAGGAGTTACAAAGACTGAAGTAGTGGTTTAAGGAAGAGGAAGTGATGCCAGTGGAGAAGGTGCAGTTCAGCAGGACAGTGGCAATAGCCCAGGGATGCGGCTTTAGGTTTTAGGTAAAGTGATGAAGGATAACAATTGACGAGTAGGTAAAAGTTTCAGATTTATGTATCATAAATGGAGGAAAGAGGAGGCTTGGAGGCTGACAGCTTATCTTCCTAAATATCTAAAAGTGATGTTTGACAAATACTCACAAATTTTCAGCATAGAGGAATTGGCTGTTGGTGTCTAAGCAGAGGGAATAACCTTTGTCCTGGATAATTGTTCATTATGCTTCCTCTATAAATTGCAATATGTGAGGAACCTCTTATTGAGAAGTTAATAAAATTTTCACTTAAAAAATCTGTTTGCCCTACTCTTGGAGAAAAGATGAGACAGTTCATTTTCATTATGCAGCTATCAATCTCAAATTTATACTTTCCTACACAAGTGTAGAACATGCAATAAGACTTCATGATGTATGCTGCCAAGTTTGGTTATCCAATACAGTGGGAAGCAAAAACAGTGGGAAGCAAAAATTTCTAACATTGTCAGCAATTCAGGCCTCTGTGCTGAGCCTGGCATTTGATGTTCACAGGAGCTCAGGCTTGTAGGGATCTCCAGTTCATAAGGGAGGCAAAACTTGCTTTTTTTGGGTTCTGGAAGCTAGGAGGCCTGGGGTGTTCTTTAGAACTTAATCTGAACTCTTCCTTAATGCTATGAATTAATGTAGTTATTTAATGGAACTGCCAATACATCACACAATCGGGAAAACTTTAAGTACAAATTGACCAAATAAACTATTAATTATCTTGACAATATCCTTGGCATTCTCTGAAAGCACAGTGCATTTCAGTAGCAGTTTCTCATTTTTTGTTTTGCATTAGGTCACAGTTGACCTCTTGGTGATATTTCCAAAATTATGAGGATAACTTTAAGACACTTCCTTTCTATGTGTTAGTTTTGTTGGGAGGTTTGCTATTTTCTCTAAAACTGCATGTTTAAGCATTCATTTTTGGGAGAACCTTGAATAGTATGTCTTTTTGAGCTCAGGTTTACATTTCTTCTCACAAATACCATCTTAAAGATCTGAAAATGGAATATTTATCCATACTGTAGTTCTTCTGATTTAAAATCTGCTCAATACACCATAAAATTTGACATGTTTTCTTGGCATAAGTGAAAACAAAGGTATATATGTTATAGGCGCTATATATGTGTGTATAATTTTTAGACTTATATAATGCTTTAAATAATCCAATTTCATAGCCAAGCAAACAGAAAAGAAAAATGAGTCCATTTTAGACTTTTATGTTACTTAAAATGCAGCACTTTATCCAAAACTGTATGTCTGAACAGCTAAAAAGTTTAATTTACTTTTTGTAATATTTTGTATTTGAGGCAGTTATATCTTCACTGTTGCCTTTTTACTAAATTATATCAGAAAGTGAATGCTAAATGTAGGATAAGAAATAGTGTGGAAATTGCTCCAGGAATTCAGCAGCATTTTTAACCCTGGTATAAAGCATGAGGGATCTAGTCTTATTAGGTTAAGACTCTTTCATCTCTAATTAATTACAAAATGGCTTCAGGGTTTCCTTTAAAAATTTTTAAATATTTGTTTATTAAAAAATCAAAGTTACTTTTCTCTCTTGTTTTATGGCTTTACTCATGTGATGAGGAACGTGTCTCAAAGGGCAACTGTGAATAAAGGAATATATTTCCTGTGATAAGAATTTCCCAAATATGTTCTAAAAAATGTTTATGCAATGCTCTTGTGATTGTTTTATTTCAACACACCTTAAATACTTGAATCAACTCGTTGCTTTATTCAATCTAGGTAGAATTCTCTGTCAGCATCTTCGCAAAGTATCAGTCTGCATCCACAGTACAGAAAATTCATCGAAGTTGTTATTGGTGAGAATCTGAAAACACAAAGCCAATAACTAGAGTTGCACTCAGTGTCCAGTAGCTGGAGGAGCTATAAAAAAGTTTGACTCTGGATAAAATTAACACTTATGTCTGAATTCCCATTTACTTGTCTACAAGTTGTGTCTCAGGCAGTTAATTATAGTAATGTCTTGGGAATTGGATATCAGTGCTTTTTTTCATAGGGTTGTCATCACCTGGAACCTTGGAAAAACAATATTAACTACTCTCTACTTCAGCATACCCACCTACAGGTATTCATTATGTTTATCTACTGCTTTGCATTCAAGCAAGTTGACCAAACAATATTTAAAAAAAAAAAAATCTTTTTATATTTGAGACCTTTGATAGATGATGACATCTTTATGATTGTAACAGTCCAATTTGCCTTCATAAGTCTTTTTCATTTCAATATATCATCAAGTGATTACAGAAATCGAATGAGGGTCAGAAAGGCCAGTAATTATTAATGATATTCAGGATGGCTCAACACTAGGTGTTTTCCTACTTGGATAGTTAATATACATAGGAATAATTTCAATGCCATGCAATAAATAAAATACTGGTTTTAATGTAGTAATTGCTTCTTAACCTAGGATCTGTTCTTTTGACATTTCCCATCCGAGAGTGACAATGCCTTTTAATATTTGTTATTGTTCATGCTTTTAAAACAGTGTTAGAATGCAAATTATTATTCATAAAAAATGAGTTTTAATGCATTGTATGCAAATCACTGTTCTTGAGTTGATTTAAGAATTAAATGTTACATTAATGGAGATATATGTTTTATATTGTATGGAGCTGGTTTGAGAGAGGTGGAAGCCAGTTTGTTAAGGAAAATAGCAGGACAGGCTAAACTACAGTGGTGAATAATATGCTGATACAAGTATCTACAGATAAGGCTGAGAATAATGTTATTTTTGTCCAAGAACTGAAGACTGTTTGCAATGTTCTGGTAAAGAATTGGTGAATACTAGTTTTCTTTCAGCTCTGATTGCTCTGAGTAACTGTTCTCCAGGTACTACAAGTGAGATCAAGAAGCTCATTTGAATTAACGTGGGAGTAGGATTTGAGCAAAGATACCAAATGATGTGTTCTATTTTCAGCTCTGTTCTAATACAGCAGGCAAGTGGTTATCTTTAAGCACTTAAATACTCATTGTAGGGTCAGTGTGACTCTATGCCTTGCACTTAAATTTTTATGTAAGAGGAGCATGCTAGCAGCCACTATTTCAGCTGCCTGGTTCTGGAACTTTCCTAGAAACACAGACATACCAATGTAACTGAGCCTTGGGGGACTACCAGAGGTTATTCAGTCTCACAGCTTCCCTATGGATCCAGTCCACATCCTCTGACGTTGTGACTGTAGTGGATTTTGCCAGAAGAAATTTTATGACTCTGCAAAGCATGCATCAGAAACTGTTTCTAGGACTTCTGTGGAGCTTTTAGGTAAACTCAGGTCAGCTTCTCACAATTTGTGCTTTAATTGTTTGCAAAATTGGAGCCATAATCTACACTTGGGTTAAGCTTCTTCTAACTTCCGCCTAATCACTTATGAAACTACAGAGAAGGAAAGGTTGCATGTATATGTATATTGCTAAGTCCCATGAGATACTGCAGGAAAAAGCTCCATCAGCCTTTTCTGGATAAAAGTGTGCCTGCATTACAGAATTCTAGATCCCTAAATATTGAATTATGAACTTGAAATCTTAAACCAGGTTTTTTATTAAAAAAAAAAAAAATTCAGAAACATGTTAATGGATATACTTCCACTGCACTTTCAGGTGCCTGAGTATGTATAGATACAGAGATATGTACAAACATCCTGAAGCTTTTCCAAGCTGTAACATATTGTTTAAAAGCCCATGGCCTCTATGTTTCCAAAAGCTATTTTAGCCTGTCTGTGGAGTGTTGTGATAGTCACCACACTTATTGCAAAAAAGTGATAGAAAACCTGTTTATGTCTTCCCTTACTGAAGAGCATTTTAAAATTTTTATGAAGTCAGTGACTGTATCAATGCATTAAAAAGAAAGGGACTGGATCTGCAGTCTGTCTCATGTTGCTTATTAACAAAAAAAGTTAGTGAACCAATCATGGTGAAACGATGTACTTGTAATGCAGCCTGGTTTTGTTTTAATACTTAGTATGTAAATAATTACTTCAGTAGTTTAATGTTTTCTAGGCAAAAGCTTCAGAATTGGGTTGCCAAATCAGCAGACATCCCTTTTTGATCAAAAAGTACTGTTCAACAGTCGTCTTGGCACCAAAAGTATGTGTTTCAGTCATGGAAGCAGAGAGTACTTTCGCGGGATGCTGGAACAGACCCTTACTCCCAGCTGCAGTTTGCGAGATGTGGACGCCCACCCATCTTTTTTAAGAAGGCTGAGAGACCAAGAAACAAGACTAAATTAGCATTCGTGTTGAAGCACCTATTTAAATATACTGGAATGTTTCAGCTCCAACACCTCAGAGATCTAAACAGAATTTAGTTACTTGTTCCCTTGTGAGCCCCTCCCAGGTCACTTTCACAGGGCTCAGTTCTCACTTTCAGCGAACTTAGATACGAAAAAGAGGGCAAAGATGCTGAGGGAAGAAATGTGTAAAATCCACCCAAGTGGACCTTAGTTCTCTGCCCACGACTCCACTTTGACACCACTGCCCTTGGATCCTGAGAGCAGCAAATTCTCTTGGAGTGGTGGAACAGCAGAGCTTTGTCCACAATTTGTATTCAGAGATGAAAAATCTGCTGTAGCCCTAGATAAGTATAACTGAATGAGGAAATGCAATTATTTCACGTACGTATTCAGTCAATCCCTGCTAATAAGCGGGAAGTGCTGACCAATACTCTGAACTCTTGTGTATGAAATGCAGTATGCTTGCTTAGATACATTTAACGCTTCTAAATGACTTTTTGAGAGCTTTAGGCTGATGGGTGCTGCTTGTGCTCTCTAGCTTATATTCCTGACTCCTTAGGCAGTTGAGATGTGAGTTCGTGACAGGCCTTGAAGAGTGGAAATTTTTATGAGCAGTTTTAAGTTGCTCACAATTGTCACCTTTTCTTCCTACTTCTAACTGAAACGGAAAAATAAAGTGTTATTCTGAATAAAATAAAATTGACTTACATGGTGACTGCAACGTACAATCTTTGGAAGTCGACTGACTAGCATCAACCTTTAACGCTTTAATATCAACCAACGTGTTTATGAACACTAGGAATTGTGACGTCAGGGGTTAGCTGATTGTGAATGAGTGGGGACTCATGCTTTATTGTTGCAAAACCAGCTGACTATTGTATAATGGTTATCCCTAACGCTTATTTCCTGAGTAAGGACAATTATTTACCCTGAGCGCTCATACAGCGCCCTGTCAATTTCGGCTCCTCGGTTTGGTGCATCAGCGGCGCGTCCCTGGCCGCGTTCACACGGTAATTCGCGGGCCCGGGCCGGGGCCGGGGCGGCTCCCGGCGCTGCCTCGTCCCCGCTCGCTGCGGGGCGCGGGGGGNGGCTCCGCCGGTTCTCCTGCCCGGCCCGGCCCGGCCCGGCCCGGCGCGGCACGCTGCGGCTCCCGGGCCGCTCCCGCCGCGAGAGCTGCTGCCGCTGGACTCTGCCACAAAAGGGAGCGCTGTGCGCCTCGGCTGCTGCCGGAGAGGTACCTGGGCACGGGCTGGTGCGGGTCTGCGGCACAGCTGGGCGCAACTTCGCGCCAGAAACAAGCTTCTCTTGGTGTCTGTGCCTCGGGAGGTTGGCTGTGGTCGGTGGCTGGTTTAGAGCGGTTGCTGAATTCACTGATCGGACTGCGTTGTCCTTAAACGTTTCGATGTGAGCGGTGTTCCATACGGTTGCTGAATCAGAAGGATGCTTCCAATAGATGATATTTTTTTAGTAGATAATTCTACTAAGAGGCAAGGATTAGCTTTTTGTTTGGATTGTCATTGTGTTTTTTATTATCAGGATAGCGTAGGTGAAATAAAATATTATAGAACTCGTGAGCATGTTTGCCTTACATCACGGAGTTCATGGATTCCATGCATTGTGTTCAGCCTCAGTGTTAGATTTAAATTGTCCAACTGCTGCTGTGCAGTATGTAGGTCATAATAAAAAGCAGCTTTTTCACCAGCTTTCAATGGGCTGCGTGGCCCAGTGCTGTGGTTGATTAGTTTGTGGTACTTGTGCTGTTAGGAGTGGTGGTATTAAAGCCAGCTCACACCTCCTTTTTAAAGATATCACACGTTCCGTGCGAGGCAGAGCACAACACACCCATTGTGTCCCTCCGTTCGGTATTCAATAAAAGGAAGGAAACGAGCACTCCACATGGAGCACCAGCACATTAATAGCACAAGACGGTTAAACTTTTATTGAACAATCCCAGTGATTCTGAGATACTCTACTGTAGGTAGAGACAATAAAAACACAGCCATACACAAGGAGCTAATTGGAATGGGAGAGGTCTTCTGATAGGGACTATGTGTTAATGCTATAGATTTTCAGTGGAAATTAATTGTTATGGATAGTTATTAATCACAACACATTTGCTGTAGTTAAACCTAGATCAATAAAACCTCAACCCCTCTAAATTCGCCTATAATGAAATGCATTAAATTATTCTGACAACTGATCCAAATATTCTGATTCACTTTGCATCTGTAGAAAATAAGATGACATTTTGGTCTTAACCCTTCTTTAATAATTACGTGGATTTAAATCCCACTGAGATGAGCCATTTGTTTGGACAGCTGAGTGGGCATGAAATCAAGAATCTGAGGTCTGGTATCTTTATAGTTAAATTAGTAACCAGCACTCTGTAACTAGGAGCCAAATTCCAACGTTGTTTCTGTATATATCCTGCAAAGGCATTTGAGCAAGCATGTTCAGCAACTATTCCCCCAAGTGAGACATTGAATTTGGGAACAGCAGTATACAATTGAATTGCTACTATGTGTTCTCCCCATTAGAAAAGCTCCATATTACTTGAACCATTTCAGGATGTAGGAGGTTTTTTGGGTTTTTTGGTGGGTTTGGTTCTTTTTTTGGGAT
>WBMY01000392.1:51804-150555 GCA_013397315.1 Donacobius atricapilla
GGGGGCGTGAATTCATACACACTGACTTCTTTATCTGTGCCTCTGTGTAGGGATCACACAGTAAGTGGTTTAGAGAACTGCCTTCATCTGTGATCTAGAAAGTGGAATGTGCCTTTACAGTGTGGTACTGCATGAATATTTATGACTGAGTCTGTAATTATGATGAAAATTATAAACAAGCAGAGCTAGTATTTAAGATGTTGGTAAGTCTTTAACAAAGAGGAAGCTTTTGTTACAACAATGAGAAACATGGACATAGCAGTATACAAAGTAATGCATCCTGCAGTTCAAGGTGAGTTGATTCTCACTGTGAATTCTTCCCATTATGAAGAATTTATGGTTTGAGGAAAACAGGTGAAGACTAGCAATGACTAATCACTAAACAGTATGCACCCATTAGGTGCTGATAGATTAATCTTATTAGTTAGTATTATTTAAATCGATATTCTGTGCTCTTTCCATTCTGCTTTTCTCCTTTTGTTATTTTTCTCATATTGATTCCCAGCTTCTCTCTGCTTCCTTACTGTCTCTTTGGCAACATCTGATCCCATCAGAGCTATTTGTAAATCAAATCGGTGACTGTCAGTAGTGGTCATGGAGGTGCTGCAATAGAAGCTGATGTGGAGGAAGAATTTAAATGAGTTAGAGGTAAGAAACAGCAACCAAGTAATGAGCATATCCAGGGTGAACTAATTCCACATCATGTAAATTTTAAAGGCCTAGAATTGGGTCAGTGATGTAGAAATCAAAAGGGCATGCATGGAGAGGGACATTTTTCCTCTCATAATGAATTGAAGTGTATTTATAAACAGAAGGTTTACAAGAAGACCTTGACAATAATATGACATAGGATAAATTGGAAAGTTTTGTGTTAGAAATGGTAGCGTAGAGTTCTAGTTGAAGTCTAGAAGTTTTTCAGGTTTCAGTGGAGCCATAGTTTTTATCAAGAGGTGATTATGCATTATTGGAAAGCCTCTAGGTTATACCAACAAAGCAAAAGCAGGCAGATTAATCCTAAAATGCAGTGTCATGAAAGCAAGGGCAAATAATAGAAATAAGAGACCAGGATGACCGAAGGAAGTTAAATGAAGTGGTGTAACAGCTTATTTGGTATGCTGTTTGTTTAAAATAATTAGGTTTGAGCAAACAGCGATAAGCATCAGCCAATCATTGGGGTATGTGGAGCACAGTAACCTTATAAGAGCTAGTGTGAAATGTGTTGTCTACCCTCAGCCTGTGTACTCTTCTCGGTGTACTTGCGTATACGACCAACCTGTGAGGAGCAATAGAGATGGGGTGTGCCCAGGGAAGACCCTCAGGTATCGAGTTAGGGTGCATTGTATGATGTTACACTGTGGAATGGCTGAATGTCACTTCTGCTCCGGAAGGATCAGGTGTTGAATGTAATATGTCAATTATGAGGTTGTGTCTGGAGCGCACAACCTCCATCAGATGTGACCTCAGAACAGTATTTCTGCTCCAGTGAGGCTGTCTGCACAAAAAAAATAAAAATTGTCAATTTCTACTTGTTTGTAAACCAGAATTGTACAAATGTGTACTTTGTTGTTGTGTCCTACTGTTCTGATACCAGTCCTTTCTCATGTCATTATTTCCTATTGGATTAATCATGTTACTGTTGCCAGTCTGAATTTCCTTCCTTATTGCCGTATGGAGTATGTAGCTTCCTATTTGAGAGAAGATTGTGTCATAGATGCTCTGTGTTCATTTTTATTCAAATAGTCTGGTGTCTTTTCATGAAAGTGTTTTGACAAAAGCTGACCTTTCTGAAATTATGAAGCTTCTTAACATTTAAAAGCTAAAACAAAAGCAAAAAATACTTTCAAAGGCACTGATGTAATGGAAAAGTTCATGTATGAGAGGGAAAAGAGAGAGAAGTACTTAAAAGGGCATCACGTATCTTTGAGTAAAGGCATGCTAGATGACGACACTTTAGGTCTACTCCTGCTTTCAGTGTTTTTGAAGCATGTAATGTATTTTTCTGTTCAGATGTATTGTTCCATAACAGTGATACATCATAGCTAATGCTGCTGTAAAGTAGGAAATTCCAAAGGCAGACCCTTTTCTTCTGTTATTTCTACTTCTTTCCCTAAATAGATTGATTTTTTTGGTCTTTCAGTACTGAATACAGATAGTGTTCTGACTCATCCACCCTTACCAACCACCATCAGGGGGTTGAATAGCACAGATGTGGTTCTGTGTTCTTAAGTAACCTGAGTAACATAGTGCACTTTTGAAGAGGTGATGCTCAAGGTCCTGAGTCTCAAAGAATAGTGGGAAAAACACACTAAAAGGAAAAGCAAACATTCTTCCTCTCAATCATTCCTATGATCAAACTATACACCAAACTTTTTCATTAGCCTTTTCATAAAACAGCTGTTAAATAATGCTGAGAGTTAGAATAATGAAAGTTTTACTTCTCTTAAGGGTACTTGTCTTGCATTTTATGTACAAGTATTAAAGCAGTGTACAACTGAACTGTTTGATGGGTACCTAAAGCTATCCTTAGTTTAGCAGTAGTGGCTTATCAACTAAATTTGTCCACAAGCATAGCAGCTTTATTTTTTTTTGCTTATTGAGGACCCAAAAGAACATGCAGGAATGCATGATGAAACCAAATGGAAATGGAATCAGTAACTGCAGTTCTTACAGCTGAAAACCAGATTCATTGCAATTTATAAAAACAGTAAAATGCTTTGATTTCCAAGTGTTGTGTTTGGCTATAGGATCATGTGTTATGTTAATCAGAAATCAGTAGTTGTGACTGAAGCTCAGAATAGGTGGAAGGGTCCTTGTGTTTGTTCAAACCGTTTAAAAGCAATATGTCTAGTTCCTTAATGTATTTTTTTTGTTTTGTTTTGGGGGTTTTTTTGTTGTTGTTGTTTGGGTTTTGATTTATGTTTTTTTGGGTTTATGTGTGTGGGTTTTTTCTTTTTTTAAATTTTTTTTTCTTTTTTTTTTTTGTTTTCTAAGTAGTACCAATAGGTGAAATCTGAGTTCAACTGCAGCAAGGCTGAAAGGTGACTGTAACCCTTTCTAAGAGGCTTAGGGTTGGATGGTGTAGCCTCTGATTAGAAGGGGTAGAGACTATGTCAAGAGCAGGACAGCCACGGAGTGTTCTTGTCAGCATGATGCCATGTTGTCTGAGGACTCCTAATTAACCGTAGCCTAAATGTAAAGCTTCAACACCGTAGTGTACCTTGTGTGCTATCATATTTAATAAAGCCACATATCTCTCAGTGGGATTAACTTGCTGAAAATTAATACTTTGTCAAAGTTTAGTTTTAGTAAATGGTGGGGTAGGGGAGGCTGTCCAAGATTCAGTTATCTGGATCAATTCTGATGTCTGAAAAATTAATGAACTAGAAATTACATGTTACCACAGAGGGTCTCTGTGAATATGAATGGTATTTTCAGTATTTGAAGTGACTAATAGTGAAAAGTAGTGATTCAGGCAATAGAACAAAGCATGGGTTACATAAATTGGGTGCTTTGACTGTTGTTTTTCTTTAAATATTCATTTTTTCTTAATAAAAAATTAGACACAATTATAAAATAAAAAATGTTCATTTTTGAACATAAACATGTATAAACATTTATTTAAACAAAAATGTGATTTGACATGTTGGCATCAAGCAGATGCAAAATGACATCTGTAAGGTACTAAATGCCTGTTTCTCACTAAATTTTGTGTTCATTTGAGAACTTCGAATTTTCTTATCTGTTGATATGAGAGCTTTTCTAGTATGTTGGACTATGATAAATAAGGAAGAGTAAATAATTGGTATGAGGCAATTGTTGATTGGTGAGAATTACAAAAAGTTGTATTTCAGGAAGTTATTTAGTAAATCTCTAGCATAGGATGTTTTTCTCTCTCCAGTAAAGCAGCCATCACTGTCATAAGGAGTAGGTTAATGGATTAGATGGCCCAAGTTTGGTATTTCAACTGCTGTTTGTAAACATCGTGTGAATTTCGAATTTCAGACTGTTTCAGCTTTTGGGACAGTCCTAAATTTTAGAGATTGGTCTAGGTGAAGTATACAAGAAATAATTCCCTTTGGAACATACAGGTCACACTACTGGCTTTTGTGTATTTTGTGCTTTGCACTTGTCAAAATCTTACACAGTTATTGTCTGATTTAGGCATCAACCTTGTATGTTCCTTCTTCCCTCTAATAGTAAAGATTTTAAAGAAAAGCAAGCAGTGGCAACCCAAAGGGGAGCCAGTGCAAAATAGTGGTTGTTTCTTTTAATTCATATATTGATCAGGTATGTCACACTACTCCTTCTAGCCAGTTACACAGTTACACATTTTAGTAAGCAGATTCTGACAGAACACAGCAGTTGCCAGCACAAATTTAATTTAATTTAGTTTCTAGTGAATTTCTAATGAACAGGGAACTCTAAGCAGTGACATTCTTCAGATAATCAAATTCATGGTAATTGCAGTTTTTCTTTTGGAGAAATCTGTATTTGTTAGGAATCTGAAGGAAATAATTATTTCAGTGTGACTGATGCAATCAAATGGTTTACTTTGAATAAGTAAAATATAAAAGAGGCTAATCAAATGAAGTGCTACTGTATGAGAGCAAAACGAAAGGCTGACAGGTTTGACAGTAGAATAAAGACCAAATCAAAGGCTTTGTTTTGACATACATGCAGATAATCAGGCAAATTCAAGTCTTTTAAGAGACCTCTTCTATAAGGGTCACTTTACAGATACGGATCATGTAATCTGAGCCTTACAGATTGTCATTCTACTTTTAAACAAGTACAAGAGAGAGGTTTTTAATTCCCTATTTGCATAGCTGTAGATTTACACATTCACATGTTTCTGCCATTGGCATTTGATTCACAGACGACTGATTTATGGTCTTGAGCAAAGGTCAAATTCAGGATACACTTTTAACTGTCGAGACTGCAAACACTACAAAAATTGTTTGAAAGCCAGCACCTGTTGTAATTAATACATACAAAGCAGTAGCAGGATGCCTTCCAGCTTGAGGAAATACTCCTCTTATGAGCAAGGCAATAAAAATTACAGAGATGATATGTTAAACTGAATTCAGGTGTGAATTTGGTTTTTGTTACATTTAGTGGTGTAATTATCTTAAACACAATTCTCTGAAGTCAGTCACTGCTTAGATAAAGAACACAAATGAAGATAAATATGTCAGTAAGAGCTACAGAAAGTACAGCAGTGTCAAGTTCTTTATGCAATAGGTGCTGAACATAAAAGATGGAAGGCTTGATGCAAAGGTAAACTGAAAAACAGGTTTATTGACAGGTGGCTTTGACCACTGCTTGACTACAATACTAGTGGTTTCTTGATTTCCTGTAGCAGAAATGAAAATATAAAAGGTATCTGAGGAAGAAGTAAATAGTAGCTTTGTAGATGAACTTGGGAAGCATTCCTATGATAAAAGATGACTGCTTCTTATAAATGGATGAAATGTATGTGGGAAAACTTGATACTGTGATGAGATTTTTGGGAGTTGCAAGAGGAGACAGGAAGACAATTACAAAAGTGCTTGGAAGAGAAAAGGAGAAAGATAGATATAATTGCTGCAGTGACAAGACAACGAGCCATCTATATGTGTCCTCTGTTCTGGGGCAAGGACAGCTACAATGGCTTCAAAGAAAAAAAAATTGACTGGTCTCATGGGGTGCATTTTCCATAGATCAGAATGTGTTACCTAAAACCTTAGGTTCAGATACTGTAGTTAAATTGTGTGTTGACAAGAGGCCTAAACAATAGCATTCCTCATGGGGGGCCAAAAAAAAATCAGATTTCAAAAGAGCTGTGGAGAAATCAGTCCTCTCAGGAAAAGCTACAACACACGCTTAGAGTGAAGGGGAAACAGGTGTGAAGAAACATGAACCAGTTCCTTGAGGAGTTCACATACTTGAGCATTCAAGTTTTTTGGGGGGGGGGCATTTATTTAAAAAAAAATCCCCAAAAGTCATGCTTGCATTCTAGGCAAATTTCCAGCCTATACACAATGTGCCTGGGTAAGCTATAGATTTGAATTTTTAATTGTTTTTTTAGTCTTCATATGCACACATAGTAATTCAGAAATTTTCAGATTTGAAAACAAAATTGATCTCTTTCTGTGTTTTTATTCTTTATGCTGTATTTTATTCTTGGGAGACCCAAATGGTTGAGTCAAATCCCTTCACAAGCACTTTAGATAAAGCTTTACAAGTCTACATTTTTAATGTGATTACCCATTATGAAAATATGATTCTCTCTAGCTGTCCTGCACCAGCCATGGAATAATGCAATTCTCTGAGGGTGAGATCAGGTGGTAAGGAGCTCTAATTTCTGTCTTTTGGTTTTGCACCAAATTGTTTTAACTGGGACAAATTCTGTTGGAATGTGGGTGAGATATTTTGTGTGTTTTGCTTTATACAGAAGTGCAGTAGAGCTTTAAATTTCTTTATGGAAAATGTCCTTTTCTCAGTGTATTAGTTGGCTTTAAAATTATGAGCTGAGCTGGAACTTGGAGGTGGCTTTAGTTCAAACATGGCTTGAAAGAATAATTATATTGCAGACTTTCTTGTGTGTAGTCCTGTCAAATCTAGGTAATTCTTCTGTCATCTTCAGTATTGTATATATTGTAGTTAGACTTCTATGGACTTCATCTTCCACTATGTTTAGGAACAGCTTCGCTTTATATTCAATAAAAATGGGTTTTTTTCCGAACTAATTGTAGATAATGCTGTGAAAATGTCCCATTCAATATCTAAAATGGTCAAAACAAGCTGTTAATATACGTCATTTAAATCTTTATAAAATAAACCACTTCTTTTGAATGCTGGACTTATTTTTTCTAGTGATGACATTGGATAGTTTTTACTAAGTACTTTTTTAAAGAGCTAGAAGGATTTTTAGCTTTGCTTTGCCCAAAAGCAGAAAATATTTTAAACTAACTTTTCTAGGGATAGGTTTGAAACTATACTCTGAGGCCTCTACCCTTGTTGGTGGGTACAATAAACAATTGTAGAATTTGTACCCTTACGTTTGCAAAACTGTGAAATCTAACTTCTTGTTTCTCATAATCCTAAATTAGTATCTTAAGCTGTTAAGTGCTGAAATGATGATTCAAGTTTGGCCTTGTAAGAATCCAGTCTGAATAATTTTTAAAAGCAAGGGTGTGACAGCAAGGCAGTTGTTCGTCTGTGACTTACCTCAAACCTGGGTGTTTTCCTTACCAAGATACATTCTAAACAAGGAACTTAGAATTTATTTAAGGGTTTGTTGGAAGAGGGCAGAGAAGAATTTAGCAAAATGACACTTACAAATGACATTTTTATAGAGTTTGGTATTTTTGAAAGCTCTTACTGATGTTTTCACTCTTCGAAGGCAATGGTAGGAATCCTCCCTGAATTTATTAAAAGTAGTTACAGTAAATCTATGTGCTTTTAACATTCTGCTGAAAAGGCCTGAGCATCCAGCTTTTTGCTATTCTAGATTTATGTTCAGCCCAAAGTGACCATAAATTTCTTTTGAAGAATACTGGAAAAATTTAGATAAAAGATGATAAAAAAGTGTTGCACTTGTGTTTATTCGTGTCCCTTCATATAATGATTTTCTGATTGTCATTACTTCCATGGGCATTTAAGTCTTACTATGAATAGTAAGATCTGGCCTGAAAAGGTTGGCACCATCTTGAATGAATCTGCTAACCTTATTTACAGTGTATTTACTACTGGAAATAGCTTCATTTGTTTATATGCACAAACTTTACCATATTTTGAGGATGTTCGGTTAGATAAATAGTCCTGCCTCTTGAAACCTGATGAACATTAGAAGTTATGTTCAAATTATGCTGTGCATTTCAGCTTGGAATACTGCAAATAGTAACCAGATTTGCAAACTGAGATCAGTGCAATTGTGATGTTTTTTCACCTTAAACTTTTTGTGCTGTCTGTATCAGACACACCTGTGAGTTTGAAATGTCACCATCAAAATCAGGGTAAATGATCACTAGTTTCATGAGGAGGAATCAGGAAATAGAGATGTCTGTGTTGTCATTTCAAAGGCAACAATGTTTCAATACAGCATCATAAAAGGATTTTGTGTGTTGACTTTTTAGGTGTCGATCACATAAATGTTAGCAGAGATGTTTGATTTTTTAAAAATATTTCAATGCTATTGTTCTTTTTAAAAGTACTATTAAAATGATTTGAATTACTCAACTTATGGACAGTTTAGACTTTGATCTTAACTCACGTGTTTCTAGTTCATGCCACCCATGGTAAGCTGATTTTGTTATAAATAACCAAAAGCTGTACAGACACTATGTAAAACTATTAGCAATTCTTCCCCTCTGTTGTTGCCCTCTGGTTTCAAACTCTAGTCTTCAGATAACTGTCAATCATATGTATTTTTTTTTCACCTTGCTGATCAGAATGTAAAGGCTGAAGGAAATAACATCAAATGCTTTTCTAATGTTCTCCTTATGAGCAATTTCTTTAATTGCTGTAGGAATCAAATGTGCCTGAGCTTAAATTTTAAGTCAATGGTTTCAACGCAGAAGGCAGGGCAAACAGAACATAAGCAGTTTAATATGTTTTTGGACACTAAATTTGTAGTAATTAAGCTTCTGCTAAGATATGTCTGCTGTCTACTTTTGATGTCTTTATATACAAGGCTGTAATTTGACAATTTTTTTATCTCTACCCTGTCTTTTGAGAAGCAAGATAGAAAACTGTGTGATTAGCTATTCTGTATGAATTTTGTAGAGAAAATATACATTTCAACCTCTCAGGTTTGTTTTTCCATTTATTTAAAGCTTTCAAGCCACTTTAGAAGCAGTGGATACCACAGGTCACTGACTTCATCCCTCAGATTTTTTAAGTGCAAACGGTATTACTCTATTGTTGCTTGTAGTGACCATTGTCTAAGGGTTAAAATTGAAATTTTCTGGTTTGAACAGTCATTTAATCAAGCTGATGAACAGTAAACAGCCTTGAGGGGAAAGAAGGGTCTTTTGAGCTGTTATTACTAATAGGCATATGAATTTGAAAAACAGAGGATGTTAAAGTTCTGAGGAAGTAAACAATTTCTAGGAAGTGAAATCTACCTTTCCATGTATTTATTTTTCAAAGAGAGGAAACTACCTAATAGGTGTAAAACTTCATGAATACAAAATAGGATATCTACTTCAGATTACATTACCTTTGCCTTCCAGTTCTCATGTATCTTAAGAACCTCTCTTCCAGCCTTCTTTTGCGCAACTTCAACCACCTTAGATTTGTGGTATGACACAGGTGCTCCTTTCTATACCCAATGTGCAAAATATGTATAATCGTATTGTTCCAGCTTTCACTTTGTTGCTGTTTAAGAATGTTTTAAGGAACTTTTCTCTCCACCTTTCTGAGTAGCACTGGCCTTTGTCAAATGAATTGGGGTCTCTTAAATGGCCTAATTTTCCTAAGGAGTTAAATGTGTAGTCATGCTGGCAGCTAAAAACAGATAGCGAAGTATTAGAGTTTTAGAGTTGTGTCTGTAGACTGTCTTCCTTGTGGAAGAATTTTTCCATTCAGGGAGAAAGTTTGCAGTGGAAAACATGGCTGCAATTTTGAATTCTTTATTGCTACTGTTCACTGATCAGCAGTGGAAGTGTACTGATGGAGAAGAATTAGGAAATTTCTAAACATCCTTTAAATAATGTCACCCATAGTGACTATGCTCTTCTTTTCTCTGTTATTTGCAACTTAAACGAGGGTCAAATTCTGTTAGCTGAAAAATTAGTTCTGACCTACAAATAACACAGAGCAGTTAACTGGCAGCACAGCTGTAACATCCGGCATTGCCTTGGGTACAGCAAACATCAAATTGTCTTTCCTCAGCTAGGAAAAGCATGAATATAGCCCAAACAAATGTTTCAAACTAATAGCCTGTTCTGCAATTAACAGTCCTGTAAAGAACACAAACAGCAAACAAAAACTGTGGAAGACCTCTCATTTTCACTTAGCTGAAGCAATACATGCTAGATGACTACATTATAATGTGCCTCTGTTAACAAGAAGACAAAACAAACACAAGCTCAGCACCAATTTCCTGAGCCATTCTCCCAAGCGGGCTAGGACTAAGTGGGGTATAGAGTATCCACTGGGGTGTGTTGGTATCCTCTTTAACTTCCCCTTTGGGAGCTGTAAAACTTCCTGGAAACCTTTCCTGGAGTTCCTTTCCCTCCGAGCTACTAATTTGAGGACTTGGCAGATCTTTGGGGAAATTGTGATCTTCAGGAACAAAGAAATTTGAACAGGGAAATCAGTTTTCTGCTTTAGGAGCTTCCTGTTGAGTGTGCTACATCATACTGCAGAAAGGAGTTTTTGTGTAGGGAGCAGGAGCAGGCTTGGTAGGCTCAGGCATTTTGGCAGCACCTTTTCTTGCTGATAAGCAACATGAAGGTGGACAAAGGTGGAGGCAGTGTAGCTGCAAGTAGGTTCAGTCTGTTGGTGTCATGTACCTGAGTTCTTGAAATAACTACCTTCTTCGCAGTCTGAAGGACTGATAATTGTCATGATTATGTGAAACTCTGAGCAGCAAAGAAGGAGTTTGCCAAAGCAATTGTGTGTTGGTGAGCTTTGTCTGACTTCAGCTGTTTCTATTATGTCAATATCATATGTTGCCATTAGAGGTAGGAAACATAAATACAAATGTTGTGTTGCTGAAAACCAGATATTGCCTTTGATATCAGACTAATGGGGAAATAAAGAAAGAGATATCAGAAAAAAATAGACTCTGGTAGTATTACTTTGTGTCTAAAATGCTGAAGAGTTCTCTTTAGGTTGTTTTTTCAGTTGATGGATCATAGTAGTAAAATGAATAAAATGACTAAAGGAGCACTGATGGAAAGATGGTTCTCTACACTGTTTGACTTCTTGTGAGAAGTTCTATACTCATTTGAGGTGATAAGTGTTCACCCTAGGGTTCAGAGCCTGAAAGCTTCTGTTGCAGTAGCTCAGCTGTTTCCTACCTTCCTACTCCTATGCTATGAGTAGCAGAAAATATTAAAATTACTTAATTGGTAAAGCTAAGGAATGTTTTTCATATAGATCCCTTATTTTTTCATTACTAGCCTGGCAGCTTAACAAATTGACAGAAAACCATTGTGTTAATTATTGAGATGCCTAAATTCCTTTGTGGATTTAGTCGTGGTAATTGGAATAGAGGTTCAATTCAGAGTGTGGAGGTGTAAAGCTGGCCTAGCCATAATCTGGTGGTTTAAGAAAAAGCAGAATGGCCTTAGGCCTTATGTGCTCTGTAACATAAGTCTTTCTGAAGCGGAAGGAAGGATTTGGGGCTTGTGTTACTTCTGTTGATTTCTTTTTCCTTACATGGACCAGCAGCTTGAGAGTGGCAGCTGCACACAGGATCATGGCCCCAGATGGTGATGGCAGTTCTCCCTTGAGAAGTGAGCACAGTTTTATCCATAGATAACTCTGGGAAGGTGTTAATGTTTCAGAGTATATTGTTCGGATGTAAATATTTCAGAGTAACTGAAGGCAGTTGCTCAAACTCCCCTTTCTCCTAGGTAAGTCCTCTCTTTCGTAAGCTTATGAGAGAGAGTCCAGTTGTTGCTCTGAGCCACATGAAGTATGTGATTACTGTATGAAAGAGGGCCAGTGTCCTCAAAAGACCAGGCAATGCATGACGCGTGGTATTGTGCCACGGAAGTGGGAGATGTGACTGTAAATTCTGCTGGAAGTTTAATCCAGGTTTTCCATATCCATGGCAGATGTTTTAATGTCCATCAGTACAGTGTTTTTCAAAATAACATGGTAGCATAACATCATCTTCCATAGTTTTGATAAAGAGTGGAAAAAACCTGAGAACATCTTTTGGATATTTGTGCCTCTGATTTAAGATTGATAAAACACGAGGCTGTACAGGACAGCTGTCACCAAAGTTGTTTCATTAAGGCTTGATTGGTTCAGGAGGAGGATTTTAGCTAATTGTTAAAAGACATACAGATGTGTAGAAATTTGGGTGTATATGTATACACAATGGGTATTTTTTAAATTGCCACTTTTCATTTGGGCTCAAAAGACCCTGTTACTTGTATTGGTAGGTCACAGGTTGAGAGTCCTAGCTTGTTTGCATTTCTGATGATTAGGCCTTTAGGAAAATCCTACTCCCTAATGCACTCAGCAGCCTCCCAAAAAACAACCACAGTCTTACACAGGAGTTAAGCACATTCTAGCTGAAAACAGGCCTGAAGGACAAATAACATTGTACCAAGTTCTTGAAACAATGGCCTAGCAATGTATACTAAGAGTGAGATTAACAATAAGCTTCTGTTCCCCATTTCCTGAAAAGGCCTTTTCATATTTATTTTCCTGTTCATTTTTAACTGTTTGCTCTTGGAGCAGAGGAAGTTAGTTTTACTAGCAAAATAAGCAGGCCTATTATCCTGTTGGGCCAGTTTCAAAATGATAGCTGCAGTGGCTGTAGCCATTTTTCACATTATGAGAGCATTTACATGGTTTGCGCCCAGTTATATGGAATTGGCTAAAGTATTGGAATTGGTTCTAACCAATGACTAAGAGGCTTTAAATATTTAAGTAATATGCTTTCAATAGTTGGAGGGGTTTAAATGCCTGTGATTCCCCTTCAGAGTTGAGAGAATCCTTATGTTTTAATGTAGTTATTTGGTTCTGATTTACAGGTATAACAATTTTTAATGGCTTCTACATGATATAATGGTGTTATTAAACATTAAAAATTATAACAGCTGCTTATTATAACTGTAAAATGTCTTACAAAAAATAGCTAGAGGTTTCAGTCTAACATAAATCTAAAGTCAAAAATGAGAACTCAATATAGGCTAAGGACATTTGGTGTCTTCTGAAGAGCATGCAGGTCTGCTGTTCTGCAGAACAACAGCAGAGTCAACTCTTCATCAAACATATGCCGTTTTGCAGACCAGTTCATGTTAATAACATGAGAGTGTGATTCTTTGTACATGTTGTCTTGATCCATGTCTTTCAAATGCATGAGTTATCGGTAGAACACTTCCATGACAAATTCAGAAGACTGCTTTGATACTTTGAGTAAAGGCATCTCTGGCACTAAGTTCAGTTAGCACATATTTGTGCATTTTTACTTATGCTACATTATATAGGATTAGCCACAAAGAATGATGTATATGACCTATATGTAGCAAGGTATTCCATCCTGTCCAGGAGCATGGCCACCCTTCTTCACAGCTCCATTGCTTTTCAGCAATGAAGGCTACTGAAAACACACTGACATAGAAAAAAAAAAAGTTTTATTTGTAAGATTCATCAAGTTCATATATGTCTAAAACACTTTTGAGACTAGGTGAAGTCCAGGACAAAGCATGTGATCCATGGCTTTCCTTCTGTAGATTTCTTTCCTGCACTCTAAAAAATACCAATTTCACAGATTGAGATGATCAGTTCTGTGAATGAACACTCTCAAGGGAGACTTCTGAAAACAGAGTACATCCATTTTGTTTCCATTCTCTAACATTAAATTTATTTAATGTTACCTGTCATCGTTTGGATGAAATTCAAGAAATAGGGTTGTTTGGAAAATGAAAAATGAACAAATGAAAGAAATCATATCCACACTCCTCATATCTTCCTGAAGCAGGTAACATGCAATTCATTTAGACATACTATCATACTACTCAGATATTACACTGATACTAAAGTATATTATTAGAATCATGTATAGAATAATACAAGGAAAAGGAATCATTACACCTGGCTGTGCAGTGACACCTGCATGTATTTAAATGTACAGGGGCACTTCTCAGAAGGAGTACTCTCCTTCAGCCATTCTATATGAAGCTTCAGTACCTCAACTGTGTTTGAAAGGCTAGGCTTAGAAAAATCATGACTTCCTTTATATGAATCGGTGCAGTGAAGCAGGCATGCAAATTTTGTCTCAGTATTTTGAACAACCTTCTGTATCTCTTACCTATCAAGATTCTTTCCTCTGGTTTATGAAAATCTCTCTAGTGTCTGTCCTGTAGTATTTGGCCAAGGAGGCCCTGGAGACTTGCACCAAGTACCTACCTCAGTAGTGTGAACTGTGTACTTCTTGGTCATGTTTGAATTTTTTTAATACTAAAAATTGATTAAATCACACTGGAATGGGTCAGTAAAGAAATTATATTCTTCATTTTAGTATTGCTGATAGCGATAAAATAAAAGATTATTGTCAGTCTCTGAAAAGCATAAGGTGACAGACAGTCTTGGTAGTAGTGATATATCTGTCTGTTTTACTAATAAACATACATATACATTAATCTTTGAGACCTAGATGATATATGTGACATTTCTGACATCTCATGTTTCCTGTGGATAAAGATGGTCTGATTTGTATGCAGTTCCTAAAGCACCTCAGTATACATCGAAACAGTGCTGTTTAGTAAATGCTATAAATACTAATAGGTAAAGTGTCATTTACTGACACAAATACAGTTGCAGAGAGTGTGTGAAGAAACAAGGTACCAAAATGGTTTAAGAACTGATGGTGACTCAGCTAATGGTAAATCTGTCTTCTGAGAAAATGCCTCTGAAAAGAAATGCTGAGCTGCAAAGTGTTGTGTATTAAATTATGTCAGTAGTAAATGGATACTGCTAATAATGACTTTAACACATACTTCCAGTTTTGTGTTTGTGTAGTATTATTATTCAGCATGTGGATATTTATTGATATAGCTTGTGACCATCAGATGAAAGCTTTATGGATGGCAAGGTAATGTAGAATCTGAAACTAGTGGTCTGGTACATACAGGTCTTGTATCTATTTACAAACTATATTGTATGTTCTACAGCTCTCAAGCTGGCTATAACTCACACGTTATCTGAAATTTAAGCTGTTGGAGTCTTTAAATATCTTTGTTCATGAATCTCAAATATAAACTGAGCTTTTTATCTTTGCTGAACTAGTTCTGTGGTAAAATGATGGTCTTAAACTAGACATCAGGAATGAAGTAGCAATAATGATTAATTTAACAGGTCTGTATTTAGAGTTTGTGGGGTTTGTTGTAGCTTCTTTTAACTGTTGTAACACTAAAAATAGCTAAGATCAAATGGAAAGGATGCTTTTGAGCTAATACAGAAAAAACCTGCTATATTTTTACATTTAGTAGCTTTTGTGTTATTAAGTGTTCTATAGCTAATTATTTTATGCAAGTCTTCAGGAGAAAATATGCTTTTCATGTTTGTTTATAATAATGAGCATTGCTTTAATCTTTTAACAGTTTACTAGATAGCTTGTATCTGCCATCCTGTTCCATGTGTCCATATAACTTCCAAACAGCTACTGTTTGGAATACATCAGAAATTAAGGTGTCCCATAGTGTTCTAAAATGTTATCAAATGAATGTGCTTAAGTAGGCATGACTGGAAATTTAGCGGATACTGAAACGTTTTGCAGTCTTACCACACAAGCCTGTTTTACTGTGAGAGTAACTTTAAGTCTCATAACTTTTCCTTGAACAAAAGTAACAAAATTTTTGTTGATGATGTTTGAGGAATTTTTCTGAGGAAGCAAAACCAAAAATTCCTAAGATATATAGAGGGATATGTTGGAAGCTTTCTCCTCCACCAGAAGAAGCCACAAAAAATTAAGCAGTGATAATTTTTCACAGACAGTTTATCTGTGTTTTCTTACATTTCAAAGTAATTAGCTTTTATGTACCCATCAAGATGTTCAGGGTCTTTTCCTAGAGTTATTAATTTGTATTGATACTTTGTTTCCTGGTATTTTTACATTATGGGAAGGTAAGTTGGTTGGTTGGCAGTGTGGCAGAGGAGGACAGGGAGATATTTATCATGGCACTGAATGGCCCTGGTCAAAAAAAATGGAGTGCTAGCAGCTTCAGGTCACTAGGCTTCCAAAATAGTACTGTTGCTGAAACTGGAAACTTGAGATGCAAACTAGAAACAAACTATTGGCTTCAGTCTTGTTATACTGATTTGTCCTGTCCTTGGATGTGTACACCAGTCAGATATGATGGACTTTAGTGCAAATAGAATTACACCCATCTCAGATGAAACCTTGTGTAGAGAAGGCAAAACATCTTCAGAGATAACCAAACTCAAAAGATGTCCTTCACATTAAAATAATATCCATGTCTGAGCTAATCTTCAAGGTCCCTGATTTCCTTTTAACGGTAGTTTGGTTTGGTTTTTTTCATCAACAGTGGTTGTTCCCTGCTCCTTCTGTTTCTTTAAATAAAAAATTGGACAAAGAACAAAGTTTTTTTGCTATGGATTTCCTGATTTTTTTTAGCTTGGGTTGGGAGGCTGCTTGTTCTGAATTACATTTTCATTTTGATAGTAGGCAAGCCCATTACTACTGAAAATAGCTCAAGTGTTCTTAAAAAAAAAAGTCAGCAGCTTAGACTCTTTCTCTTTTTCTTTTGCAGACTCTTGCATGTGAGTTAAATTAATTTCTTGAGCAAAACCTTCATAAAGGGCTAAATAAACCAGGTCTACATATACAGAAATTTCTTCTGCTGCATTTGAGAAACAGCTAAACTCGTCTGTCTGGTAAGTCATACTTTTCTTAAGGATTTGTTTTTCTTCCTGCCCTTAGGACTCGCATTTTTGAGTTTCTAATTAGTGTTCAGAGAAAACCAGCTTTGGCTTGCTGGTAGTTCTGGTACATTTTGTATATGAAGTACAAAGACTAATCTCCAAAGGCATAACTGTACTGCTTTTAGAAACTTCAGACTAGTAGCTGTGATTCTGTATGGTACTTTGGTATACTCAGAGTTTTATAATTTATCTAGTACTCTGTTCTCAATGTTTTAAAGCAAAAGTGATGATCATTCTGTCTTGGATTTACCTATTTGAATGTTCTGTGTTTAACAAATTAACTTTAAAATGTGTATTGCAAAGTATATTTGGTGTGAAGTCAGAGTTTAAAAATAAACTTTCCCAACGTTTATTCATGTCTCATTGATTTTTGGTTTCACCTCTTCTAGATAAAATAGGTTGATGCTATTAAATACAATGCTTGATTTTTCTTGATGGTGTGCCCATTTAATGGGACAGTAAGTATACTTATCAGTACTCTTTAATTTATCATGTAATTCTGTTACGGTTCTGTTAAAGGTATTTATGTCTTACAGTTTCTTTTGGTTTTGATTGTACAACTTGAAACAATTTTTTCCCTTTGGTTATGAAGTAATTACTGAGTTTGACCCAAACAAAAGTATTTTTGTCCACTATCTTCTATTTTTATGCTTTATTGCAATACACTGAAGAAGGTCTTGGAAGAGCAGAAAATGTTTTGCTCTGTGCTGAGGTTTTTCTAAGCAGTTGGCTGGCATTAGATGGCACCCTATATATACCCAGTCCGTCTGATCACTTATGCTATGATGCTTTCACTTACCACAGTTACTGTGTACTTACATACTGCATGCCCTAGCTCTGCACAGTTCATTTTGCAGGCTTTGCTATAGCCCTATCAGTTTATTTCAAAAAAATATATCATAAACCCTGTGGCCTGTTTAAAATAAGTGTTATATTTAATGTAAAGCAATAGTTATCTTTTTATATAAAAAAACCCAAACAAAACAGATCATAACTCTTACATAAAAGCTTTTTGGAGGCTTTCAAATTAATTTAAGTTTTAGAAAGAAGCTGTCCATCTTATTTTTGGATAAAAAGAGAAAAACTGAAATGGATTTTTTATATCATAAAAAAAATCTTTCTTACTTTGATGGTTTTCATATAAAAAGAGTTTGTCACCTCAGAATTACTTTTCAAAAACCTGAAGCTTCTGAAGGAACTTAAGACACCTCAGAGGTCATGCTGCAATTTGGAAATATGTGATCCCTTAACATGTCCAAAAACATAGCTGGAGGAGAAATTACACATAAATAGGCTCCATAATAGACAAAAATATGTACCAATTATTTTCAATTAAAAACAGTGCTTGAACTTTTCAAAGTAAGGGCCAGTGATGGTCTATTAATATTAATTTTTTAATTCATATGAGTTTTAATTTACCATATATTTTGCTCTTAATTTTTGAGTGAATAACAGGGCTGACTTAGAGGAACTTGTATCTGGCATGCTAACAGAACCTAAGTTTTAGCTGAGTGAACTTGGCTCTAAATTCAACTTAAGAGAGGAAATCTCAGGAGAGCAGTGGAATTCCTTTCCTTGAATAACTATACCTCAGCATTCATGGGGAACAAATGGTAACATTTTGTGCAAGTTTCTGCTTTTGACAGTATGTCTTTGTTCACTTCTCAAAAGGAGTGTCAAATACATTGAATAAAAAACAAAAAAAAACTAAAAAATTTTTCTTGTTTGAATTTTTCATTCTACTTAATTATATGGTCCCAAGGAACCCGTTAAATCTGTGATGGCCTAACACTGTTGTTTATAACTCTTTGTGTTTGTAGAAAAAAGGCTCAATTAGAACAGTTTGGTTACACAACTGTGTTCCTTCCTTATTGTCTTTTTGAGGTCAAATAGAAGGGTAGGAGTCAGGTGTATCTATCAGCATTTTATGATGGAATTATTTTATCAATTGTCTCAGAAAGTGTTTTCTTTTTGCCAATATAAGTGTTATCTGAACAAAATATATTACTGAACTGTTAGCTTGAGAAACAAAGGATCATGATAACTTAGATGTCTTGTTAAAAGCTTTGTGCTAAGAAAGACCTTAACTTAATGTGCTGTTTAGTCATGATGTTACTTCTGTGGTGTGGTCTTTTGTTCATTTATTGATGACAGTGGAGTTTTATTGGAACTGTTCTGTATGGGGTTCTCATCTATGATCTAAGCATATCAGCAGATCATAGTAATATGGTGAAACTGCATGTATTTAATTTATGGCAATGCTGCAGAAGAAAAAGGTGTTTTGAAAACTTGAAATCAAGACCTGGTGATAGAGGAAATTAATCTCTCATATGTGAGACCTGTGAGTTGTGTCTGCACTAGACTGTGTGTCCATGTGGTATTTTCAGATGGCAATACATAGCTCTGGAAAAAGTCTATGCTGGGATTCTGTATATACCAGCTGCTTTAGTGGTTTGCGATTTTTATGGCATCCTGGTTATCTCGTGTCTGCAGTAGTGCAAAATTGCAATGCCTCTTTGTTGGCTTTGAAGCTTAGGCTGTGCTTAACCTTTCAATTGATCCAAAAGAAACAGGAACTGGCAGGATTCCCAGTTTCTTACCGTAGCCTCTGCTCATCATCATTTATCAGTGATTTGGGGGAAGAGATTAAAATTAATCAATTTATTAATACTCAAGTACAGTAGTCAGCATCTTTTGTCAGAATTAATAATTTTAACTATAATGTCTAAGCTTTTGGTTGCTTTTCTAAGAAAACTGCTTTCTTTTAGATAAATATTTTTGATGTTCTGCAACTTCAAAATTAATCATTTTCCATCTTAAAAATAAAAGTATTAGTTGCAAGTCAAAAGCAGGTAGTTTTACATATGAAGCAATGAATAATTTTCTCTTCTGCCCAAGCCTTGAGCTTTATTTGATTCTAATTTGTGTATAAGTTTGAAAAGTACTAATTTGGGAATAAAGTTGTATGATACTTGGCAGAGAATTCATCTTTCAGCCATGGGACCACAGAATGGATAAGGTAGGAAGGAAGCATTGTGAGGTCATCTGGTCCAACATCCCTCCACTTGTGTGCCTGTACTGTATTGAGAAAATAGGTACATAAAGAAAATAAATGATCTTTATTAAGAAAATAAGAAAAGTGCTTTCAAGCACTTTCTCTTCCTAAGTAATCTAATAAGTATGCTTTAATCTGTTTTCAAGGTGGCTCACATAAGGCATTATCTGTTTATACTGGTAAGACTGCATTTGTCTCCATAATATTAGTGTCTTAAGAACTGGTATGTTTCCTTGGGGACTTACGTCCCCAAATGTTTAATGCTGTTGAAATGTTTAATGAATCTTTAGTGCTGGATGTAACTTGGGCACCTAGGCTCCTTCTACACTTGAGACTGCTAATGACTTGTTTTCCAGAAAGGTTCCCTGAAACAGTCATTTAGTACAAATGCACTTAGAAAGGAACTGTCCTGGTACAAAGGAGTCTTTTAGCATGTGTATCTTCCCTAGTCTGCGCAAAAACAACTGGTGAAAAATGTAGTAGCAGCTCCAGCCTTTTGAAGCTGAAAGTCCAAGCTCCAAGTTCCTGTGTGCGAGTAGCCTCTCAACTTTGAAAGTGCACCTTGAGGTATCTGCAGAGGATTCTCTTACTTGTGTGGTTTATCTTGATAGATCTAAGACATGGATCTCATGATCTCATAGATTGAGCTAAGACATGAGGTACCGCTGAATGCCGCAGAACTGTATGTGTGACCCTGAATCTCTGTGAGGCCTCTGGACCTTCTGGAAAGCAGTGGATTTCTTCTCCAAAGTCAAAAAATGTTGAAATAAGAACAACAGAGATAAACAGTTTATATATCTAATAATGTACTAGTGTCTTATTTAATTCCTGGGAGGGAAATAAGCAGAGGAGGTACAAATGGGAAGGTAAGCTATGTCGCTCATGTAAGGGGACAGTTGATTTGAAGAATGAGTCCTCTGTCTTGATAAGATTGAGTCTTTCAGAACAGTCAAGTTCTGATCAGTGGATGGAATTTTTCAAGAGTTTTCATAGCCTTCAATATACAGAATTATCTAGGTAATCTTTCCACAGTGATGATTAGTCAAATAAAGCACTTGGAACTTGATGTTAGAGGTCTACTGGATCGCCAAATGTGCAAAATCACCTTTTGGTTCCTGCTTCCCTTCTGAGTCCTGCACAGAGCTTTCCAGTGCTGAAAAGGGAAACTGATGGCTGATTTTAGGAATGTTACAGCTCAGGCCCAAAGTAGTAGTTTAAAAGTAAGAATAAAACTCATGTAAGACTTGGTTAAAAACAAGGATATGAAATGTGTGTGCATTAAACAAGAAATTTAGATTTTATGGCTTCAAGTCTGGGGACATTCTAATGTACTAGAAGATTCTGCTTTTTTCCTGTGTCAAAAACAGTGTTTTAAAATGACCTTAGACTTTTGCAAGCAGAATTAAGCTAGTGGTGAAAGTTTTTGAAAAATCTTTCTTAAAGTCTGTCTTGATTATCTGCAGGCAGGTTCCTTAAAGCCTACCTGTAATGCAACAGCTGAATGTTTAAAGCTGTATCACCACTTCTTAATGATACCTCAATTATATATTAGCACAAAACATTTTGCAGTAATGGCTTTGCATTAAAAGAAGATTCTTTATTAAAATTGAGCAGATGTACAGTTTTAATCTACTGTTTGAATGGGAATTCAATTTTGACTTGAGGATGAAATTTCTGAAAAGCACTATTATCAAATACCCTTTCTAAAAACAAAACCAAGACCAACCAACCAAACAAAACCCCAACAAACTCCCAAAACTTTGGGATTAAAAGACTGAAAAACAACTAGGAAAACATCTGAATTCCTAGAAGGCATATAGATATATTGCAAATGGACTTCTGAATTACTTTGAACTTCAAGTTTTCTGTAGTTTTTATATGCTGGTGCAAAGGTTGCTATACACTGACCTCTCCACCCCGTCTGGATTTCCCTCCTTTATGTAAATAGAATAAGCATAAATTCACTGACTTGGAAATAACTGTACAGTTTCTTGCCTTGTAGCAGCTGACTGCATGGTGGTTTTCTAGCAAAACACTTAAGTGACAGGCGGCAGGTCAGCATGGTGTTGATCTGTCTTCCTGGGATCTAGGAAGCCTCATCCAAATGACTTAGAGTGCTTAGGTTTCTGCAGTGAGATGTGCCAAGGGTTAGGTTGTAAAATCAAATTATTCATCAAGAATATTTACATATTTCTAGATAGGTATTAAAATACATATATTAACAATAAGGAATGGGTAGAACAGCTGAAATAAACAGAGTACTGACTTCTAATCAGAATTTGAACAAAACCATTCAACTTACTTCAGATTGAGAATACCATTATGAGAGTGACATAGGTAAGGAAAATGCTTTTGTTAAATTTTCAAATCTTTGAGTTCTTGGGGGCCAGGTAGAATGAAAAGCAATAGTGCAACAGGAATGCCCTAATATTAACAGTAATATTTAAGTTCTTGACCAGAATATTTATTTAGAGTTGGAGAGCTGTTTCCAGTTGAAATCTGGGCTCCTTTGAGGAAGTCATTTACAGGCCGGCAAACACAACAAAGCGAGTTTGAAAAACCTTTGAGTCAGCTGATTGAGGTACTTATTACAAAATGTTTTTTCATTGAGTTTACTTACTTGTCTGTCAATTATCTGACAAACCAGAGTGGCATGGACAAAGGTTGTTCATAGTCTTTAGGCTTTAAAAATTTCCCTATGTGTCTGAGCCTTTTGAACTGTCACAAACAGCTCTGTACTGCAGAATACTTGACTATTCAGTCCGACAAGCTCTGTCTACCTAGCTGTGCTAAAACTCCATGCTAGTGTAACCAGCAAATCACTGTCCTACTGTGGGCAAGTGAAATGAAGAAAACAATCTCAAAGTTCAGTGTAAGACCATTGAGTTAAGACCATAGTAGTTGGTTTGGCCTTTCAGATATAGCTGTGCTACTAATATGAGCTGTGACAATGTCAGACCTTAGGCTCTCAGTCAATTCTTTGACAGCTACTTCATTTTATGCAGTTATTGACAGAGTGTCATTCATTGCCCTTCACACTGGCATCAGTAAGTCACAGTGATAAGTTTCTGTACAGTGTTTGCATGTTGTATTCACACATGGTTTTCAATCAGCAAATTGGTCTGTGTGAAGTCAGTGAAATGCTTGAGTCCATTTGACACAGGCAATTCACTGCTGGCAAAGCAGTATCTCCTGAGATGAGACCTCATGTGTTCCAGTCTGGCCTGGCCTCTTCTGTGTCTGGAATGAGCAAGACATTTAAACTGCTCTATCTCCCTGTCACTACAGGGTCAGCCCAAGATACATTTATCTATTGACACTAGGATGGTTTTGGTTTTGTACTTCATTCCAAACATTTTTTGTGTTACAAGTACTGTTTGGTTTGTTTTGGTTTTTTTCTAGGCAATATACAAGGCATAACTACATTTCAGAATTCAAGTGCCTATTTGCAAGAAACATGTTTAACTAATTGTGACTAGGTAAAACTTCACATTAGATTAGCACTCAGTTGGAAGATGCTCAGGTACAGTTAGAATATAAAGAATTAAGCTGATGTGTCATACTTCAAAATCTGTGGTACAAAAGACCTCCTTTTGAACCAGATGGCTTTGGGCTTTTTAAAATAGGCTTATTTCTGACCATAATGACCTGGATGAGAATTATCTGATTTCTGAATTATATCATCGACTCAGCTATGGATATGAATTTATGGGAAGAGAAAAGAACAACAAGCTGTTAAAAAAAACCCAAAAATCTTTTTTCTCTGTAATGGACTGATCTTAACACTTTATTCAGGCTGCTTATCAAATTCTGTCTTTTTGGAATAAATCTGCCTTGATGACTGTGATAGATATAAAACTGGATTTTTTTGCTTTTCTTGCTTTCTAATGGATTTCAGAACTTGATGACCTTTGCTGAAAATAACTTGACTAGCTGGAGCCATAACAAGACACAACTTTGTGAGTGCACGTGGTAAAGGCTCAGCTGTTTGGATGCTATTTATCATTCCACAGATACGCTAGCTAAAGAAATAGAGGAAACAGAAAATCAATCATGAGGGTGAAATACAAAACTTAAAAAAATTTCCATAAATTATTTTTTTTTGCCTAATTATGAACTTGAGAAATATTTTCACAATTAAAATATTGTTACTCAAATGCATGTTGTGTTTTCTCATCTATAATGGAGATGCATATTGGAACTTTTATACTTTGTCTGTGCTCATGCTGAGGGGCTGTGTTAGGTCAAACTAGATCTATAAGTTTTCCAGTCTAGAGGCAAGTCAGAGTGCCCTGACTTTAGTGATGACTTCATGATATTCTCTCAGCATTATTGCTGAATGTTCAGTGACAATTTTGGTCTTTGGGTTGCAATTACGTTGCTTTTTGCAATTCAGCTGCAAGTGAGGACATAGTCTTTTGATCCTTTTGAGGGTTTTCTTCATGTTTGCTATGCCTGCCTAGTAAGATTCCAGTAAAAAAAAAAGTTTTCTTGGAACCAAGAAAAATATAGTGCTTTAATAAAGAATTTTACTAGAAATGTTACTGCTGGCTTTTTTAAAATGTGGTAGACCAAGATCATGGTACAGTCAAACATTCTGCTCATTTGTTGCCAGGATGTAATTTCAGTGCTTGAAAGGGTGGAGAAATTCAAAAGCTTCATTAAGACCTTTGGTACAGTCATCTGTTTTTCTCTGCTGATGTTTTCTGCCTGTGAGCTTGAAAGCTTCAGAGTGGCTTTCCAGAGCTGTGTCTTGGAGAACACTGGCACGCTACAAGCTGCTCTTCAAATGTGAGGGAGGGGCAGCTCCCTCAGTGGCGGTGGTGTGCCTCAGGATGCAGGTGTATCCTCACACATAACCTTGTATCAATACCAATAGCCATTCCTATAAATCCATCAGTAGGTGTAAAGGGTAAAGTTTGTTAAGTGTGAGGAAAGCCTAATTGAAGGAAAGGAAGGAAGCAGGAAGTTGTCTCAGTTTTTTTTTAATGTTGCAAATAGTTCAGTGATTGTCAAATAGGCGTTCACCTCTATATGAGCACAAGCCCTAAGCCAGCTTCAGTCTTGATTGAATTTACTTTCCTGAAAGTAAGGGGATTTCAGCCTTGTGGTCTCAAGGAATTTGTCATATGCTTCAGGGATGCTTGGGGGAATAGAGATGCTGTTGCAGGGTAGATTTTGTCAGTGTAAGCTTTAAATCGCTTGGTTCTTGCAGGTGCAGCATTCCTATTTTCTGCCTGGCCCTCTATTGCAAAATATTTTTTTCAACAGTATTCCCTTTCACATTTACAGTTGCTTAATACTGGGAATTGAAATAGTACTTGTGAGAAATTAGTTCTGTTTAGACCAGGCCGTTTACATGAACTCATTCTGTACTGCTAACACTGCAACTAAATTTCAAATTGCTCTTTAAATTGGATAACTTGTTATATTTTCTGTTACTGTATTTTAGAGATTGGGAGTAGCTTTAATGCAACAATGACACATTTAAGTCAATACTAATGGTGAAAAAGGTTTTTAAAACTTGTTACACTATTGGGCTTTGCCCTTTTGATACAAGACATAGCGTTTGTTACAAATGGACAGGCAATTCTTTGGAAATGACATTTTCTTCTGAGTATGACTGAGTAATTTCTTTTGTCCCTATTTCTAATGTCAGAATTTATTTCAATACCATCATTCACCTTTGTGGCCGTTTCTTAATCTTCTCCTTTTGCTGTTACGTAGTAGTGGGAATATTATTGATGTCAGTGTCTAGAGCAATGTAAAGGTTACATAGCTAAGAGCTTTTTTTACTGTTTGTTTGAAGCTGCAAGTAGAAGAGCATTATAGTATTAAAAAAAATAGAATATTCTGGCAGGAGATGGTATAAGTAGAAATATAAAAACAAACTGTCTTTCAGAATTATTGAGTGCTAAATCAATGTGTAATGCAACTAATGTGGTTAATCAGTTGTCATTCCTCAGCTTCCCTAGTGTGCTAACTCTTTGGAATGATGAAGTCCTTCTGGCCTAGACAGAAGTACTAGTTTCACAGCTGATACCAAGGTCTCAGATAAGCTTGTCTGACTAGTTGCTTGTTTTCAATGGTACAATTAAGGACATTAGGCACTGAACTGTTAATCTGAACCACCTTGCATATGAAGTCCCTATGAACTGCAGGCCAACTATGCTCGCATTTTCAGAATAATGTTTAAATCACTATAACTTACCTAACTGAAAATGTATATGCAAAAGCAGGCATTAGTTTTTGTTCCTAGTTGCAGGATTAGTTCTTATTTATTCCACATCAAGTGATCCATAGACCTAACACGGGGGAAGCAGAAAAGACAGGGAAGGGAGATGCACCTTTCCTGGTGAAGGCAGGATCCCTGATTGAGCTGAACCATCTTTAGAACTGTGTAACATGTCTTTGGTAGGAAATGGAGAAAAATGACTGGTTTGTACACAAGCTTCAAATGTAATATACCCTAGTAGTCTCAGATCAATCAGTAGTCTTACCTTTGAATACAACATTGAGTAGACGTGAGTGTTTATTTTAAGATTCCTCTGAGATGTACAGTTTACCAGAACCTGCTTCCTGAGTAATAAAAATTAGATTCCAGTAGTATTTTTAAATAAGTCATACCATTAACTTTTAGAGCAGAGGATAAGGATAGTATTAACAACTGATAACTCTAGCCTTCTTGGGCCATTCTCTGTGACTGCTTTAGTGTGTGACAGAACAATGTTGTCAAAGGGCCAGGCAGGTTCAGATACTTGCCTGTCATTGCCTTCTGAAGAAAGCTTTGTTAGTCTCTTTCAATAGACAGGGATGAAACATAAGGAAATAAACTGTCATCACTAAAAGTTAGCCTGAGTTACTTTACCTTCATGCCACTGCATGGCCCTCACACACCATTTTTTTCCTCTTTACCTCTGAAAGAACAGATGACTTGGAAATTCAAAGATATCACTGTTATATGGTATATGCTACTGTGACTGCCATGCAGAAAATACCAGGTTTGCCTGGATCCAAGCAACCATGTAAAGTTAAAATATGTAATATGATACCCCATTGGATGTACACAATAGTTTTCTTGTATATTTTACTAACTGAACATCTTCAATCTAAGATGTTTTTTCTACCCTATGGGGCACAGTACTGCAGGAAGTGCTTCATAGCTAGCATGTGGGTTTGCAGCCATAGTGGTGGTACCTTCCCTTGTCCCTCCACTTGCACGTGTCTGGATGACATGAGGACTTCGAGCACTGCATAGAGAATGTGTGTTGTACTGTAGAGACACTAACTTGGAAGCCAGACTCTTCACTTTACTTGAGCTGTGGAATTCCTCTTATCTGAAGTCATTAATGACTTCCAGTTAGTCCCAGGGTATTTGGTCTGGTTTGGGTTTTCTTTTCAACAAATGGCTGGAGCATGTCTCCTATGAACACAGGCTTAGAAAGTTAGGGCTGTTCCTCCTGGAGAAGAGAAGGCTCCAATGTGACATTACAGCCCCTTCCAATACCTAAAGGGGGCTTAAAAGAAGGCTGGAGATGGACTTTTCATGAGGCTGTGTAGTGACAGGACATGGGGGAGTTGTCTTAAGCTAAAAGAGAGTAGGTTTAAGTTAGATATTGTGGAGAAATTCTTTACTCTGAGAGTGGTGAGATACTGACACGGGTTGCCGAGAGAGGTTGTGGACTCCCCATCCCTGGAGGAAGTGGTTCAAGACCAGACTGAATAGGGGTCTGAGTAACCTGGTCTAGTGGAAGGTTCCCAGCCCATGGAGGTAGATGATCTTTAGGGTCCCTTCCAACTCTAACCATTCAACAATTCTGTGAAAAAAAGTTTTAAAAGCCTGTTGCCAGTCTATATTTAATTTTTCTCTTTTGCCAAAACTGTATTTAAATCTTACCCTTTCCTCCATATTTTTCACTTATGTTTGAAAAGTAATCATTCTTAATGTTAACATTTTTCAGATTGGTTTTGCACAGGGTAACTGCTTGTGCAATTCTTTGAATGAAGCTCATTTCAGGGGTAAGTTTATACCTGACTTCATAAAAAGTTATGTTACACCAGTTAGGAAGGTGATGAACTCTAGAAGTGTATAGAAGAGACTGGGAAGACAAACACCATTGCATTAGTTTTTGTGCCAAAACAAGTTTATTATTTAACTATACCTTTTTTTCTTCTGCTGGAAAGATTTTTTTTCCCAAAGGACTGTATACAGTAAGTTGGTTTTGTAGAGAGTGCATTTATTCCGTTGTCCTTTTCAGGTAAGATCTATTTGGGTGTTGATGACCTCTACTGCTTGACCTACACATAAATAAATTGCCAGCACTCCTTTCTCTGTCTCAGTACAAGCAGCACCAAAGCAGTTGTGTGGTACAGGATTACAGAAAGTCAATAAAAGCACACTGAAGCAGAGAAATCTCTTAAATTAACCATATCTTCCCACAATCTTGAGGTGCCCTGGTTTTAATTCTCTAATTGTATATAGAATGATCAAAGTGATTGTGTTTAATATGAAGTACCTTTTTTGAGCTACTCAGGTGAACGCTGAGTGAACTTATATGATGGAAGAGAACCTGGTCTAGACAGTCATCTTACATCAGTGCACTTGCAAAATTAGTAGGCATGTGGTAAGCAATGGGGTATTCATCACAGCAGGTAGCAGATGATTGTCACCTTTCCCAGTCCCCTGAGCAGAGATAAGAATCCATTTATGCTTCTGTCAAGGCAACCGTATACTACCCCATATACTAGGTTATTTAAAAGGCTTCTGTTTAATCAGAAATGTGACTGTTCTTAGGCTGCCTCCTTAACAACAAAATTTTAGCTGGATTTTGAATAAAATCCTGAAATACTTATGCAAAAAACAGTTTTTAGCTGCATAGTTTCTTGATATATAGCTCACTAATGTGGTTGAAGGTTAGCTTAAAAAAAAGAAATTCACCCCCATGCCTTCTGCTACCCTAAAAAGCAGAATCAGTTAAATATGAGCTTAAAACCACAGAGTTAGTAGTGCATTTCAAATCCCAAATAAAATTTTAGTATACAGCAAAAACTGAAAAATAAACAGATGCAAATTACTGTTTTGATAATTTTGCACTGGAATTTTAAAAATCAAGGTTGTTCCCAGAATATAAAATATTCATAGTTTATATGGTATTTTCATAACCCTTTACATTGGGTGCTTCTCAAATTTTACTGTGCTTTGCCTTGTTCATTAAACATTAAAGTATCTTCATATATTGACTTCACACATCATTTTAATGTCATACACTGATAATTGGAACTTCTAAAACTTCTACTGTGCATGTGGAATTTGCTTATTGATATCCACCATAGTAGTTGCTGCAGACTTAAATCCTGGGGCGTATAGAAACTTTGGAGGCAGTAAGTAGAAAATCTGTCAGGTCCTGCAAGCAGATGAAAGACTTAACATGATGGCAGTGTTGATAACATTAAATCATAATACAGTACCAAAGATTGGCTATTAGGAAAAATTTCTTTACAGAAAGAGTGGGCAGATATTGGAACAGGCTACGCAGGCAAGTGTTAGAATCACCACCCCCAGAAATATTTAAAAATGTGTCAACATGTCCCTTGTCGTCATGGTTTGGTATGAACACAGTGGTGCAAGGTTGGGCTCAACAATCTCAGAGGTCTTTTCCAAACATAATGGTTCTTTGATCACAATGATTCTACGATAAGAGAATTCCTCCACTGTTGTTCTAGCTTGTTCCTTGAATTCTCCATGGAACAGTATCCATGAGCTGTATCCCATTACGATCTCAGCTGTATCTAGCAATAAGGAATAGACTAGGATTTCACTGTAGAGTCTGCACATTAGTAGTTGTTTTGGAGGGGGTTTTGTGTAGTGAAAACTAGCTTTAATTTTTAATTTTGGGGAGAAAAAGGAAAAATTGGAACTCTGTAACCTAGACAACTTGTGAATATCCTAGGGGCAAGACCTGTTTTTTTATGTGTTCTGGCCTATAAACGCTTAGATTATTGTCTAAGAGATGGTCTCAGCCATTCTCTTAAAAGAAGTCTCACAAAATTCAATTAATCTTTTGATAGTTCCTGTGTCCTAAAGGATAAAAATTAATTACATGCCTCCCTTCTTCATATTGGTTTTGTAAATACAAATAACTAGTCATTACTTTTTCAATTTCAATACCTCATTTCATGTGTGAACAGCAGCACTACTGATGTTTTAATAGCTTCTACCTAATTCCTTCTTATCAGTGAATAAATTTTCAGATTGTTTCCATTTATTAGCAAAACACCTTCCTCTATGAATTTAGGTGGCTATGTTTTTGTTCTGAGCTCTTTTTCTTAACAGAATTCACAATTCTGAAAGCTATCCTACATTTTACATGTGTAATCCTGTTGCAGTTGAGCTGCTTATGCACAAAACAACCTTATTCCCTGTGCAAAAGGAGGCAAGTGCATCTGGATTCTCCTATGCTATTCAAGCTAGCCTAACATTTATCCATGGCCAGTGTTTCTGTCAGAAGAATATCAACAAAACCAGCAATGCAGTTATTTTGATAATTATAAAAAACAACAGTCTGTCTAGGAAAGTGAAATAGGGAGGTAGATGGTGCCATGAAATCTCTTTTTTTACAGTTAGAAAGGTACAGATGTTCAGGGAGAATTAAGGTGAAGACTTCAAATTCTGCTCCTGGAAACCTGGCACTGCTCAAGTGATGTAGAAAGTTGAAACCTGTTGTATTGACTCTTCAAAGAAATGTAAACTCTTCAAGAATCAGATCATAATGGTAATATGCATTTGGGCTTGGGGCAGATGTACAGTAGAACTTCAAAGGCATTAATACCTGTGACTCAAATCATTACAATGAGCAAAAATGCTCCTTAGAAAGGGATTGAGAGTCCTGTGAAGTAACATTTTAAAAATTATAGACCTGAAATTCACTATTTCCACAAGACTTGGGTTGGACCCACGGAACTTTAGTCTCTTCACTAATGTGCCAATATTGGGATTCCATATGGAGTCAACAGCAGCTCAGTCAGAAGGAAATTTGATCTGGAATAGGTTTAATCACTCCTTAAAAGTACTCATATGGCTTGCTCACGTAAATAGGAGTTCCAAAAGAAATTATTCAACTTTAAGTAAATGCAGTGATTCTAGCCCTTTAGTCCCTCTTGCCATCTTTTCTCACTTTATGCAGAAGTGTTTGTGTGTCGTGAAGTCTCACTTCTGTATTTCCTAAAAATTGCAACTTTGCTTAAATTTGAAATATCTACCCAAAACTTGAAAAGACATTCTAGTTGTCCCCATATCAGAAAGTAGGTTAGCTCCAGGTACAGAGAATGAAGTATTTAATTTTAATTCCTTATAAAATTTCTATTTTGAAGTTTTTAACTGCCTTGGCCTAAGTAGCTGATACTGTCAATACTGCTGAATTGTTGTATTTCTGCAACTGCTAAATTGCATACATTAAAATAAATTAGGATTCCTGCAGGCGTCTGATGAAACAATTTAGAATGTTTAGTTTAAACTAGTTCGAAGAACCCACTCCTGCCAGTATTACTTTACATAGGTGATTTAGATTCTAATTTTCCTTTATGGGTTCAGCATGAGGGAGGAATGTTTGTCTCTGCTATTCTTCCTTGCATGGCTGGAGCAAAGCTTGTGAAATACATCCTCCTGGAAGAGACCAAGTCCTCAAAAATAGAAGTTTTCTTGGGCAGCACCAGAATTCACAGAAGCATATGCTGCATTTCTCTTCGCATGACACAGCTATGGAGCATGTCTCAGGGCAGACTTTTTGTCTAGGCAAGCATGCAAATCCCTTCTGTCCTGAGGCCACCAGTTAGTGCCAAATAAGGTGGCAATTCTGTTTTTCTGATAACTAGTAAATAAGCTATGCACAGACAAATCCATTCCACACTTTGAAAAACTGCGAATACTTTTGAGTGGGGGAGGTAACAGTAGTTGTTCAAAATGAGAATTTCTGACCCTGAGTGTGAGGCGTAAAATAACAATGAAGGAATTACTGTGAAATAAGCTTAATACAGGACAGAATACTTTTTTTGGAATATATTTGACATCAGGGTGCCAGTGCCATCCATGGGAGATGTTCAAAACAATATCTTAGGATTTCTTTTGACAGAAGAAAGAGCTTTAGGCCTTGGAATTCTTTTCCCCACTGCTGTCTCTGACAAGCAGTGCTGGCCACCATAAATCCTGTGTGCATGGCTTGGCTGAATGAGCTTTGCCTTCCTAATGGTAACCTTCCTACACCTAAGGGATAGCAAGTGAATTTTGACAAAGCTGGAAGAAGGTTTTTAATTTAAAAAACAAACAAGCAAACAAAGAAAAGTTACAGAATGTGCTGGTTTTTAAGAAGCTTCAAAAATTCTTTTTATGCAGTGCTACAAATCTTTCGAAAGATGACCTCCCTAATATCCTGATAGAACAAAGCACTGAAAAGTGCAAGTGAATATGAAAATAAACATGCAAACTCCAACTTTTCTTCCTTATTCAAAGGACAAAAAAATGACAGAAGACCTTAAAATTACAAGATATCTCTTAAGTTGTAAATGTGTAATCAAGTATAAAAGATGTTGAGCATCTGTTTTATATATGACTAGATTTCCAGTCACTCTGGAGTCCTGTGTGGCTTTTCCTGAGCTGTTTTTTGGTGACAGGAATGTATCTAATTTAGTCATCTGAGAAGCAAAACAGTTTGAATAACCAACTTTCTGCTTTTAGAATCTCTTGATAGAGAAGACACAGTTTTTCCATGTTAACTCATCTTTGAACAGAATTCACACCAGGTTGTCAGAATTTTGCTTTTAAAATGAGTATTGTGCTAAAAAAAGTTGATCTGCAGCACCATCTCAGAAACAGAGAAAATCATTAGGTTTAATTAGGATCAAATATTTGTTAAGCACTGGTAGATGAATTGAGTCTATTCAGAGAAATTGGTTTTGGGTAATTTGCTGTAGTAGTAACACAAGGCATGCATGATTGAATAAATTGGCAAAGAGATCTTTTTTCTTGTGAGTTGTTTTTCATTTAGAGCAGCAGTTTTATTTACATAGTATATGATTTTTCCATCATTCTTAGATATCTGAACGAAAATTTATTTAGAAACCTCCCTTGTTAAATTGATAGGTTAACGTTCCTAAAGATATTATATCTCCTCATACATTCTTTGGTATCAGTTTTCACTTTTAGCAAATGCAAGTATGGGGAAATTGGTAAGTGAGATGATGAGAAACTCATGCAGAGTTTTTGCAATGCATTTTTAGTGTCTGAGTGTACTATTCTGTGGTAATCTAACAAACAAGAACCCAGGTAAGAAAATGGAATATGAATTACAATCTAGGCTTTTCATATTACAGCCTGTTGGCTAAATTCTGGACCTGTCAATGAGATGTATTTCTTGTTTGTTTACTGGAAATAGTTGCTATTGAGAATAAAAAAAGTCATTCTGTAGCTTCAAGGTGCAACCTTGAATGTTTACAACAAACATTCTTACTAAGGACCTTTTTACTGAGGTCTACAGTAATGATTTGGGTTCAGAGTTGTCTCATTTTGAAGCTACAGTGCTTTATTTTGTCTTTAGTAGAAACAAATAGCTAAAATCAAGTGTAAATGCACAAGATGGTATGGATAAGCTGAACAGAGGAAATAATTCAGTCAGCAGTGGTCTGGACTTATTTATCAGCTGTATGACCTCTAGGTGGATGATAAAGCTTTACCTATGTTACAGGATTTCAGAAGGAGGAATTACAATCAAATTTTTGTTGAGTCCCAAGTCTAGAACAGTTTAACAAGATTCATAACAGTAAGCAGTGATCACAGGGTAATCTGGCCTGTTTTTAGAAAGAAATTTTAAAATTAGGGCTGACCTTTTCCAAAAACCAAGAAGCACTGCTCAAAGGGAGTTCATTTCTGCATTTCGTCTCTAAACCCCAAAGAAATTATCTTTGCCAAATAATGAAGATAAAATTATGCACTGTAGCCTGTGGCACCTCCTTCAAAGCTTTAAATGTAAGGGTAGGAATTAGGTCAACCATTTTCTGCATATATTTTTCTAATAGTGCTTAGTATACTATTGAAACTGTAGAAAGCAGTAGTTTCTGCTTCTCTAAAATTGTTGAGGAGCAGTGGAAGGAAAAGCTTGTTTGAGAGTGGCCTCATGGCTTTGAGTGCAGCATTTTGATGGCATTTCAGTTCCAGTCTCTTAGTTGTCATTAAAAAATGTGATGGAGTAGTTTTATCCCTGCTAATAAAATGATGAGTTTGAAAATGGGGGGACCCACCCATGAAAGACACCAAAGTGCTGGGCGAAGATCTCTGGGTAACATCTTTGTTTATCAACAGCCCATAGTGGTCAATGGTGGCCCCAGCAATAGCCAGCCATCTTCAGCATTTAAGTAACAAGTGAGGAGAGACTGCAGTTTCTCAGGTTTAATAAGGGCGCTGTAATGTAATTCCTGTCTTTGGATGGACCAACACACACAAACCTTGCGATCATTCTGATTGGGGAAGTGCTTTGTGTGGTCTGTGACAGCAGCCAAACTCTTTGCTCTCAGATCCCTCAAATGCAACAGGGTCTGGCAACTGATCCAGAGCAAGGACAGGCATACTACTTGCTGAAGGTGATTGTAAGCAAGCCACAACAAATAGCTTGGCAGTGCTAAGCCACTGAGGATTCTTTTTTAATTGGGTGTTCCCAAATGGTCAAGAAACCCCAACCCAAGTTTTTCACAGTGCCTTTTATCCTGTTGTGTCTGATTCATGAGTGCTTAGCAGTTAATAGAATTAACTTTCTCCTACTGAGATGAGTACAGTTGGTTAGAGAATACCAAAGTTGTGGCTTCAATGCCCATGTGGACCTTTGATTTAGGAGTTGGAGTCAATGATCCTTCTGGGTCTGTTCGAACTCAGAATATCTGTAAACTTCCATTGGTGTCATGAAAACGTCCTCAGAACTAAACCTGGTCAAATAAGGTACTTGCTAAAAAAGTTCAAGAAAAGGTATTTCCATAAAGTGTCTGTCACCGGATGGGAATATTTTTATTAAGTTTTATACAAATATTATTCTACTTGGCAAACTACCTGAGATAACAGCAGATGTATACTTTGTAATTTAGCTGTAGTGCCACTCAAAACAGGGTTTGTGAGTTTCTCTAGAAGAAAAAATCAGAAAATGCAGAAGCTGCATGAGTTCTTGTGATAAGGGCAGATATTTATGTTTGGGGATAGCATTTGGGTAATACAAACCAGCAGTTACTCTGAAGCTTGCCACCTCTTCCAAGCCTAGGCAAATATTTCATGGTTCCTGGTGTCATACTCAGGATTTACTTTTGCAGCCAAAAAGCATATATATGTGCAGAAACAGGAATTTATTGTTAGTCTGTCAATGTTAAAAGTTCAGTCAAAACAGAGCAGTATAAAACCTTTTACTGTTTGGTTTTAATGGCAAGGATTCCATTTACTGCGCTATTCTGGACCTGGCAACAGAGGCATAGAAGTTTGAAGTTTCCTGTGGCCTGTCTGCCATCTTTGGTTTTGGAGTGAAGGTGATGCCTCAAATCTTAGAATTTTTTTGTGTTTGCATCTGGCATCTCCTCCTATTGGGATTGTTTGCTGCCTAGTGCTATCTACAACCAGATTCACCTAATGTTTCATGTTTACCAGAGTGAGTCTAATGGGAGTTTTTCCGTGTTCATTATGTTGGTTAGCAGTTTTCTGACTTCTTCTAGTGAACATTTGGTTATGAGGCTTCCAGTTCTCTGGTCAATGGTTTTTGGAAACAGTTTATTTCTAATTAAGCTTTCAATTGAAATTTGCTCTCTTTGTAGCCGAGTTGCAATTGCTGTGATCAGAGAGATGATCTCTAGGACAGTAATTCAGAAGGAAGTTTAGCTAAGGACTTACATACTTACTATATAGCATCCTATAATAAGATATAATTGTATTGACCTTTAAAGAGAATGTGAGTAATCTTCAGTATTTACCAAGGAGAAAAAAAATCACAGAATAGTGTCAGAAGAGTACTTAAGTAATTTTAAGTAGAACTATATACAGGTGCATAAGATCAAGACTGTTATTATGGTTAAAGTGCCCTTTAGTAGATAATAGTAATGAGTATTTTTTAACTATTAAAATAATAAAAATTGTATACTGGAACTGTGCAGTCTGTCAAACAAATACTATATCCCTGTTTAAAATTAAGAGGAAATAGTCTTTTCCATGTTTGTGAACATACTTTTCTGCTTTCTTTGCAGGAAGTGTATGCATTAAGGTTTTTGGCATTACAGTTTCTGGCATTGCAGCTCTAGTACCAGAAAATGTGAAAACTAAGACCTCTGTAAAACCCACTGATGTGTCAATTTTTTTCTGCAAAAATGTCTAGTCTATTAGAAATATGGACTTAATATCATGACTACCCAACAGCTGCTGTTTAAAAACTCCACTCTGCAGACAGCAGCTGAACCACTCACTTTGTAGACTGGATTGGAATAAGCATGTCTGATGAGCATCGGAGAATGATAGCTGGAAGGCAACACTCATGACAGCTGGACCAGTGAATATAGACACTCATGCTTATTGTTGTGTAAAGACCAGCAGTTGAGGTCCTGGTGAGTAGATAGGGAACATGGAAGGGTACAGATGACAAGGATGCATTTTCAAATGTGGTCTATAATTATATGCACCATTTCATGTATGTGATACTAATTGCATACATAATTTCTGGCATGCTGGTCCTCGTGTTTACCCAGTTATGGAATTTACATGTGACTTTTCTTTGTGCATATACAAATTTTATCACTTATTTTCACATGCAGTCATCTGAAAAGGTGAGGACACACTGCTGTATGCACCAGGGTGTGCTCATCTGTAGGCTGAGTCAAGGCTGTACCAAAATCATACCCAACACTTCCAGTCTGGAGACAATATGTGTTTTGGTTATGAAAGAAATTATTAGGCAAAATATTTAGTGCAATCAAATCACAGGTTTTTAAATTATTGTGTTTTCTCGGCTCTTTTGTATTCCAGAAAGAATGTCAGACACTGCATTGATTTAAAGCAGATGGTTCATCTAGGTATTAGTAATGTTCTGTACAATTCAATGTGGCTAATGAAGCACTGCATGCTACCTTCGGGGCTATAACTATGGCTTGGAATAAAAATATGACCTTGATATTCTTTGAGCTGCACAATGAACTGGTCGTTACGAAACGACTACAGTGTGTTATCCTGTGTAGTCCCAGAGTAAACACACATTATGTTCCCAAGCAAAAAGAGAAGTAAAATCAGAAGAGGAATGTGACTTACCACTCTTAATATGTCCAAGTAAACGATACATTTCCATTTCCTATTGTACAAAATACCATTTGTTGACAAGCTATGTTTACATTGAGGGCATTGGACACCCTTTTCAAGAGATTAGTGGAACAGATACGATCATATGCTAGGTATTCTAGTAAGACATGATTCTGACAAGATACAGTTCATTGAAATGCCTTTTATCTTTGTGGGACAACTTCCTGGCCATCTCAAAGAGGGTCACTTCAGATTTGGGGGAAAAAAGTAACTTTGATGTTAAAAATTGAGGCCTATATCTGTCATGCTTATGTTCATAACTACAGTAAACAATGGGAACAACTCTGGAGAAGTGCATTAACTTTTCTGTTTTTCACGAGAAATTGCTAACTCATTGTAAAACTTAAAATCTGAAATTATATTTTTCCAAGTTCACTTCCAAGATACTCTTGCAAATTATATGGATAGTTTTAAAATAAAATATATTGAACTTCTTAAGTATGCCTCTGTTCCTGGAATGACAAGGATTTAATACATTAATTGTGGTGGAAATATGTCATTTTAAATAAAATTCTTGACACCCCTACAGTTTATAGTTGAAATAACATGAAATTCTTAGCAGTCAAAAATGACATAGAAGTTACAAACAACATTTTTTTTAAAAAACCCTTGCCTCCTTTTATATGCCCCCCTTCACTTTGTGTCAACGAGTGATTCTTACCTCCTTTTCAATCTAGGTCAGTTAAAAAAAAAAAAATCCAGCCATTATTTTTCTCTATGTGTTTTTTTGTTCCCATTTTCAGAATTGGATGTGTACTTTGACCTTAGCTGTTCTGTAGAGATCGTGGAGTTTGTTACAGTAATAGGTAATGTCTATTGGTTTTGCTGCTGTATTTTTTTTATTATTATTATTTAACTTACATTTTATTTCTCACTGCCTTCTGGGTATAAGCTTTAGGTCTGTACTTTTTCATGGCAGATCTTGGCTTTAACTCTTCTGCCTAGTTGGATGCACCTGAGGAGTGCTCAGGGATGACTCTTGAGCATATTTAGGCTTCTGACATTTTCCCAAAGAGTGCTACTGTGGCAGAGCTCTACCAAGGCTTTTATTATACTACTCTTTTTGCATCCTGTTATGTGAAGTAAAGTTCTTAAATGTTTCCTGCTCTCCTGGGTAAGGTGCAGCGGTAGCTCAAAAATATACCAATCAGGCCAAAATGCCTGCAGGCCTGGCCTCTTCCGTAGCTCTTTCCCCTGTCATCTTTTTTGTCTTAAGGCTTCATTGCCTTTTTCTAGCTGTCTGTCTTTTCCAGTTGCTGATTTCTTTTGTTCTTCAGCAAACATTTTACTCCTACTCCTTTTTGTCTTTATGAGATCACATTTTCTGACAAAAGCAATGGAAAGTGAGTCTTTTTTCACCTGTTCATTAGGTGATCAGTTACTTTCACATTATTCACCACATTATTCATCAGTCTCAGGATTTTAGAGGAAAAAATAGGTTAGTCCTGGGTTTAACCATACGAGGAGATCTGAATGCTGTTGCATAAGTGGAAGCCATCAGGTGCTAGTGGTTGTGTGTTGTTCCTTCTCTGGAAGAAATGAAACATGTCAATTCATTCTGTACTGTAAAAGTGTTAAAAGCTAATTTAGAGTTCATAATTGTATCCACAGATTTCCTGAAGGAAACTGGAGAGTTTAGTTTCTTTGCTCCGATACTGTGCTATACGTGGCTTCTTTGTCTCCTGAATACCAGATACATTGTAGTAGGTAAATCATGACCTTGGTCCTGATCTTTCCAGCTAGTCTGATGTTTGGATGCTGTGTGTCAATTTATTATACTCTTTATATGCACGTTTCTTTTGTAAAATGTTTATAAAAGTTTTATGTACTTGAAGGGTTCATGGAGAGGCAATAATCATATAGTTAACTACAGTGAATATTGCGTATAGTTAAACACAAACTGGTTTCATTTATACTTTCAAAGAAGTCCAAATTAAAAAAATCTAAGATGAGATCTTGCTGTTACAAATCCATGGAATCATCCAACAGGGTTTGTTTACACTGTCACACATTTTGGTGGTTCTGCTTTATGCAGGGAGATGCGTAATTTTTGCTTACTTCAAGAAGTCATGCAGTGTGAGAAGATGAATGAGCTGCAGATTTTGATTGTTTTAGAAACACTTGTCCAAGTTCATAGTTTTATCTTTGATGCTACGAGCTTAATAGAGAATTTGGCTAGATGTTGAACATCTGCATCGTTAGCCTTAACAAAAAATGTAAATGAAGAGAAAAAGGAGCTCTACAATTTAGCTGTGACGCATTTGCATGCTTTCTCTTCTTAGGTTGCTCTGACTGTTTAGGATACAGAGAGACTCTTCCCTGAATGACATAGGACAAACTGCTTCCAAAACATCATACAGCCAGGGTCCAAGCTAAAATTTACTTCAGTTTAAATTTCAGACTCTCCTGTATTCCACAGGGAACTAGATAGGACAGTGAGCTTGAAAACTCTGGAATTCCTTCATGTGCAAGAAAAGTGTATGTGCAATGAGGATTCAGATAACCCAAACAAGCCATGCAGAACTGTGCTAGTTCTAGAACAGGCATGTAAATTTGGCACCATACCTGAGCTAGTAAGATGTGCGTGGGAAAATGTTGGACCTTTAGGATTAAATTCTCTTTTGTGCTGCACTATGCTTTAGAGACCTGGGAGTTTGGAATGATGCCAGCTTGGGATCTTGAAGCAATGGCAATTGAATTTTATAAACATAGGGTTAGAAATCTGGATATGCTAAACTCAGCAGTATGGTTATTTTATGTCTGGGTTCTTCAGCTGGCTTGGTATCCCAATCTAAAGATTGTATCCTAATTCTGTGTTTCTGTATTTACGTGCATTGCCTCCCTGGGAATTCGGCAAGAAATTGGATAGCAGGTGTTGGCACTCACACATACATCTCTTGTTAAGGAGAATTTACTTCTGTAAATTTACCTCTGTCTCATTAACAGATAGCACTGTACCTCTGTTACTATTAGCAAAAGTTTAGTGAAATATTTGTTTACTCTTGTTGTCGGTTGTGTTCTGAATTTGATTTTGCTCAGCAACAGATTTGCAGTGGTCTGTGTATTTGTTCCCCTTGGTTTCTCTCTCAAGTATATCTGCTCCTCATGACATTCATCAGTTATATAAAGCAGCACCAAAAGAAGATATATAAAAGCTCAGGTCACACATCCCATTGTTTTAGAAGCTGACACACAAGAAAATGTTTATTTCTTACATTTATAGGTATTTGTCCTTTTTTAAAATTAATAATCATTTTCGTTTTCATTTCTCTTCTTTGAGCAGCTAGGGAAATATTTGTTAGCAATATAAAAATACTAAATACATAGAATGAGCTTTGGTTCTGTGCATTGTTCCCACAAATATATGATGCTTTCATCTTGTTCTCTCAAGGGCTGAGTTTTCCATCATCTATATTTTATTAGTGTTGTTACTTAACCCATTGCAGAGGGTAAAGAGGGGGATGGAAAGGTGTCTGTTCTTGTAGCCATCAAGATGCTTTCTCCTCTCATGAAATGTTTACTGCTAACATTTTGTAATCTGAAATAGCAGTCAACATACAGTTAATAGCATTTAAATGTATAATGAGCGATTTTTATATGTAGGATAGGAAAGACAAATTAAGAGGCTAGATTAAAGTGATTGTATCAACAAAATCTGGCATTTGGAATTTATCAAAGGCAGAGAATTTGAAATCCTAGCCAGCCATGCCTGTTTAGCCTTAAGGTTCTGTCACCTTGTCACTGATGTTGTGAGTTTCTTGGTATTGCAGGTACTTTGTGTGTAAAATAAGGTGGGGGTAGATTCTGAAGAAAATGATTGTGGGGTTTTTTGTCAGCTCTTCAAGTGAGCAAGGCACACTGATCTAGACCTGCTGTCTTCTTTTCCTATTACCATAAATACAACCTTTTGTTTACTTTATAATGCAGAAGTGAGGCAAAACCATGCAAACCAGTAACAAAGGCCTTTGTGTTTGGGAGGTGCTGGGGAAAATACACTAACAAAAGAGTCTACCCAACATTTAGTATAATTTTTTAGTTCACTGTGTATGTTAAATGATTAATTTCTAAAACTACTACTAGTAGTTTGTTCATCAGTAGAGAATTGCTATAAACACATAAATCTGGCTTTAGAAAACATTTATTGGGCTCTTGTCTCAAATGTTTAAAAGCATTAAAATAAATCATTTTTTTTTTAATGCATAACATTTTTATTATTCGGAGAGAAAGACTTGTACCCGTCTGAATTTAGAGGTAAATAGATTTGGTTTAGGTTTTTCAGTTGCTCAATTTTGCAGTAGCTGCAGTTTTTCCAATATTAACATAATTTAATCTTTACTGTAAGGCATGATCAGTAATGCATTATCAAATGGTAACTGTCAGCTTCTTAAATTTTTCATATTAGTATTCAACTTGACAGCTAATTTGCAAGCCCCTTCCCCCCATCACGTGTGATGCTCTAACTTTTAGTATGGATGAATCCTCTGACTCCAGCTGGAAATGCAAATTTAATGTGGTATGATCAGGATTCTTTTACATGAGCAACCATATTCAGTATATTAGAAGCTTCTCATTTAATGCAAACAGGAAAAACAGAGAAAAGAAGCAAAAGAAGCAAAAGCAGTTAATCTTGTGGTTTCCACTGGAAATTTCTCTAAGTATGACCAATAAGGTAGGTAGGGAAATCCGACTTTATAGGTTCCTACCTAATAGGGCTGCTCCTTTGTAACCACATACCACACAAGAAGGCTTTGGATGCTTTTACTATATAAAGATATGTTCACATCAAGGAGTTTGACTGACAGTTTTGTAAACTGAAGTATTGTGTATTCCTAGAAAAGAAACAACATCTTGTGTCTAGATATGGAAAAAATATTTGGAGGGGACATTTTTGGAATGAATTAAAGAAAAGAGTCTATAAAAATTTTCACAAAGCAGAAAGCATAAAAATATCCCTGAGCTTGCTGCATTGCAAAACTGCAGCGTTAAAGCTGCTTTTCTAGTTCTTAGGGTAGCCAAAAAATTGTTTAGGCTGCTTTTAATATAAGCTAACTGAGCTCAGTTAACTGTGTGCAAGTAGAAAATGTATGCAAAATCAGTGCTAAAAATCTGTTTCATGTGAGGGTTTTTTTTTCTCTCTGAGGCCTAAATCTAGCAGATTTCTACAGTGCCTAGTTAATTGTAGCTTGGGAATAATCCCATCGTTATACAGAAAAGCTTGTTTTTAGATCTCAAAGAAGACAATGGATTCTATGAGCATATATTAAAGACTTTGACTCAGAGCTGTAATTTTTTTAAATTGGAAAGCTAGGAGTGGAATCCTGCCACAAGCCTGATATTAGCCGTAATTACAGCTTCAGCTATTCTAATCAGAAAGCTTAATTTCTCCACAATATGCACAGATTTGTGTCTATGAAATACGGCGCAGCTATGTCTGTTACAGGGAGTACATCAACATTGTTGTCAGTAGAAAAAAGAATTATCTGATGGCAGCAGTTTTCCTTTCCCTTGATTTCCATCATTTCTCAGCTTGCAGATTGTCTCATGTCAGAAAACTCTTGTATCATACGGAATAATGCTATTATTCAAGTCCAAAATTGATAAGTAGGCAGTTCTTGGGCTGCTGATTCTATTTAACGTATTGAGAGCAGAGCTCACCCTTGGCCTTCCTTTTCTGTGTGCAAATTCCACATACTGTGCCTGAACAATTGGCATCTGCAGTGGGACCAAAACACCAGAGGGTGTGCAAAGCCCAAGGCCTGTGTTGCTCTTGCTTCACAGCTGATGCGTCCTCAGTGCTGTAGTGATACTGTAATTTTGTGGCATCATAATTTATCATAGCGTTATAACACAGTATTAGTACAATGCCTTGAAGCTAGTGTCCTCATGTGAGAACCTGTGAAAATCTAAGGTTAATTTTGGACCTTTGCATCCTTCAGATATGGTTTATGAGATGTGTAACAGCCTCATCTGTCTTAAGAAAGCAGAGGATGCTTGCTTCAGGTTTTTCTATCATCCAGCTCTCAAAGTACCCTCTTTGCGTACCTGTCCTATTAGGGAATGTTGGATTTTCAGCAAAGATGACTGAAGACAGAGCACTAAGATCAGCTGAGACTTCTGTGCCTTTGATAGGAGCTAAGCTGCCTGGGCTGTTGTCGCGGTTTAGAGCAAATTTGGGAGAAAACCTCCAAGTGGGGTCCCTCTGGAAAGCAAACCCAAATGGCCCCTCCCCCAGCTGGTCCAGGATAGAACCTCCCCAGAGAAAAGTGGGAAAAAATATTTATTTAACAAAGTGCCTACAAACACAAAGAATGAATAATATGCAACAACAAAACCTCTTGCCATTCTGAAGAGAGATGGCAAAATTGAGAAAGTCCTTGCCGTGGGTTGCAGCACAGCTCTCCTAGTCTCCCATCAGTTCCTCCAGCACCAGAAAATGCCGTCCTGCAGGTGTGAGTTCCCGCTGATCTTCTGGGTTTTAAGTCCAGAGCAGGTTTAAACAGTCCCAAGAAAAAAGGAAAAAACAATCCAGGGAACTTCTCTGCCTCAGCTAGCAAAGAATTAACTAAGAGCACAGCAGATCTGTCCTGCTGTCTGTCCATGCTGCAGACAACACAGTCCAGGAGTGGAATGTGGAGGAGTAAGTGCAGCTTCTGAAAACAAACTGTGCTGCTTCTTTCCCCCCCTTCCCTCTCAGAACCAGTCTCAAAGGTGCAGAACCCAATATACAGCACAAACAAAATAGACAGATGGGGATACAAGCATCAAAAAGTCATGCCAGGACAGCCATGCAGGCTGGAGGAAAGGCAGGAGCAGTGTGTTGCTGCCTTTCCCTTCAGCTCACCTGTCTTTGCCAGTGTATCAGAAAGCATTGTACTGCATGGTCAGTACTTGCATAGGGAAAATAACTGATGAAGCTGTTGTATGCCATGAAACAGAAAGGTCTGGAAATTGCTACAATAGTTGTCAATTACTCCTTTATTTGAGGCAAGGTCAGGTATCACTGCCTAGTTTCTGTCGGACTTGGAATTTAATACCTTTTCTGTGATTCAGTATTTACTCTGGGAAGGAAAGCAAGTTATAAAATATGACTTACATACCTTATGGCTATTAAGCTTGCTTCTGGTGCCTTGTGGCCTTCCGCTACATTGATTTAGTTTCTTCTTTCATGAGAAAGTAAAAATTCAAAATATGTTTCCGTGCTTTTTATTTTAAATTAAGTTCTAGTATTATGTACGACTTGTACTTTCTGGTACACCTTTCTCGAGTATGAACTGAACATTTCCTCTTAGTGCAAGCAGGATGAAAAGATTTTAATGAACGGGTTTAATGAATCTCATGAAACAATTGTTTATATACAAAAAGCTATTTTAATGTATATGGGCTAGAGATGTTTCTAAATAGGACCCTCAGTCCTAATTAGACACACATGGTGTTGGTAAGCCTTTTCCCTGCTGAAAATTTCCATTAAAAAGATAATTACATGGCACAAGGTCTTTCTAAAAACCTTGCTTAAATTTTTTCCTGTTTTTAATTAGGTTCTGAGGTCTAGACCTAAATAGACTGAAAATAGAAAAAGGATTTACTTTTGTAGGTAGTAGAATTAATCATGCCAGGAGTGACTATGGAATTGTGAAAGATTCAAAACAGATTGTTTTGCTTATAGTTTTATGATCTTATGATCCTGGTAGAATTGAGTGCTTGGTGTATACACAGATAAATTATTTCATATTTTGCATGCGTTATGACAGATTACATCTGGTTAGTTAATAACTTAGTACCTAGGTGTTTGCTACCACTACCATAAGGGTCCAAATGTTATCTTTCCATAAGATGAGATTTCTTAGAGTTTTTATTCTTCACCATCACACTATTGGATTCAACTGTGTGAAAAGCTGATGAAGGCAGAGAACACTAGGCCACTCTCGTATGCCCTTTATCGGGAAATGATGCAAAAATGCCTGGTTTGTATGTTAGATGGGAGTAATGTGCATTCTTTAAAAATTTAAAAAAAAAAAAAGTGTAAAAAAACCAGCACAGACTAACCATCAGTTACAGTGAAAAATGCTGTCAAATAATTTAAAAAGTTGTTTTTACTGGTAACATCAATGTGAGTTACTAAAACTGGATAAATAGGTAAAGAGGCATTTGCACATTTTCAGTCAGAATAGGAGAGCAATCAACCTAGTGATTACTGGAGTACTTTTACTGTGAAATTTAGATTTCAGGAACCTAAAATTTTAGGAACCTAAAACAAGTATGGTGAATTTCAGCTAAGTCAGCAGGGCTCAATGCAGGGGCTATAGGCTACATTGAAATAATCTGTTACTCTTGGTCAGCATGAAGAAGGAAGAGGTGTAAAGTCTTAGCTGTAGCCTAATTGTGAAGGGAATGAGAGAAAGATAGTGTGCACAGTATAAAGTGTTCAATTACAAACCCTACATGTGAGATGATACTTGCAACACGTAATAATATCACAAAGAAGTTTAAAAGAATGGTGTTAAATATGTTTGAGCTCTTTACACTTTCTGCTTGGTTTGTAGCATGCTTACTGAAATAATTTTTAATGGACGCCTCCAGATTGAGGAATGACAATGGATCTCAGAGTATGTTCAGCAAAATTGTAGGATGAAAATTAAATCTGCTTCTCAAGGTCTTAGCAAGGGCTGGAAGAGAAAAATAAAATATATGTCTTGTAGTTTGTAGAGGTTCTCAGTTAAATGGTTATTGCAGGTTGGACTTAGCCAAGATACATGATTTTCACATCTCTGGCCAGTACAAGAATGGCAAATTACAGACTTACTATTGTACTCCTTGGGCTGGGTTTGGGGAATTGCAAGGACAGTGTCTGGACCTGAGAAGTCCTTTCGCAGGGAATAGCTGACAGCTGATGATTCCTGCCACATGCACGTTCTTGCACAAAGGTCAGTGCACTCATGTCAAGCACAAGTTTGTGCTTGTTAGGAAGACCAGTTGAGAAGACAGCCCAAGAACAGAATAAAACTTTTGAGAATTACTGATAGTTGTCTATGCTATGTTTGCAATTTCACAAAGGTTTATTCTGAAATGTTACAAATGCACAGGGACTACTATTTCAAGATCTGTAATTAGCTAAAGAGTCATATAGTCACACAATGGGATGTCCTAAAGGTGTCTGTCCTTCTAGCTGCCATTCATGTCAATTTTCATGAGCTTTAGAAAATCCTAGGAGGGTATCTGTATAACCTTTACACCACAAGGAGCAAATTAATGTAAATGTACCTATGTATAATTTTTACTTCTTGGAATGTAGGTCCTTGCAATTGTTGGTTTTTCCACCAATTTTTACATAGCAAAATATAGGTGTAAAAATAAAGATGTCAGGAAGATTCAGGATGGCCTTTGGATGCTAATTTTTCTCTCAGAAAAGCAACAGTCACAAGAGAAGAACAAAATGTAAAGTCTGAACACACAGCAGCAAATAGGTCCCACAAAAACTCCAAATTAGGTCCAACATTGATGCAAGAACTGATCCCAGCTGGGGGGTGTGGAACTGTGAGTTAAAGCATTGAACAATTCTACTGAGGGAAAGTAAAAATAAGTAAGCTACCTATTTTTGTCTTTGATGCTGTCAAATGTATGCAGTAACCTCTGATGATTTGGGTTGTCCCATAGCCTTTTTTTGAAACGTTGTTTTAACAGGTTGGAAAAATGTTATGCACACACATCTGCCATAAAAATTAGGCTTTTTCAAAAGAGAAATAAAATTTGCTTCATAATTAATAAGTGCTTTAGATGTGTTTATGGGAATGAAAAAAACCTCTTCAGGCCTGTGCTTTAGCCATGTTTTGCTTTGACTCAAGCCTTGTATCTGTTTTCAGCTACTGGTTTGTGGTTAGAGGCTGGGTTTTTTTCACAAGTTGTTTTAAGAAAATGATAAAATAGTCACTACAAAATATAGACCAAACTTCTTTCGTCACAAATACTTAGTGAAAATATATAGTGAAAAGGTAGCTAAGGCAGTTGTCATATCCTTGGCCATTTGCCTCTCTGTTACTTCTTGCATTGTGAGTTGTTTACATTATGGGATAGATTTGGCAGGTAATAAATTAGCTATAGCTGTTGAACATGAGTCTCAAAAGCTATTTGCCAATGTGTTAGCATGGCCAATCCATTTAGGTTTCTTTACAGGGAAAAATGAGAATGTTTATGAATTTACTCTGGATAATGGATACTTATATGTATACTTCTGTATGACCTTTCTGCTAAAAAGCTAAAATATGAAATTCCTATAGTGGTCCAGGTGGCAGAGGCCAGAAATAATTTATCAAAAAGTTAGCCTGTAATTATGGATGTTGAGTCTTTTGTGTAATGATTTTTCATGGACACCTCTTTAGAAACTTGGCTAATGCAAAAACAGCTCTAAAACTTTTTTCACCATTTTACCTACAGTAAGCTTAAGCTCGTGCCAAAAATGAGCTTGTGCATAATAAAATTGTGTCAACACACTATAAACAGAACCCAGTACAGGTTATTGTAGATTAAACATGTATGTTTCTTATTCTAAAGCTGAGCTACAGAAAATGCAATTCTCCCTTACCTCTGCAGTGTTCACTCACTTTACTGATGATAGACAATGTGCAGTTGTTCAGGATGCACTCTAGAGAATGGCTAAAACCATTCTTCTTGGCAGGTTTGTTTATTTCTGACTGTCATTTTCTTGGTGATATCATCAAGGTTATTTCATGTCATTTCCTCCTGCACTGTCATCTGCTGGGTTTTTTAGGGGGTTTGGGGGTGTTTGTTTGTTTGTTTTCATTTTTTTTCTTTGTTTTGGTTTTTTTATACAAGGCAAAAGAGCCCCTTTTCAGCACTGCATGTTTTTTCTTGATATGCAAAGTAATGGCATTCAAACTCAAAACTCTGGAACTGCCTGAGTTTAGACAGGCTGTCTATTGCTATTTCCAAGACACAAAAATAGAATGTGTGGAAGAGTTAAAATGGGGCTGCGGAGACAACCTGTAACTACCCCTGACATACCTCTTCTTGCTGGTGTAGCCCCTGTGCAGGTGGCTGTCATTGCTCTAAAGGCGTGCAGTCCACTTCTGTTCCTCTGGGGAGGTCCACAGGTTCTGTTTTGCAGAGCTGCTCCTTGGACTGTAAGTGCTGCCTGGAATTTTTTCATCCCTGGTGCAGGACTGGTGAATTTCATGAGTTTCCTATCAGTCTGTTCCTCCAGCATTTGAGGGATCCTTCCATTGTAATGGAAATTTCCCAAGGCTGGTGATCTCCATGAACTTGAATTTGCTTGGTACTAATAACCCATAAAAGAACAGTTGCACTGTTTCAATGAATGTTTACTTTTTTGTTAAGGAGCCAAACTTATAAGTCTGGTAACCTGTCTCTTTGTGCCAAATGTACATGAAATTCCAGAATGTTCAATGCAAAAATTCCTGGCAGGCATTTTTTCTTGCTCCTTCACAGAATATTTTGTTTCATTTATTTAACAAAATGATACTGCCAGAGTTCATATTGATTCTTTGTTCTCATATTGAGAAATGAGTCCCGGTACCCTGAGGTGCAATCCAGTGCCTAGAACCATATGGTTAATTTACTCTGAGATTATTTACAGAGTATTTGTTTAAAGGAAGCCTTAGCAGTCTAAGTTAATATAGCAAAAAGTTCATTAGCATGTGCTTCACAGTGTCCATTGTGGCTACTGTGAGTTAGCTTACATCTCAAAATTGCTGCTTTTTGCTCTCGGGAAGAATTCTGCTGGCTCCTCTCAAATGCCTTTTAAAAAGACTTGTCAAAAGCAGTTCTGAGAAAATACTCCTACAAAACCACTGCCTGCTTTCTCTGTTATTAAACTCTTCCCATGTCTGCCTGCCTGGAAGCAGCTACAGGAGCTCCAAAGATGAGACAAATATGCAATGGAGTAGCACTGCTCAGGTAGTGGGGTGCTGTGACAGCTCTGACCTCTGAGTGACTTGCTAACTCAACATGCAGTGGAAGCTCAAAACAATTACAGCCTGTCCAGCTACACCCACATTTGCTTCCTGCTGTCATACTTCAAGGAGTCTGTGTGGGACAGGGGTGTGTAAAATGTTCTACAGCAGCTGAACAGTAGTGGCTGAAAACAACACAACTTATTGGTGCTAATGCCCATCATCTTCATTGTGAGCTTTACATGCAAAACTCTGTGAAATAAAATAGTTGCTAAACGTAATTAGCTGAGGTGTGTTGGAGTGTGGCTGTTCACTGTAATTTAGATTTAAATTCACTTAGCCTAGCATTCTTGGAGAAAGAAGCAAATGGTTTGAATAACCTTCTGGACCCAATGGCGATGAATTACAAACTAAAGTCTTGTGCTGAATAATTTCTTATTAGACAAATTTCAAAAGTATAATTTTAGTAAGGGCTGGACTGCTTTTCTGTGAATCTCAACATCTCTAGTATCTAGCTTGGTAGATAGTGTGTGGCTTTTTGACAGCAACTTTCTTGAATAACAGATCGGCTCATATACAGTACAAAAATTCTCAGATAAACTGAGATCAGTGGAGAGGAGGGCTCTTCATTCTCCCATGTCTTGGAAACAAGGCTTGAAAAAAAGTGCTTTTTACTTGTGTATGTGGTGATATTTATGTAACAGGTGACAGCCTTGATCTTGGTTACTTCAATAAAATAAAGTTTGTACTGGTGAAGTCCTCAAGACCTGGTTAAATATGCTGGTAATAGTTAACCCATAAAAGGAAATAATTTGTGTTTTAAACATTAAGATGAAACTCTTAACATAAGCTGCTATGGTCAGGTGTTCAAAGCAAAGAAGTTGATGGAGTACAGCAATGCAGGAATCTTGCTCTTTTGCTTCAAATACCTATTTCTACAACAGTGTTCTCTGTGTGTGCTCTTTTAGAATATAAATCTTTAGTTGTGTAATTATATATTTCATGGGGAAAAAGGAGTGACAGGTTTTGTTTCTTTGAGATAGATCTAAGAAAAATGTTTTGCCCCTGAATCAGGCTGTCTTAATGCTGTGAAGTCAGGAAGCCATTAGATGTCCATGGTGATATGGAAATAGGACTTCTGTAATGGAAAAAGATAAAACCAGCATAAGAAATTTTCATTGATTTGATAATCTTTAATGTGTACAATGAATTTTGCTTTTATAAACTATACTAAAAACTGAAGAGGTGCATAGGGGAGAAAAGGTGACAGAATTGCTTCTTTTTACTTGTTGACAGTTACACCATTTTTGACAAAGGTCATTTGAATTTCATAAGGTGATACTTTGGAGACTCTTGCATAGAAGTTATTATAGAACTTGTATTAGAACACTGAGCACGAATTGTATATGAGAATTTAAGATAAATGCTGATTACTGCTAAGTGAATCTATCACAAAATTGTGAATTATCTGAAATGAAAAAGCCCAAAAATTACTTCAGAGCCATGGAACAGATCTGCTTTGTGGTGCTTCTGCAAGCAAGTCCTCATATGGCAGCATTCCGAGTATCGCATGTACATTCTGTATCTGCTTTCTAGAGGCAAAACGTACAGCTTTGGTATTGTAGTAGTGGTTCTGTTGTATTTGCTGTATGGTAATATAAAAATATATATTGTTGTTCATTAATGTTGACAGGCCACTAAAAATTGTGATTTACTGAACATTAAGTGTAGCAATGTAGTGGTTACTTCTGGGCGACTTATTAATGCATAGTAGTAGTAGTTTGTATCTACATAGTCTCTAAATTAAAAACAACAAACCAAGAAAGCCTGTATTATGTTTAATGTCATAAGTGGTGGGAGAAATTCCATAGTCTGTAATGTCTGTTTACATAAAACTTCCTTGTATGAAACAGGTTTTAGTAAATCTGAGAAAATTAAAGGGTTGGATCCTAAACTAGAGTAGAAGGGCACCATTGAACTCAGTTGAACTTTGCTGGTTTATAACAGCTGAGGAAATAGCAGGAAGTATTTGCATTCTTCACTGTTTCTAAGACTGGAAGATAGAGAAAAGAGCTGACCAGCGGGAAAACAGAAAAAGTTATGGAGTGTTACAGAAAATGATACTTTTTAGTTTGGAGTAGGACTCTCTTTTATTGATAATATTATGCAAATAGGTATATATGAACTCTGATGACTCACTTTCTGCTTTCAGTTAATTTAAGTTGTGATTTAGTAATGAAGCTGATACCCTACTCATGCAAAACTTCAGAGGTCACCAAGTTTAAGCACAGTTTCCTTGCTTTTAGCAGAAAACTAGAGGATTGCATACTTATACTAAGTGCAAGGTTTCTTCTTTGAGGGATATAACACATAGCATTTAGTTCTGTATGCTTATGGAAATGAAGAGGCTATATGCATGCATGGGCAGCTTTTGTACAAGTTCAGGTGTTTGGAAGACTTGTGCCTGATACCTCCTAGCAATGGGGTGCATAAGAGCAGCCATCTACAGTCACTGAATTGAGGTAGAGGACTTGACTGAGGTATGAATTTGTGTCTTCCTTGCTCTTTAACTGAGGCCATAGCTTCATCTGGTATCACTGTTTCTAAAATCTACTAAACTGAAGCAAATTATCCAGTCTAAAAATACTGGGTAGAGTTGAAGGATGGATTGTATTTGCCAGCCAGCACAGAGGCCATGAGAGACAATGGAACATTCAATATAAAATAAGAGTACCAAGGACACAAGGGAACAGTTAATCATTTTTGAAACCTACAGTTTTGATTCACTTAATATTAAGAAGCTTTTGCTGTTTCAGAGTTTCTGCACTTCATAAAAATTCAGTGGTTTTTGGATGGCATGGCCTTAGTTACTAATTCACTGCTGATAACGTTCATAGGGCCTTGTCTTCTACTATAGTTTTGTTTATGCTGATGTCACTCAGCTGGAGACAGTGCAGCACAGTCCTGCCCTAGAGCAGGATGTAATCACATCTGTTACCAAGTCTAGTAATACAGTTTTTTACATGGTTTTTCTCCCACTAAGATACCCTGCAATTTTCAAACAAAAGTCATATTCAAGAATCCTCTATTGCTAGACACTGATTGTACAGTGTACTTCCTTACCACCATAATAACTTATTGAACAATTGGAAAATGTTTGAATCTCTTTATTTGGTACATATTCTCTTGGCTTTGATAAGATAGAATAAATGTTTTAAGATACAAAGGCTTCACACGACATTAAGAATTTTATGCAGCAGTGTTGATTGCTTTTACTAATGGATCAAATTTGATGGCTGTGGTCAAAGCAAACTAAGAATGCATGTTGTGGTTTACCCCCAGGCAGCAGCCAAGCCCCACACCGCTGCTCCCCCACTCTCCCACCAGCAGGACTGGGGAGAGAATTGGAATGGTAAAAGATAGAAAACTCGTGGGTTGAGATGAAGGCAATTTAACAGAGAAAGCAAAAGCCGCACACTCAAGCGAAGCTAAGCAAGGAATGATTTCACTGCTTCCCGTGGGCAGGCAGGTGTTCAGCCATCCCCAGGAGAGCAGGGCCCCATCACACGTAACAGTGACTTAGGAAGACAGAACCACTGAGTGACACTGTTGATTTTCAAAATGCTCAATATTTTTTGGTATTAGCATTGGCTTACCCTGTGATATAAAAAATTCTAGCAAGAGTGATTTATCTGTTGTACAATCTTTCATTGTAGTGGTTGTGTTGAAACCCCCAGTTTTGTAAAGTAGTGAGAACATGTGTTCTTTAGTAAGAAATAATAAAATAATTACACTCTAAAGCAGTGCGACAGACACTTAGAAATCAGTTGGAAAGTACATATAGGCAGACATCTCTTACCTAAACAAATAAAACAAGTTATATTAAGTTACTGTGCTATCAAAAAATCAGTGAAATTAATTCTAAACAATGTATCACAGATGGAGTAGTGTAGAAGGTTTTTAAAGAGGGAGTATGAACATGATAACATGAGGCAGCTGGTTTCAAGGAAGTACAAATTATTATAAATAAGAGAAGAATTTATATATTATAGCTATAAAGCACAAGGGAGTAGGAGAAATATATGAACCTTACCTTCACTTAAATCTGGTGTTTGCCTTGTAGTTTCTTTAATGTAATTAATATTACATTAAAATATGCTTGAAGGCAAGTTTCTGTGTCAGTAGTTAAATTGAGGTGAATCACAGGGCAGAGCTAAAGAGCTGAGTGGAGTTCCAGGGGAAACTGTTACTTTGCATTATAGAAATTGTTTTGAAATTACCGAATGTATTCCAGACTTTCTAAGCAAATCAAAACCTGAACATCAATGTCAAATTTCTGTGAGTGGAAAGCCCAGTTTAAGATAATTTTTTAAAACATTTAGTTTGTGTTGCTCTTCAGAGCCAATTTACAGTGAACTAACTTATATCTAAATAAAAGCTTATACTAACCAAAAAATCAAGCATGTAATTTGAAAACAAGCTAATAAGTAAATAAAGTCAAAACAGGACCTCTTAATAATTTTGCAACTTTTGCACCATTTTCCATAATTGCTACTCTTTTCTACAAACATTTTTCTGTGAAAAGTGTTTTCCTAGAAAATGTTTTGTTTGGATGGTAATTTCAACCTCCTCAAGTTTACAAGGGAGATACATAGTGTTCATTACAATAATCCTGTAAAGAAGTGCACCTGTGTCAGCAACAGAGGTGATGCTTAAGAATGGGGTTTTGATGAGAGGGAGGCTTCCAAGAAGTAAGACAGAATGGGATGAAGTTACAGCCAAAATAGCTGAAAGCAGAGAGATGTTCACAGCCACACCTTTGAAATGAAAGGACTTAACTTAGGAACTTCTGAACCTATGCCATTGATAGTACTTACAGCAAAGGGAGAGGAGAAAAATTATCTCAGATCACCTTCAGAAATGAGGATAGGATGCCAGGAAAGAGAAACGGTGTGGAGTTGGACACACAGGTGAAAAACAGTATGGAAAGAATTATAGTACTGAAAGAAGGGAAGTTGAGAATTTCAGCAAGACTGTAGAATAGAAAGAAAAAATTCAATGTGCATCAGCAATAACACAGGTAATTTATTTTCTAAAACTGTTAGTTTCTCAGGAAGAAGTATATAATTTTTAATTATTTGAAATAGAAATCATAACACTAATCTGTCTTGGTCAAAAATTTCCTTTCAAAGGCAAATTGATTCCTACATACATTCCTTTGTTCATGCATAGACTTTCAGAATTAGCTCATTTTTTGATTGGAAGTACTCTTGATACCAGTTCATTTAGATGGGAGAAAGAACATTTTATTACTTCAAATGTTACTGATCTTCAGGGGAAGTGTTTACATTTGGGACCAATTTAAGGTGATGGCTTTGTGGAGATATTAAACTAGCTTTTTACATTTTAAAAATTATTCCTTCTTTTAGGCTTCTGGTTTCTTGTACGCTTTGTTTTGTAAGCAGCACCAGTAAGTGCTGTAAGGAATGAAAAAGCAATTGTGTTTTCAGTTCATTAACTTTATTAATTTGACAGCTTTTTACACATAGCCATTTCATGGCTTCAGGAAATTTCAAGACTAGTTAGCATAACTTCATTATTGGATGAGAAAGATGCATGTTTAAAAATGCAGTATGAGTTTAAACCTTCTTCCTTTTCATTCAGAAAGTTCAGGTGAAATATCAATAATTTGAGTCACTCTAAATTTCTTAAATCAGATTTAATGTTGGTCCTTTAAATGTTGAATCCTTGAAAAAAGGAGACACCTCTCTACCCTTCTGCCTCTCTTACTGTTTCATATTACTAATTATACATGTTTGGATCTGAATGATTGTGAAATAACACATTCTAAATAATACTGCTATGAGCCAGACTATTAAATATAAAAATCCTTACAAAGTAGGTATTGATGGATTCCACAGCTAGTATATTTTCAGGCCTATAGCCTAATGATTTTTTTAAAGATTTAAAAATTTTATCAATCTATCTAGGACCGCAATTTGTAAGATAATTAAAATTTACCAATTGCTTCTGCAGACTCTTCTGTCTGCAGAGAAATCTGGAAATGATAACTTTAAAGATGCTGTACTCCATTTTGAGGATTGCCAGGCTGCTGCCTGATATCTTGTAAGAAACTTATGAGGGCTGAGAAACTTCCCGGAAAGCTGCTGAGAAAACCAAGACCTGACAGAGCACCCTGACACTGTTTCCTGACAAAAAATCTTATGGGTTTTCATATGGCTAAGCTGAAAGTAGAAGGTGATAGGCTGCCATGACAGTATTGGAACATACACTGTTCCCATCACTGTTCTGTATGAGGTCTGAATCCTGTTTAAAGTTTTAGATTCTCATACAATGGTGAGTAAAAGCAATAGAAAGGTAACAGTTTTATCCATGTTTCTCTGTCTAGTTTGTTGATAGTAAGGTTTACAGTTAAATTTCCATTTCTCAAGTTATTTTAAATAGCTCTTCAGAGGAAAAATTACCGTAACTTGTTATGCCACTTAAAAATCAGTGTCATGTATTGATTAAAATCATAAAATGCATTTACCATAATAATATTTTGTTCTTCTGAAAACTCCTAAACAAAGTCAGCATGCCTCCATGTTAACTTGTACACATTCATGTGAAATTCATGTGCTGGAGTTGAAACCTATGTCTTTGTTATGTGCATGTGGGTTGGCATACAGTTGAAATCAGTTGTGCTCTACAAAGCAGAGGAATTTAATGAGCAAGTAACAGTGGCTTTCAAAATGACACACTGCTGCAGTGTACTGTATGGTAGGTGGCTATAGTTATAAAACTGTAATTTAGAGTGTGGGAACTGAGAACATCTGCTAAGGGAATGGAACTTACTGTTGCCAATTTAAAATAAATAAATACATAAAAATGCCTAGTGCTGTAAAACTGACATTAAGATACTGGGTACACCAGATTAAGCTGAGGACATAATTTTAATAATTATATTAAGTAATCTGGGGGGTAGTACACGAAGGAAGATATTCTATCATGCTGCATTATGTCATCTATCCCCCTTTTTGTTATTCATATCGCATCTGATGAGGTTGAAGAGCTGGTATTACAGCAGGGCATGTAACTGATCTATGTGTTTTCCTGAAACAGATACCATCCCATGTGCAGGCACTCCATGAGTTAGTTGAGTGACACTTACCAAGCAGAACAATGAGCCCCAAATAGCACTTGTGGTGGTATCAGAACTGGGGCTGCTGCAGGTACGTTTGAACTAATCTGATAACCTCAGTGTAACACACTGCATTTGGAACCAGTGCTAAACCCACTCAATCTGCTGGCATCGGTACTCCTGGGAGCGTACCCTTGGCAAAATGTCACTGGCTGGTTAGAAAGCAGAACAGAGTTTATGTACTATCATATGTCATTGTAATAATGAAACAAACTTTGTCTTAAAACTAAAATATTCAATCATTTTGTTTAGAACTGCACTACTAGCCTCTGCTAACTAGCTGCAGCAGACCCATTATCTGTTTAACTATTATCATAATTTGCTCATTTAAGATTCTGTTTCAAGTTTCTTGTCAAAACCTAGAGGTCATGATTCTACAATATAATGATTTTGTTTACATTAAAAATTCTGGTCCCCTATAGTTTAGCTAAATTTGGACTCACTGGATGGAATATAGTGGAAAACTTTACCAAAACTTTAATAGGAATGTGACTTTTCCCTCTCATTACAAAAATTCACAAACAAATCAGTTTGCAGGTGCTCAGTAGAGATTTAGCAAAAGCAGAATCTGGAAATCTATTCCCATTGCACATGAATGGAAAATTAGAACTGACTACTTGAATGCTGCTAAGTGCCAGGGCTAGTATAGGGAATGAGTGGGACTATTCATGTAGTTGGTACTGCAATGAATGCTAGAGCAATCTGAAAATGAGGTGCTGGTGTTTGCTGTTCTTTCAGACCCACTATAGACCAATCTTTGGAGAGGAAAAGGCTGCCTGGCTTGAAGACAGGGAATAAGAGCAGTAGACTGTGACAAATTGCCTTTGGCAGGGGAAGGAGGAGTTTGGTTCGGAGAGTAGTGGCAACAAAACTGGGAATTAAGTGAGTTAAGAGAGGTAAGACTGGCTAGGAGGGGATCTGGGGCTGAGAGCTTAGAAGGCAGATGTTTGTTCAATGGCTCTAGAAAAGTGATTTGGGTGTCCCTGTGGTGCCAGATAATGACACCTCAGTATTTTCCCTTCCTTTCAGAAGGAAAGAAAATCTAGAAGGTGATGGGCAAAAGAATTACCTTAGCCTTGTGAAGGCTGTGGTAGGAAATGCCAGCTAATGCTGCCTCTACTGCTTCAGCTTGTTCCTTCTGTGTGGATGTAGTTATTGCAATAGTTTTATAACCACTTGTTTCTGCAGATCTGTGGCCTCATTCAGAACACAAACTGGATCTCCTCATGGGATGTGGGAGTAGGTTTGGGTAAGGAATGAAGTCAGTAATAGACTATTTAGGGTGCTTCTTCCATTTGCTGGCACAGTTTGCTTTGGTAGTAGGGAACTAAGTGAAAACTCATCCTGGTCTGTGCTCCTCCCTCCTTCTTCATTCATGTGGTAGTAGTTCTTGTACATTATCGTGGAAGAGCACAGAAAGCTCTGACCTGTGGATGGCTGGCAGGCAGATTCCAGTGCACTGCACAGCCACACATGGCAGTGCTATACGGGCACCCAGTCACCCCTCAGGTGATCCCTAACCTTGTCTCATGTTTGCTGCAAGCCTGGCACAAACCTCTGGTGTTTTCTTTCAACATTTCTGTGAAGACTGAACCTCTTTTGTGTGCCATCTTCCAATACCATTCTCCTTAATCTTTGTGAGTCTTAGATTTAGTCTGTCTCTGATTTGCTCTAGAATGTGCTCATTAGCAGAAATCTTAAATGTGCTGGTGAAGAATAAGGTATTGAGAGGGAGAGAGAGAAGGATAGGCATACAATGAAAATTACCAAATGTCTAGAACTTTTGAAATTCAACTAGCATGTACAGGTAGTTAGTATTAACACTAATTTACATGAGTTAACTATGCTTCCAACCATATTGGTTGGTAGTTCTTTCTTTGGCTGTTTATATTAGGAAGAATTTTAGCTTTTTTGTTACTATTCTATATAGCATAGAGGCATATCGGATTTCATGAGGTCTGAAATCGGCTGACAGTACAATGCACATACTTGTGTTGTAAACAGTGTTTTGATGTCTATTACCTTGAGGAGTGAAGCTCTATGAAATGAACATTGATGATTGTGCCCATGGGAAAACGCAAAATACAATATGAGGAAAACATTCAAATTCAAGCTTGCAAGGCTGGTTATTCTGGTTTTCATGTGTTGTACATAAGCAGTTTTCCTTTGTTTTGAGAGCATGTAGTATTGCTCATGTTAAGTATCTTCTTTCCTGTAAACAGTTAAGTCTCTAATGGGACTACAGCTCTGCAAAGCAGTGCTATGATTCTTGAGAAATGGCAAAATGTGCTAGGAGTTAATAAGATACACTGCATGGTATATGACAGGTGTTATAGCAGGGGTAGAAGATAGAAGTTTATAGCATTTCACTTGCTGTCAATGATGAGTCATTTAGGTATTGAGGCATTATGATGTACATCAGCATGAGGACTGAAAGGCCAGAAGTATTTCTTGTGCAACAAAACTGAAGAAACCATACATCTGCTCAAACCGACAGTGAATAAAGCTACTCTAGGTTTTGCTTCACAACTCCTTAATCTAAAGTCTTATGATCTTCCCCCATTTTATTGCTCTTTAGTTCTTGTCATTTTGAGTTCACAGAGTAGATCTGCAGATGTACCAACAAGCCTAAATTGGAAGATGTGGCTCAAGGAAGGAGCCTCACATGCTGCCTGTGCCAGAAGGTCACTGAAATAGGTGTGTCAGTAGTATTCTGGTCTGCAGGTCCAGACTAGAGCTGAAGTCAAGCCCCTGTGTGCAGGTCAGGCTTTGACACTTACCCTTTTGCTGGAGAAAGTTACTTCTAGCTGCAAACGCTAAAACACCCTTTGGAATTGAATCACACCAAGGCAGTGCAGTGAGTTCCAACTGCATTAATCATCAACCCATGCAGAGCTTGGAATGAATGTAATGGAAAAAGCTTGGGTTCAACTCTTCACCTTTTTAGACAGCAGAAATATTTTGGTTGTTTTTGTTGTCTTCCTCCTGCCTAACAAGGCAAATTAAACTGGATGTGGTGTGGAAGAGAGTTTTGTGGCTGGGTTTATAAGGTCCATGCACTTATCCATAAACAGCTCCTGAGTCTCCCTTCCTGTATGAATTCACTTTTATCTAACAATGCTAGAGTATATTGCCCACTTGGCTCTGGTAGAGGTCTGTATTCTCTATGAGAATTCCTTATGGAACTTGTAAGCCTTCAGTGCTTCCAAGACCTCTGCATTTCTGTCAAACTTAGCCAAAATTGGTCACAGGTTTTAAGTACCCAATAGGAGTACCGAAAGTTTTCTTGTGCAATCCCTTCAAATTAATATCTTAGAAAATAATAAGGATTAAAATCTTTCCCTTGGTATCTTCTTAGTTGTCCTTTAAGTTGTAGTTATTCTTTCTGGTTTTATGCATGTGTAACAAAATCATTAAAACAAAATGCTGCTCCTTTAGCATACTTAAAAGTACATATTAAGGATTCTTATATCACCTCACCAACTGGTCCAACTCTGTTAGCTATATGTGACATTACTCAGTAGTTCAGGGAAGCATATTTTATATTTAAGACAAAACCAACACAGGCAAACAGAAATGGACTTTTCTTTCATGAATTAACACTCTTCACACTGATTCTGTAGGGAGTGGTATTGACTCGTGGGAGGAAGAAAGCCCTATTTGAAAGAGTTCTAATTTAGGTGGAGATCTATGCATGTTTAGTCTGAAATTGATGCATGTTACATACCTAATAAAAAAGAGCCAGAATGCAGTGTTTGTCATACTGTATAGAAACAGAAAAATAGACAATACTTGAAGTATTCAAGCAGCCAGTAATTTGCAAAGTTCTGGAAGTGAAACTAAAACTGTCGCATGTTCCGGATAACTTTGATAGTTCCCGCAATCTAAAGAATCCAGATTTAACCCTTCAATTATGAATTTTTACCAGGAACATAGTTCTAATGATATTTCTTGAGAAAGATGGAGAACTAGCTGGATATTCTGGGAATATTTGGAACTTCTTGGACATGAAACTTTAAAATAAAATTTTAAAGAATGTCTAAGAGATTTGACAAGTGAATTCTGAGTACCATTGTTTAAAAATTGTATTTCCTACAAGACAAATACTTCATCATGATAAAATGAAAACTTTCAGAAGTACTAAGAACATGCAGAATGCAGACACCAATCCACCGTCACTTCAGTGACATGCTCCCATGCAGTAATCTTAAATAATTTCCAGCCTATGGAATGAGTCCATCTGAACAAATACAGTTCCTGTAACACAACAGCAAAGGTGGAAGACAAAAGCAGGGAACAAAAATAACTACCACTAGAGGCTAGAAATTTAAAATTTGGTAGTATTAAAAACAGTAGTAGGTGCCTGGATAAAAGGATAAGAAATGTGAATTGGAGTCAGCAAGTTAATGGAACTTTTCTTTTAACCTTTATTCAGTTAATAGAACTTTTCTCTTTTTATATTTATGTTGAAGTAGTAAAAATAGTGAAAAAATCACAAACACCACAAGCATGACTGGAATTATTAATAAAATTTTCTCTAGTGGTAGAGGAGGAGATGCAGAATGTAAGAGCAGCAGCTTGTCTTCCTCGTTCCTTTTGCAGCTGTAAAAATAACCAGTAAAATGTACAGAATGTTGTCAGCTGGAATAACTTCCTTGGTATCCTCTTATACTTGCAGTATCATTTTAGGAAAATGTTCTGCTACTGACGTATCTGAGAAGTATTTTGACATGACAGCAAGTACCTATTTAGAACCAAGTGCAGAAATTTTGTTTGTTTTTCACTACATACCAAGTCAAAATAAGTAGGTAGTAAAAATCATGCTACAAACAGGCAAAATTTTAAGCTTCATGTGTTTTCTCTAGAGAGAGAGACTTACGTTGATACCAATTTAAATGCAAGTTGTTGAACTTTTTCTACTGATGTGCAAGAACAGAGATTACTGCTAAAATCCTGCAGTTTAGAAACGTGTGGTCTTTGCTTTTCCTATCAGAAAATGAGTAAATTTTCTTTTCATGAAGAAAGATGGGAAAGGATGATACTAGTTTCTCTTAATCTTGCATTTATAGCACTCTCAGAGAAATTACATTAGGATAAGTGTCTGGAAAGAACTGTGTCATCAGGTTTATTCCCCTGCATTCAGACAGTCACATTTTTCACATCAGCTTGTCAAGTTCAGTCTTCAGTCTGACCACAGCCCTCCTGGCAAGTTCTCCAGACCTTAATGAGTCTCATGAATAGAAATTATGTTGTGATTTTCAACTCACAATTAAGATACATGAAATGGTTAGTAGTACTTTTATTTCCTTTGTTTGCATCCAATCCCTTGATGTGCTTATAGAGAATGATCAGCCATAGACTCCTGTGGTGGATTTTCCTGTATCTGATACTCTTTGAACGTTTGTATGTGGGAACTAGAACCACTTGCAATTTTCCAACACAAAGTCTTAGCAGTACACTGAATAGCAATGTTAGTATTGTATTTGCTGAGGAAACAGGCTCAAATATCTGATCTGCTGTAAGTTAGATAACAGCCTAAGATGATTTGTTTGTAGTACTGTGGATGATCCAGGAAACAGAGCTTTTGTGTGTAGAGATTTCCCTGGTCACACACTTACTGCTGCTGAGTACAATGTGACTTATCTATTGTGTTCTAGTAGAAATTAATGACCATGTACAAATTATTCACCATCCCAATTGTTTAATGACCTGATCAGTACATTTCCAGATAATGTGCATGAATAATATGTACAGTGGCACTGCACTTAGAGTGAGGATCTCTTATAAGAAAAACTTAAAAGTTAAAATTACAGAAACTGTGATGTCAATTGTCTGGCTATGTTTTTCTCTTTGATTATCTATCTGAAAACACTTTAATTAGAACTAGAGTTCTAAGTTCTGAGTATTCAGATCCTTATAGGGTGAGGCAGTGTGGACTGGGGCAAACAGTATTTATGCTTGTGATTAACATAAAATATAGAAATAGTTCTGTGGGGCTTTCATAAAGCATATGTTCAGCATGTGCCTTGCTGTGTTGGATCTTTACTAAGGTCCCCTGCCATTTTGGGAACTTCTTGTTGCATGTTAAAACTGAAACACGGGGGAACCATTTTCATTATAAGCACCATCTACCTGTGCTCCATCAAACATTTTTTTCATACAAACAATATATTTCATATAAGCTTTCTACCTGCTTATAGGCTCAGCAGGAGAGGCTTCTTCTAGCAAGGAAGTTTCAGGACAGTTATTTCTGTGTGCCAGTGTTGTCACAATCTAAACATTTAGGGTTTATCAACTTTGCATTGCATTCTTATTGCTGTAGTTTTCCTGCTAACAGGAAACATCTGAAAGAATTTCTTTTAAATAGGGAGAGAAATAAAATAGCTTCACTGTACTTTCAGAATTAATGCTTCATACTTTTTTTTAACCTTCATCACTGAATGAATGAGTTGGTATATGAAGTATGTTGACTTGTTGCAGGAGAGCAGGAATGCTCTGCAGAGTCTTAATGGTGTGCATTAAAAGAATATACTGCCACATGCAAAATAGAATCCTGCCTGGTAATAAATGCATGTTGGTAGATCACCTGCAGTGTTTAAACTGACTGAGTAAATCCTTGTAGTAAACTCACCACTGATTTGGTTTCTTAACTTTGCAAACATTTTCTCGAGTAGATTACTCTTTCAAGATCAGACTGTGAAACTGGCAAACAACATTAATGAAAGTCTGAAATTTCTTCTCATGCAAGTCAGGAAAGCTCCTGTCCTCTGCAAATATTTGGGAACTTCTCTCTGTGTAAGAAAATGAAAATCTGTAATTTTCCAGCCAGAGACGCATACTACCCTGCTGTTGATCCATCTGCACTCTGTGTTCTAAATCAATTGCTTCTCTCACCAAAGGTCCTTGGAGTAGAATTCAATACAAAGGCAACTATAAAGAGCACATACTAGAATTAGATTTAGAATTATATAAACATTCTATCAGAAAATTACATTTTAAATCTGCTTTTTATAATATCTTTTGTGAAATGGCAAAGAATAAATAACAGGTAACTTAGAATCACAGAATTGGTAAGGTTGAAAGGGACCACATTGGGTCACCTGGTCCAACCTTCCTGCTCAGGCAAGGTCATCTGGGAGCACAGTGCACAGAACTGTGTCTAAATGGTTCTTCTGCCTTAATGTCTGTAGGTGCTTGAAGATCTGATAAAGAATGGAATTAGCTCCCTAACAGTAAAGTCATGCATCTTGATTCATGAATAAACTGAGGGTGGGGAAACCTTCCTTGACTTCTCACTAACCCTTTTTATAGCTCCATGTGAATGTGGAACAGAAGGGGTGACAGAATGTTTTCCTTCAGCACCCCACACTTCAAAACTTACTGGGAACAGAAGTAATTACAAGTAGATATCAGGGTCTCTTGGAGAAAATAGAGCAAATGTGAATGAGATTCCCACAAGTCTTTTCAGTAACCTTTTGCAATGCAAAGAATTTCTGAGCTGTTAATCATTGTAATATTATCAAGGATATTATGTATTTCGTGAAACTAAATGTAGAAATGATAACTGCATGCTACCCAACAGACCCATTTTCACGCATTAGCACAGTCATTCATTTCCCACTACATTAGCTCATCCAGATGAAGCTAACTATAGAAGAATGCCATGAAGATTAATCCAGGATTTCCCTCTGCGAAAGTTAGGCCTGATACTGTGCTTAAACTTAGTGTTCTCTTACCTCAGCATCAGAGATCAGGTGTGAGCTGAGCGGAAGACTTGCCCGATCTAGGTGACTGATTTTGAAAACTCATGCACTACAGCAGTGCTTTGTGTTCACACGATCCTTGCAGGCCTTTGTTCTGTCACAGCATTAGCTGTCTGTGAGCTGAGTATCTCAGCTGATCATTGGGTTAACATTTCGGCACTAAAGTGTCTGATGCTTCCAGTGGAATGTTCATCTCACCTCTGTCAGGGGCAAACCCATTCCCAAAGAACAATTTTCAGGATGAAATTAAGAAGGAACAGAAGTACAAAACAGAACCAGCCTTTTGCTCCCTGTTCTTCCCCCACCACTTCCTTCTTGAAGCAAGGATCTTAAAGACTGATTGAAACAATGTTGCATAAAACCATTTCAGGAATATGGCCTTTAATTTCATTGCATTCATTTGGCTTCTACTTCAGTGTCATTAAGTATTTGAATGGTGCTTTAGCTCCTTAGAAGCAGAGAATTCAAAATAATTTCAGTATTAAATACAAGGCCTGCTGTTTGCATGCAATTTGGATTGCCTTATTTACATGCATATCTTTTAGGTATGCAAGGCTAAGTTGTTTTTCAGCAAAATTTGATTAATGTGGAAACATTAGTAATTTGTATGAGGTCCCTCAGTGAGTGTCAGCAATGTAGCCTAAACTGTTGAGATAAAAGTTGTTAGGACTGCAAAGCTGTAGTGCTGAAACTGAGTTTTGTCTTTTAAAACTTGAGTAAGAGTTCAGCATGCTCTGGTTAAATATATCGAAGCCACCTGCTAGAAATCATTTTGGCTGTGCAATGTTCCAAGAGTCCTGGACTTGTTGGGTCTGAAAATAAATATCACGTTACATTATGTATCTTCTATGTGGTATGGTCAATGATTCAGTTCCAAGCTAAAAGAAGGCTTGGAAATGGTGTCTTCTCTAGCAGTCTGAAAATGCAGTGAGAATTTGAGGCTGTAAGAAAATTCTGTAGCAGTTAAAGAAATGCAAAATTTCAGACCATATATATATATAAAAAAAAGCGTTAATTTTTATAAGCTCTTTTAAAAATTTGCAGCAGTAGTTTGCTGATCACTGCAGCATAAAAATAATATTACACAACTTCATTCACTGCCAGTTATTTATTTCCATAATTCTCAAAAAAATTTAACATACATCCTTTTTTTTTGTCACAAAACTGATTGAATAATAGAAGCAGAGATCAGATAGTTTCTGAAAAACTAATTTTTTTGAGCAGTAGAATGCCTGGTCTTGTTATAAATACAAGAGAATACAGCAACATACATGCTACCTTAGTGGTGCAGTTAATTCAGGGTTCCTGTTGAGTTGAACTGAAACTGGAATTCTGTTCTGATATTTCATTTACTTAGTACATTTACTCTCCCATCATAAAAATGATCCCTCATTCGTACCTTCCAACTTACTCCAACATAACCAGGCAGTTTATATTTTTAATTTCTTTTTTGAAGCTGTATTACATTATGAAATCTGATTTTCCCTGTGTTTTAACTGGGACTTGATGTGGGAATAATGAAAGGAGATTTTTTTTTTCCCCTTAGTGTTTTGGCCTCTAGTGTGTCTGCCCATTTGCTAAAGTAGATTATATTGGACAGTGTATATGTAACAATACAGGTAAGACTGGCTAGTATGCAGATGCCACTTTATCCTGAGATAAAGCTGTGACATAAAGTGGCAATAGTTGGAAAGTACTGTCTGCTTTGTCCCATGACATCATTAGGTTAAAGTTGGCTGTTAATGTAGCATGTTATGAGTTTTCTGCAGTTGTAGTTTGGCTTGTTGTGTTTTACTTTCTGCTTGTTTGTAAGTACTGTATAGAGTTTGGATATCTAAATAGATTCAACCTTCATGCGCACTTTACGTTATTTTGGGGCAAAAGTATTAATCTTTAAAAAGTGTGTTGGTGTATAGTGACCTGATTCGCTGCCTAGTGATTCCATTAGGAGTTTGATAACAATTCCTGCGAGTGCTAAGACACATGTCCTGATTCTGTGCATAGAAATACATCAAGCAGCATTAAGAATGTCAGTGTCATCTGGGGGGACATATTAAATCACTGGATGAAAACAACCACATCTGCCTATAAAACACTGAAAAAGACTTGGTAACTTTTGCTGCATAGAAAATACTTGGAGAGACTTACTCTTTTCATCCTCTGGTTTGCCCAAAGGAGTGAATAAACCTTATAAGCAGCTTTTAAAAATATTTCCATATTCCTGTATGGAAAATATTTTTATTTTATAGTTTCAAGACTAGAAGTTAATCACTAGGGTTTTTTATCCTAGAGCAAATATTTACATGAAAGCTACTAAACACTTAAAGATAGGGTGACTTGTAATGGAAGTGACAGCTCATCTTTAAGTTTGGAAAGACAAGCAATACCAATTTAATTAAAGCAGTGTTAAAATAGGACTGCCATTTGTATCACAGTGATTCTCCACCCTTCCAAAAAGCCCTGCTGCCATTTTGTACCGCACATTCTCGTCCTGTGCAAATTAATAGATCATTTTATTTTCCGCAGGAAATCTGAAGACTTTTATAGCAAATCCTCCAGTGTCAAAATGAACACAGGTATGCTACATCTGTGAAATTTTTTTATGTGTTGTTTTGTGAGCAGAGAAGATCCCAAATTTACTAGAATTTTCATAAGCAAATTGTACTTTAGTTGGTGCTGAACTCAAAATACGCAGGATATTTTAATAGTATGCCTGCTTATGTGCATTTGTATCCCATATATAAAATTTACATACATGTTTTTCTATGTATGGACATATATGGATACACAAAATAAGAGTGCATGTTTAGCCTTCTGTGCTTAATTTAATAGTGTCAGTTTTGTGCGTGTGTATGTTTTATGTGAAAATACATAGTTTGAGGATATAATAGTGATGGAAAAGTGCTGTTAAAGCATCACATTTTCCTAAGAAAATGTGCATGCTTTAAAAATCCTTCAGTTCTGTTCTGTATTGTCACTAAATTAAGGGGCATATGAACACTGCCCTGTATTATAAGCTGAACTTGCATATCAGCTGAGTGCTGAATATCTTGAGGATATTTTGTACTTACAGTGCTTTGTATTTTCTCTCAAGTTGCTGTAACAGATGTATTGACCAAATTATGTACTCTGTAGAAAGTTATCTTCATTATCTATGACAGCGTACTAATATTTGCTCCTGAACTTCTGAAGCCAATAAGACAGTGCTGCTCTCTGTGCTGGAAGATAGAGGAGACCTCTAGAAAGCAGACTGCTGAAATCCTGGCCTCAGTCAGGTGTAAATTTTCAGTTGCAGTCAGCTCTTATAGACTCCATAGGTGAACTGTCTGGTTTGCAGATTAACTGTGGTGCAAGGATAGACCCATCCATCCTTTCCAAACCAGTGGCTTTGTCATTGACTGCAGTGCTTCACCATGACGTGATATGTGGGACCTGAGAAACAGAACTGCCTTGGAAGTCTGTATTTCAGCAGCATACTCTAAATCAAAGGGATTAGCTTTTCTGTGGTATAGGTGCCATTATCTAGATCACTGTATTAATCCAGTTTCATGGTTTCCTGTTGTCTCAGACAACTGGAACTCAGTGGGATCCATTATTTGAGCATATCTTTTAATACAAAGTTAAAAAAAATTGGCTCGCTTGAAACCACTGCATTTGTAAATAGAATAAGCAGGAGAAATTAACTTTCTCATTTGAGGGTGTACTTTTGTTCCCCAAAGTTTTGGTTGTTCTTACTTGCTTTTCAAATGCTAACCAAGATGGTGTATTTTTCATTTATAAAAATGCTATTTGAAATTTGTCCTGTCCTCTCTCATTTTTAGTGAAGATGTCATTCCTAAACATGTCAGTTTGCATAATTAAGGTAGTACTAAAATATGACTTGTTTCATGGAACTGTAATTTCAGACATAACTTTGCTAATCATCATACTACAATTACGTTTTGCATTGCTGTCATATGAGTCAAAATCATATGATAGACATAATTTTTTAGCTTCTGCTTCAAAAATGTGAATAAAGAGGTAAATTGCCAGTTTGTGCTACTGCAGCCCTGAAGTATGACGTTGTTCGATGTTGTAATAAGATTTTAGATGTCAGTTGTGAATTCTCAAGAAAGAAGACATAAGATTTAAATAATCTGTGGCTGAATGACTTCTCATTGGGATTGGGAATCTTCTGATCACACAGGAGCCTTAAAAACAGACCTTAAAGACCTGAACATAGCTGAAATCGTCTCCAGTTACCTAAAGATACCTTGATTTTAGATTGAATTTTAATGTACCCTGCACTTGGGCAGTGAAAACATTTTTTCCATCTTTTATAGGCTTGATATTAATGTGCATGTTATCAGCTGCACTGAAAGGAAGGTATTGACAGAAAATGTGGGATTTCTTATCAGTTCTATTGATGTAGATTGTTTTCTGACTGTAGAAAAAAACTAAAAACCTGTGAGTAGGGTGTAAAAGTGGACGTCTTGCACCTGTCCTTGCACCCATCTAAAGCATTACTTCATTAAGAGAGTGACTCAGGTGGAAGCTGTTCTGTGTGCTGTTCTGGTCTAGCTATTTTCTTTTTCCCTTTTTTATTTTCCTTTTGTTTTTTCTTCTTTCTACACTACACTGTCTTTTGAACATGAGTGCTACATGAAAGCAACAGCTTTGGTTTGGTATTGATGGTCTTTTTTATCTCACTGCTTTATAACAGAAATTTGTGCATGGTGCAATTGAAGGTTATCAGATGCTATTGATTTGCCACTAGTTTGTTTTTAAATATGTATTTCATTAATGACGCCTGCAGATAAATGAGCTCTCTAGTTTGATGCCAGTAACTGGTAGAGTGTCAAAGTTAATGTATATGCAGCTTTAAAAATAAAAAGTAAATCTACTGCTTAGACTGGGCTCCTCTAATCCAGTGTTCCCTGTGGCTGCAGACTTGGCAGTCTGTCTCAGCAAACCCTCCAGAAGATATTTTTGTCTACAGAGAAAATGTTTTGAAGAGTTTTGGTTAGCAATACTCTTACCATATATGGGAGGGATTTTTTACCATTTGATGTTAATTCTGGACCACATGTTAGGAAGGAATATTCAGCAGCATAAGGCAATGAAACATTTCTGCAAAAGCAAAGAAACAGAGGTAAGATGTAGAGGAGGTTTTTCAGAAGTATCAAGGATACTTTGGCTCATGCTTCCTTTTGGAGTGCAAATGTCATTTTAAAATAGTAGTCTCATAGAATGTGTGTGTGTTTTTAAACCCAGACCAAGCAATCATCAACAGAATTATATTTTCAGCTATATTTAGGGGGTTTCTTCAATAAGCCTTCAGGTATTTTACAGATTGATGAACATCATTAAGTTGGTTGCTTGATTAACTCACAGAAAACATGAACTGCCCCTGAAACTCACGTCAGATTAAAACACAGGATAAATGCCCTTATTGTTCATTATACATATGTGCATGTATAGCCCATGTTGGAGGAGAGGTAATTGCATTGAGGAATAATAAATGGATAGAAGTTAATAGTTAAAACAGATTCTTAATGTCCATCTGTAAATATTTTGGCTGAATTTCACACAGATCATTCTTGATAAATGCATCTAATTTCAAAGTTATTAAACAAGTTAGATGTTTGCACTAGAAGCACATAAAGAACAGCCAAGAGTGAAAATCATGCAGTTCTGGAAGACTGCAAATATTATCTATTTGTTAAAATTATTAATGGAAGTCATTACATGGACTGTTCTCTTACATTTTGTCTGGGAGACAAGAAGAGAATTTCTTGGGTCTGTGCAGAACAGATGGCTAAGCCACTTTTAGATCACTGAAGTAAATTTGGTGGGTTTGAGTTTCAGGCATTCTACAAAAAATTTACTTTTAGCAGCTTGAAAAAAAACCAAATAATAGGTTTACCTGTCAGTGTAGATTGTGTGGAAAAAACTTATCAGCACATCCAAAAAGGAATTCAGAGAGAGTGGAAGGAGAGGAAGCCCAAGTAATAGCCTGCCCTGCCAAGATACTCCCAGGGCCATCATAGGAGCCATCAAAGGCCTATCTGTCTCTGTAAGCCAGGAAGAGCACAGGGACACAAGGGCAGGAACACAAATTAAGGGGACACAAGGAACAAAGGGTCTCCCTTGTCCAGGGCCCTCCCAGGGCTGTCAGGGGAGAGCCAGGCATGGAATGGGTGGCAGACTCGATGTTTGAGCTCAGCTACTAGAAGGATCCGCTGTGTCCGGGTGTGCCATTCTCCCTAATGGACCTTCAGCCAGAGAGGGGAGGTGGTGAGGCCATTGTGCTATGGTAGTGTGAGTATTTGGAGTTGTGTGTCCAGCCATGTATGGATGTGGTGTGTACATCTGTCTGCTGAGAACGCACTTCCAGTCTCCCTCCTGGTTGGACCTGGGCACATAGAGAGGCAGCAGTCTTGTCTGTCTGTCCTGTCTTGGACAGTTGGACCCAGCACTATATATTTGCCTCAAAAGGTCAGAATGCAAATAAGGAGTAAGAAGCCCTGGTCTAAAGACTTCTAAACTTGAATTCACTGTGCAGACAAAAGGAAAACTGATAATGCTCACAATACAGTGAATAGGATAATAATCAGCAAATCTAATGTTTGGATGCCATTTTTCATTTCTTTAATAAGCTTTAAGAGCTTATTAAAAATTTCTTGCCCCTGGCTGTTCTCTCTCACCTCTTCACAGGTCACCATCCTTTCATCTTTGCCCCCTTGGTTTATGCCACTGCTTTCACTGACTCCCTGCAACCCAGCACTTGTTCTTAAAGGAAATGGTGTTTTGAGTCGTCTCCATCTGGCTTTGGAGAAGGACCTAACCAGTAGACTATTTGTCAAATACAGATGCAGCTCACTTAGGGTGGTGTTGTCTCTAATGGGAGCAGCTCTTGGGGCTATGAATTTAGGGGAAAGGGTTAAATGTGGGAACAATTAAGAAAGGGAGAGAAAAAGAAGCTGCAATTGCATTTTAGATGGGTGTTTTGATTATGAGTTATTGCCCGATTTCATATTCTAGCACTGCTGCAGACCTTAGCTGATTTGGGTCTCCTTTGCCTCAGTGTTAAAGCAGTTCCTAGTGAGACAGGACTCCTTCCTGAAGAACTTCTCAGGTCAAAAGAATTGTGAGTGTGTGTATACCTATTTGTGCACATATTTTTATATGTGCAAACATTTTGTATAGATTGTTCCATAAAACCTCAATTGTTCCTTAAGTAACAGCTGTGGAGTATTATTTTCTTATGGTTTGCAAGTGAAATGAGCAGAAGATCATTAATTCAATCTCCCTTACAGTTTCGTAATACTGCACACTCCACTTAATGGGAGCCTGGCCTGAGCATAGATGAGAGGATAGAATCCACCATGCATCACTATTTGCTTACCTACACACGATCCTATTCTACTAGAAGTTTTGCACAACTCAGTATCGTATAAATGTGAGGTTATGTCTTAACTGAATGCTAATTAGATCTCATTATTTTGTGCAGATACTGATAAGTAATGCAGGTACAGACTTGGGAATATATATAAATCATGTATATAGGGGTAAATATTGTATCTAGTCAGTTACAATCTGTTTTATTTCTCTTGTATGAAGCCAAAATACTTCATTAGATTGTGGGTCCATGAAGTATAAAACTCTGGTTCAGTTGAGTAACATTAAAAACTAAATTGAAGCAAAATTTCCTGAAGTTAAAATGAAGTCAGTTTCTTGTTGTCTTCAGTTTTTCTATCATGAAATTCAGGAAGGTAGCTCTTGAAAAATTACAAATAAATTACCATTTTGTTTGCATAAGAGCTGTGACAGTATAATAAATTCTTTTGCCTGTTAGTTTATATTAAATGTAGTATGCTTTCAAAGTCTGCCAATATTCAGATTAGAACAGAACCTCAGTATCAACACATCATCAAATCTCATTGGAATTACCTCTGATGTATGTCAGTGATGGAGGAAAAGGAATACAAGAATGGAAAATGTAATTTGAAATACCATTTCCATTCCATATTTATGTAAGCAAACTAAAACACATGGGCAGATTTGATAGCCACTGCCTTTGTTTTACATGTACAATGCCAATAATTAATGGCAGGTAATGTATTGCTTTCAAGTACTGCTGGCTGAAAATAATTTGGCCTTTTGCCTTGAGCCTTGAAACTGGCAATGAGTCTTTAGTACTACTTACATCTAAGGCAGTGGCTCTGATGTTTGCCAGTGTTAACAACTACTTAATGCATATCCTGCAGGGCCTGTGGCCAGGGGAATATTGGAAATATTGAAGTAGCAGGGCAATATTGGAATGAATGAAGAAATACCAGGAGATCACTTCTCTTGCAGACCTGGGTTAAAGATGACTCTGTGGCTCAAATTACTGCTAGTATAGCAAATACTTTCTGCAAATAGGTTGCAGGTCTTCATCAAGACCTTAATTTTATAAAACTCCCTCTCGTAGGTTACAGAAATTAAAAAAGCATTTATCAGGTTTGTAGTTCTTGATTTCTTTGAAGCACTAAATGAAATTTCAGTAGTATCAAATCTTAAAATTAAAATAATTATTTTAGTGAAAAGCAGAAAAATGTTCCAGTTAAATATAATTGGTAAGAATATTTATTAACTTTCTTTTACAACTATGCTAAAGTTGTAGAGTTTAGAGTTGCTAAAAAGCTCAGTTGCGGGAAAGCTGTCTTCTAATAATAAGAGAGTATTTATAAAATGTAATGGCAGCTCCAGTGAGAGAGGGATAGAATAAAGAAAGGAGTTGGGCAATGTCCAAAAGGAAGGGTTTTTTCCTATACCTAATTTAAAAATTATTTTAGATTTTTAGTCGTTTCCTCAGAATGTTATTCAGTTGCAGATATGCATTTCTTTTATTTTTTTTTAACTTAGATAAAAAAGGGGAAGAGGGACAGCCAGTTTGTTCCATCAAAATGAAATAAAAATTATGCTTTCACTGGTAATTTTGTTTCTTGAGCATAAAGGACCAAAAAGACTGAACAAAAGTACTTTGTCAGCTGATCAAATCTAAGCTTAGTTTATGAATGGTGTCTTTCTAATGCATACAATTAAATTATTTTACAGTGCAGATTGATTAATATTATTCTGGAATGCTTAAGCCTTTATCTTGATTGCTTGTTTGCTTCTACTAAATAGCTGTAATTAAGCAGTCTTTCAGGTAACAGAGTGTATATATTTCCCTAGTGGATTAAGTATTGAATACAGCTTTCTTCACTTATTCTCTGTATGGTTTATTGTTGTTTAAAGCGCGTGAAATTTTATGTATTCTGCTAATCTGCCAAACCTGCAAATTCACACATTTCTGCAGCAGTTCCCTAACTACATGCTTATTTTCATTTATGTTTGGCATATCTCACACTGTGATATGTTGCATGTGCTTGCTCCCTTTGTCTGGGGCTGCTGTCTGTATTGTTTTGTGCTTCCAGATAGCGGTGGGTGTGCTCGCAAACGTGCTGCAATGTCTGTCACATTAACAGCTGTGAAGAGAGTTCAGAGTTCTCCAAACCTATTGGCCGCAGGTATAACCACTAACCACTGAAATACAACTTCTGAATGGCTTTTTTACAGTGTTATGCATTCCTGCTATGTTACTTTGCAAGGAGGAGAAGGGTAGCACTATTTCCTATTAAACTGACAGATGTATTACTTCTACAATGCTTTTTAAAAAGTGGTCTTGATTTCTCTCTGCCTATGTTGAAAAAAATCAGGAATACTTAGGAAGAAATGAATCCTATTTGTAAATTAATAAATTAGTAAATTAATTTTGCCCTTGATCTGTGTTTTGCATCTCACATCCCCTGTATTTTTTTCAAGATAATTAAGCATGAAAAAGAGGTTTTGTTTATTACAAACTTTTTATTGAAACTTGGTTTAAAAACTCTTGTTGAGGAAAGGCTTCTGAGCTTCTGAGTGTTCTTGTAAAGTTATTGTCAGAAGCCAGATTAACTTAAAAAAATCATTTGTGAAGATTGTTTACTTAAAAATATTAATAACAATTAAAACATACTAAATATTCATTAGACAGGAAGAATTGCTTCTTATCGATACTCCTGTGGGTTTTTTGCAAAATCAATTTATCTCTAACATGAATTCATATTGGATATTTCTTTTTCAGGGTCTGATTCTCAGTCTCCAGATTCAGGTAAATAAAACTGTATTATTTATGTATCAGTGTAATACTATGTAGGTGGATGAATTACAACAGTCTTCTATTTTTTTGATTTCATTACTCTATACTTCCTCATTCTTCAAGGAAAGCACCACTGAAATTGTAATCCTAATTTTTAATGGTTAAGACCTCAAATTCAGGTCTCATTTGAAAGCAGTTATTTCCTGTAACAGAATATGTTGTCAGAAAAATGAATTGTGTGGAAAAAGACAGACTGCTAATTTGCCACCTTTAGCTTCATCACTGTGGCACCATTCAGTGGTACTTGCTATTTCCTTCTTAGTGCCTCACTCAGGATCGCAAGTTCTGCCCACCTTCACTTAGCAGCCTGCTCACATAATGTGTTACTTTTTCCCAGCCTCTTACGGTATTTTGTCTTCAACATCTCCCTCTATGTTTGGCCAACGCTTTGAGGGCATTCCAGGTCTGAGGATAGAGAAAAAAACATGGTTGGTTGGTTGGAAAATAGAGGTGTCATTCAGATTTGGCAATAAATACACTATTGGAACAACTAATTGGGTACTGCGGTGAAATTTTGTGAAACTGCCATGACCAGCAACTTTACATGAGCTGAGATGTTTTTCAAAATCCAACACAGCCGTGAAGTCCAAGAATGTAATCTGAAAGTGAAAAAACTTTTTATATGGGGCCTGATTTATTCTGGGGCCAAAGCACCAGCATCTCCAAAGGTTAAAAGATTCTCAGGGTTAAAATCCATAGTCGGTATGAAAATTGTGGGAAGATGCCTAGCTGCCCAATACCCGGACTGTTGTCAGTGCTTGAATTTTCTAAATTTTAAAAATTAATGTTTTTCAGAATGGCAGCTTTAGCTAAGTTCTTGCAACTTCAGTGATGTAAAACAGCATCATTGCCGGTTGTGTGGTTTGTTTAGTAGCTGGGTTTCTATGCTGAGAGCAGTGTAGATGTACTAATCACACCAAAAAAATGGTTTCATTCTTTTTCATTTACAAAAGCTTGGCGATCTTACAATAATGGCAGTAGAGAGACGCTGAATGGAGACGCTAGCAGTTCATCTCTTTCAGCAAAAGGTTTTAGGAGCGTGCGGCCAAATCTACAGGATAAAAAATCACCAACTCAGGTAAAGCTGGACACACCGCGTTTAATGCTATGCCATTGCCGGGGGCACTAGCACATACAGATGGGACACCTCTATCGAACATTGTCCTGATGTCTTGCAGACAGTGTGAATCACCTGTTCATATGGGTCATTGCAGACTGGTTTGCTGCATAGATATAGCATACTCCCCACAGGCTGTATGCCCCCAGGTTAATTACCAGAAATTGCTTTCAATGAGCAAGACAGCTAAATAAAACTAGGTCATACACAAGCAAAAGCTTTCTAGGAGTGTTCCCAGACTTCAAAGAGTATTTATTAATAGTTTACACTTGGAAAAATGCACCAGTCATCGAAGTATCTGAGAATTAAAATGTATTAATTATATGATAGAAAATGCTTCTGCCTCCTTTGCAGAACAATGTAATTAGAGCACACTAAAAACAGAAGCAAACAAGAACAAATCAAGCAAAAAACCACACAACATAAACAAAGAAAGGACCCTCACACTTGGAAACATCTTTATCTGTCCAAAAAAGACCAATATACCAATTTTAATACTCTCTCTGTTACTATTTAAATTCAAAAGTTTAAGAGGCTCTGTGTTTTATATATGTGTGTTACCTGTGAATAATTGCTTGCTATCTAAGATCATGGAGTACTTACATACATGAATGCTTTCACAGCAATAATTCTTTTTCAGTGTAATAATTGTTTTTTAAAAGAAAACAAATTATTGTGGACTCCCTTCTCATGCTTTCTGATGCCACTTTGGTCTGAGTAAATGGAACATCTGGCTTTTTAAACAGCAGTTGCACAGGAAATGGTGGTGGGAACCTTACCAATTTAGTTGTTCATTGAATTTAGCAATGTTGAGATGAAGCCCTTTAATTTGCTAGTTCCTTTATTTAAATATAAATGTAAAACTGAACTATATCTCCTACTAACATATACTTTCTTTCTGTTTCTTCTTCAATGTTATTTTGCTCTGTGTGGATGCTTTTGGCAAATAAGGCACCTCTGCCACCTCCTAGAAAAGAAAGCTTTTGGAAAGCAAGAGTAACTAATCACGAGAACGAAATTAATCTCCAGGCAGTAACTGCTGGTCCAGCTAAACACCACCCCGCAGATACTGCCTATTACACTAGTGAGACATCTTTTCAGGAGACAATGTCTTCTCAAATATCTAACACAAGTGTGTCCTATGCACAAAAAATCATTAAACCACTGACCTCAGTCTCCAGTGCAGACGCGAGCACAGTAGCTGGCATTAGTACTACTCTCCATCAAGGCCAAAGGCAACAGTCTCAAAAACGTAAGATATCTACCCTGAAATTAACCCGGACACGTGACCCAGCAAGTAGCATTCCTTGTAATTCACAGCAACAGCTCAAGCCTGTTGAAGAGCCAGTATTTTTGCAAAGGCCTATCTCACCTGCCTGTAATCCCATGCCTGAGATACACACAGCATCTCTTTCAGTTCAAATAGTTCCCACCCCTGACAATAAAGCAGAGCCTGAAATCCAAGATCATCCACCTAGTATTTCTCCAGACACTTCAAAGATGTCTTCAAAGGATTTGGGACAAAAGTCTACAGTTCTTCCTTCTTCACAGGCTGCAGAATGCCATGTGGTATATTTAATTTTTCCATCTTTTATTTTAGATCTTCATGAATCACTTAATAACCATCTGTTTAGTTATACTTACATTAGCAAAGTTAGATCTTGTTTTCTGGGTAAAACTACCTGTCATATGGATCAAAACAGAAATGAACAAAAACAGAAGGTTTTGGAAGGTTACTGAAAAAACCTTATTTAGCTGAGATGGAAGGCAGACTTCTTTGTTCCTCTGTGAGCACTTTACAGAGTGCAAAATGCACCGTAGGAAATTAGTGTACTGTAGGTGGATGCATCTGCTCAAGTGGCTCTTTGTAGAGAGGGTTGCAATAGAGGGTTATGCTGCCATAGATGCTGGAAGGATCAAGTGTGGATAGGTTGAGTTGGGGGGAGCTTAAATGCAGCTCTGCCAGGTTTCTAGGGCCACAAAAAGTACACATTATCAGTCAGTGCTTTCTGCAAGGTTTGGCACTGCTGTCTTCTACGTGTCCTGCGCAACAGAGCTTTTTAAAGAAGATGGGTTTGTAAATTCTTTGTTCACAACCTCCATTTGAAACATGACAGGAAACTGAACCTCTAGTTCCCTCTGTTTCCCCTATACCTTATGCCTACTGAAATGAAAATTCTTTAACTATACTGATGTCACCTAGGAGAAATGGGAATATCAGACACAGTGTAGCACCAGAGGAGACTGAGCAGGATTCGTCACCATGCAGAAACTCACTGAGTCAAATAAAATAAGCCTGGGCGCAAGAAAGTGACAGTGAATACATACTGGGCAAAAGGAGAGCTCTGAATAGACTTGGTAATTTCTACCCTGCTTTACCTAGCCACATTAGGATTTTTCTATTTAAAAAGATAATTACTCTAGTATACCTACCAATATAACAGCTTATCTGTGTTTGAAATGGATGTACAGATTGCTGTAAGTCTAGGCATGTCTGCCCCAAAGCTTCACCTGAGTGAAAATCCCGTCATGGCATATTTGTGTTCATCTAGTTCTGCTGGAATCATTGAGGCTGCTCTGAAGTAAATACAGCACTATCTTGTAAATTAGAGTCCATTGGCAGCCCTGTTGTCTGCTTTTCCAGATTGAGGTTCTTTCAGAGCCTCAACCAGGTCTCACATTCAACAAGGTCTCTACTCTGGAAGACCTAAGTATCTTCATTAAAACCAGGATAGTTTTAAAGTTGTAATATGTCTGTCTACGCCTTCAAATCCCAAGTAAAATTTCTGATCAGAACAAAGCTCTGTGGAACTACATGGCAACAATCTGCAGTGCTCCTTTTGAATTATCTCCATTAAAAAATAGGAGCACAGAAGGATTAATCACAATTGTCCTCCTCAAGACTAGACACAAAACTGTGATCTTAAATCCTTCTTTCAGGATGCATAAAATTTAGAACATTTTGAGAAAAACAAGTTGCTTTACCCCTTAGAAGAACCAGTCTGCCACTCAGTGATTTTTGTCATGTAACACAAGTCAGTTCAAGCAAGAGCCACAGTAAAGAATCCTGGTCAGAAACAGTAAGGAGAGCTGAGCAACAGCTCTTTCTGGTAGATAGGGTAAATATGAAGATATTGCAAGTCTTTTAAATATGGGCATTAAAGGATACTGTCAAACAGCAGAACAGGTGTAGGTGTATAGGTGTGGCCAATACAACTTTTGCGTCTGTTATCGTTTCACTTAAAAATAGTTGCTTAGCTTGTTAGAATATGATGCATTATATATGGGCAGATAAATCTCTCAAACAGAAAGTATGATAGCTAACAAGGATTAGGAGAAATACTTTTTTATGATCAAGAATAATACTCAAAGTCAATCACAAGAACTAAAAATAATTCATCTTCTAGCTGCTTTTTTTAGAATTTTAAAAGTCAAAACACACTGTGTTTTCTTTTTGATTTAGAATCTTGTTTAGTTTCACTTAGAGGTGAAAAAAATCAGAAAAGTATCTGTGGCAATTCTGCACTTAGTTTTCTGCCTTCTCCTTGGTTTCAGTATGTGGGAAGCACTATCAGAAATTTGGCAACTGGGTTGCTTTGAATAAAATGAGAAAAATTTCAGTTGATCACAGAGATCATTAGGGCACGTAGCCATCTTTTCAAGCTGTGTCCCTTTATGGATCTCTTATCTGCAAAATTCAGCTGACTTTTGCTGTGATGTTCAACTTTGAAATAAGTTGTAATGAAGGAATGTATTTGGCAGCACAATCGAGTTGTGGAGCCAGTGGGTTTTGTAGCTCCTTGTTAAAATACATACCTAAAACTAGAGTAAAAATCAGCACGTGAGGTGGTGTAAAATTCTGCGTTAGGTGAGTTTCCAATATGACGATGCCATGACCTAAAATTAGAAAAAAAGGCTGCAGCTATATGTTTAAAAATACTTATTTTCTGACTCAGATCTTAGTTTAAAACTTTGAAACTGAAGTTAAATAATGCCAAATATTATGATCCCTTTAGTGTTATATCTCATAGTATTTGCAAAGTTCACAATTTCTCTCACATAGAAAATTAACTTTCAGTATATTATGCAGGATAGTATTTTCATGTTAAAATTTGTTTTAGATCTGCAAGCTCTACAGGACTTCATATAGGAGTTCAAATACTTTGTATATGCAGCTTATAGGTTGTCAAGCTGTGTCCTCAAAGGATGCTCTCAGACTGTAAATTAGTCCTGCCAGCAGCGTTTAAATCTGCCACAGAATCTCTCAGAGAAACAAATACATTTAAAAAGGTACAACTCTCCCTCTACATCTGGGTTTATGAATGTGAAGGAGAATGAGGTAAGAGCAGGTATTCATCACTTCTTAAGAGATAGTAAGGAAGAAATACTGTGCATGTGTGGGTATCTGTGTCTTGCCAACATGTACAACTGTATTATGTGACAAAGTATGGAAATATACAGCCCAGAGGGAGCTTGTGTAGTCCAGGTTAATGTATCTTGCTATGTTTGTGCTCCTATTTGCACTTAATTTCAGTGCTTATCTGTTGAAACTTTAGGAGCAAGCAGAAGTGTGCTGTGATTCACTAAGTGACATCTTGTAAACACTCCTACTCAGAGAATGCTTAAACCGCTTAAAAGTATGTATGAAAATAGAAGCATTCACGTTACTCAGCGTTAAGGGGTTTTACATTATTACAGTCTTGAGGAATGCTGCTTCTTTGTACCATACTCCAGATACAGGAGAAATAACTGTATCTATTTCAACAGAGAAATTTGTATTTGTTAGTATGAAACCAATGGAGGTAAATTTTCTCGTTCAAGTTTCTTATAAGAAGAAGTTATAAACTGATGAAGAATTCTGAACTACATCTTCAGAAATAATCACCTGATATTTTTTGATTATTTTGTTCCTGGGTTCCTTAGTATTCTATTGTTCTAGATATCACACTCTGAAACTGAATTTGCAAAGCATTTGTTCTTCTATTTGAATTCCTCAGATGAATTGAACACTTGGTTTAGTCCTGATGTCCCAGAGGAGTAAAACATCTATAGCAGATGTTTATGAAAGTGGTTTTTTTTGACAGCCTTATAGCTGTAGAAATGTGCATCAAGGAAAATGAACCTGGAATTTAGAAAACAATTCTAAAGCAATTAATCTAGAACATTTCTGAGTTTTAGGTATTGACAATATGTAGAGTGATATGGAAGAAAGAGAAAACCAGTTTCAGCATTCTGGGGACAGATGTGAAGCAAAGAAAATTGAGCATGTATTTCTCATTTTAAGTTTAGTATTGCTTTAGAAAAGGGCTGAACTCCACCTCCTTGTACTGAGTTTAGAATAAGAGGGCTAGGTATAAAAAATGGGCATTGGAATATAATTTGCAATGTTTGTTTGGACATTTTGAAAACAGCTTTTAAAAATTAAAAATAGAGGTATTTTTACCCATTTATGCAAATGTATGGGTGTAATTTGATTGTTGATTACTAAACTCTGCTATGTATTAACACAATGAATTTATTCACTTATCTCTGAGTCTCCTTATTTGTGTCTTGACTGTTGAAGCAAGGCCAGTACTCTGGTGTCATTAGTGATCTCACATCACTCCCCTTGAATTAAAACCATAGATGACTGATTTTGAAACCCATACTAGGGTCACCTGTCTACGTTGTATGAATTGGATACCAACTGTGTTCTTTACGCCTGACATTTTACTGTTTGATGGAAGAGAAGCCTTTCAAAGGACCAGCAGAAAGCTGCAGCAGAAGGCTGTTCTTCAGACCTTCAATTCACATTGAGACTGATGACATTTATCTATCTCTCAAGTGTTGCTCCACAACCCAAGGCAGCCACATAGTCTAGCTAGTTTTTCATCAATCTAATTTATTAAGTATTTCTTTGGCATTTAGTCTGCCTGACTTCTGCTAGCATTTCTTGTGCTATATCAACAGCAAACCTAATCTGAAGCTGAATAGAACCAATTTTTCTGGAATGCATTCAGCCTTGTCTTTCTCATATTTTTCACAGTGAAAAATAAAATATGATTCATATATGAGATTCCATGCACAGTGGAATATGGATTAGCAGTAGCCAGTTGTATGTGTTTGAGATTACCAACATTCTGTGTTTCTTAAGTGGTGTAAATCAGTTTTCAAACACAGTTCTGTTTTAAATCACAATTTCAGCCACTTTTCCAGAGAGATGATTATACATACAAAAGTATTTTAGAGCCAGGCAGAATAGAAGTTCTACTCTACAAAGCCAAGAAGCTTCATGTTGGGAATCAGAACCTAGAATTGCTGCATTCCTTCTTGTCTGTTCTGTAAGAATAATAACTTTATATCCTTTTTAAGAATTTGGCTTGATGAAATCAGCTATTATTTGCCAAACACAATTAATTAAATTCTTTAAAATCTCACTTTCATTGGCTCTCTGGATGCACCCTGAATATCTGTCCTTGTGTTGTCCATCCCTTGTTTTCTCAAGCATGCAAAGAATCTCACTTCAGAGCCAGAAGGTTTACTAGATTTCTCATCTTCCCAAAATTTCCTGTTATTTTAATGATATAGAGGTTAATTTACACATTTTGGCTCAATCATATGTAACTTTTCTTCTGGGGATGCTGAGAGGGTAAGTGGTCTCAAGAACTGTAGAGCTTCTTTTTGGCTCTCCCTCATAATTACAGCATGATCTCCTAGTTCCTGTCTTTTGCTGGAGATCTCGATATGATGATCTGATGACACAGATGATGAAAATCATCATGAATGATGATTCTTTCTTCCCTTTATGTACCTGTGAAATGAAATTACAGTTTCTTATATGTGTATGTAAATGCACACATCTTAAATCCCTGATATAATATGCTGTATAATCATCCTAATTTTCATGACATTATTTTTAATAGTATTCCAGTGTTCTTTTGAAGTTTCCATTGGCAAATTAGTTCTCTATGAAAATACTGTCCCTTTACAGTCATACACTCAATTATTGATTACTTTAATTAAGAGGTAATATTTTCAGATTCCCTCTATGAAAAGATTAAGTTGGGGGGTGTTCAATTGTAGATTTGAAACTTTGCTGTGAATAAGATTTGGATTTTAAGCTGTTTGACTAAATTTCTTCACTTTAACTGCAGATTTTAACAGCAGCTTTTGCCTATTTTTGTGTACCCTAGAGATCCAGTGATGCCAAAGAGTTATTTTGAATCAATTGGAACAAGTAATAGATGTCTGTTGACAAGATTCTTTTCTGTAATGCTTATTCATAGGGATGGTCCCATTGACCTCAGTAAGGTTATTTGTGTAAATTCTAGTTGATCTCAACAAGAATTATGCAATTGGAACCCCAGTGACCTCTTGTAAGTAGCATAATCTGGGTTGTGTTCCAAGTCTTCCATAAGGGCTTTAGAAGATATTTTCAGATTTTGGATTAAAATGCCAAAATGGCATTTTAATCTGATGGCTTGAAACATTTTTTGAATGATTGAAGACATCTGCCTAGTCTAAGCATAGGAAATAACCGTATTACCAATAACAGTGTGTGATATGTATGACTGAATGTTGCTTTTTAAAGTAGCATTTACTACATATAGTGTCTTACTGTCCTCTGTTTAACGTAGATTTTAAATCCCAAACACTCTTTCCCAGTAGCTATTCCAGATGTCCTCAGCCCTATCAACAATGAAACCATTAGCGCTGAAGTAGGCAGTATTTTGAATACTTAGGAATTGATGGAAGGCTTGTGGTTAATAGGCAGTATAGAAGGATTTGTGCAGCTGTTTAACAAATACTAGATGCCAGCATGCTTTAGTTCAAAAAGAAGCTGCAGATGCAAAAAGCCAATTGCAGGACTAGTTTAAACTGAGTTCCCAGTGGCTGTTTTGAAATGACAGAACAGAAAGCTCCTACATTGTGTGGCAGTTTTCAGAAGCACCCTCATGAGACTGTTCCCTTTTACTTTTAAGGAACTGGGCTGAATCCAAACAACTGGCATGTTTTGTTTCAGTATGTCCTGTTCTTGTGCTCCTGGTCTTTGTTCCCCACATTTGTACCAGTTACCCTAACAATCCTTATGTCCTCTAATGTTGAAAAGACTTACTGTGCATACATCTTATAGAGCAGGTTGACAGGGTGCTTCCAGGGTGCTTGGAAATTCTAAGATCATTCAAATACTTTTATTAGAGAGGCAGTGGAGAAGATGTATTCAGTCACAAGAGGCAAAAAATTCCATCACCTCTTACTTGCAGATCATATGAACATTCAGTAATAGTGTTTCTGTATAGCTGGCAGTCCTGCTCATCATATTAGTTAATTTCAAAATCATACCTGTCCTTGACTAAAAAAAAAAAAAAGTGTAACATTTACCAAGATCAGGCTTGGAGATACATTTTTGTTTTGACAACTACATGGACATGACATTCTCTAGCCTCATATTTATGTGAAGTATAAAATAGTGTGAACCCTCTCAATGCACAATGGAGATCATTAATATACACAGTACATTATGAATATTTATCCTCAGCACACTATGGTTTCTGGCATTGCTTCCACTCATATTTTATGCATTCATTTCTTTCATGTTGTCCTCCTCTAATATAGAGCATGGGTGATTTATTATCTAATCTTTGTGAATGTGAACTTCTTCGGGTGGCTGAAAAACTTACACTTCTTTAATTCCCCTACACCCAGCAAGAGGCAAAGGGAAAAGTTCTTTATTCATTAAGTAATCTGTTTCTTTTCTTATTTTTTTTTCCTCAAATCTCAGCTTGGAAACCAGAAAGTAACTGCCCCTGTGATGGAGGTAAATGCTTCACAGACACACAGACAAACAGCAACAGAAGCTTCTCCACTGCCTCTTCCTTCTCCTGTGGTACCAGTTAACAGAGCCTCTTTCTCACCAGACAGTGGCACCCATCTAGTACCATATTCTTTGCCAGCGCTTGATGATTTTTTGCCTTTATGCTTTTATAAAACCCCAGCCCTCTCACAGTTTCCATATAATTGCCCGTACCTAGCTCCTGACAGTGTTATCCACAGGAACGAAACAGCCTCTGTGAGCACAGACTCTGCCATGAGCGAGTGCTCCTCCCGCACAGTGAGTGAGTCCTCCACAGCCATTCTAGATGAGCTGCAGACTTGTAGCTATGATACTACTGACTGCTCTGAAACACCTTCCCCAACCTTGAGCCAGATGTCTGCTGTGTCAGATGGCACCACCTTAACCAACACTGCTGCCACTTCTCATGTAATTATGCTTCCTTTTTTCCTCCTCCATTTTGTTCAAACAGGTTGTCAAAGGGGAACAGAATTTGACTTTTTCTGTTATCCCATTACATAGACAAGTATTCTCCTAGTCATTTTCCATGGTCATGGTCTGACAGTGTTTTGTAACAGTTGTTAAAAAAAAAATCATTGACATTGCAGATTTGGGAGTAGGAAATTATTATTGCACAGTTGTGTGGTCAGCTAAGGCATATTAAGCACTTTGCTTAAAGAAACTAACTTCAAGAAATACTTGTTCCAAATGTATTTAAAGCAAGCATTCCATGGAGTTTGAAGAGATTTGTTTATTTAAATATTGTTAACAGTTTACAGGTTTTTGGAGCCTGGACTACCACCATTTTGATTTGCACTGAAATGCAGATTTCAATAACGTAATTTGTAAATTCATAGTAAATGTTGGCAGTATTTAATGCAGTTGTTTCCCCAGCCATGATAACTGACTGCACAAAACTGGTTTTCTCTCCTCTAATTAACCTTTTCTTCTTCTAAGCACAGTTTCTTATAGGATTGAACTGCATAAATAATCTTGAATTATTCAAGTGTCTCTTGCTTAAGTCAAGGGAAAAAACAGAATTCAGTTAGATACTTTATACATACGTTCATTTTTCTGTACCTTAGGATACTCATATATGGGGAGAAACAAGGTATGGAATCTGGGTCAAACCCAGATCACTTCTGATTTCTTTTGAGATTATCCTCGTGATTAAAATGAGTCAGAACAAAGCCTTCATTTAAATTGAGCAATTCATTGCTGAATTGCAAAACAGAGGGATGTTCTGAATCCAAAGTTTTACTGGGTCACAGCAGTGTTTAAACTTCATACAAATACTTAAGCATACAGTAATTTTCAACCCTGAAAAGAACAAACAGTGTATATATATATATATTAAGTTTTGTGTATAATTTATAAAAAAGTATTTTGAGTCCAACCTTGCACATAATCACCTGGAAAGCCAGTGATTGGTTGTCATTGCTCTGGATGCTGCTAAAAAATAATACTAATAGCAGGCATGTAAAAGCTGTCATTCTTAACTTCTGTAATACAGCTTGGAAAACTTTATTTTTTTAAGAATCATTGCTATGAATCTGTTTACAACACAGTACTTGTTGCCAAAGATAACCATAATCGGTATAGACTGGTCAGACAGAGTCACTACATGACCATTTACTAGCTATGGGAAGCATGGAATATTTATATTTTCTTGTAGCCTACTTCTAAAATTGTCAGCTAACTGTATTTGTTTTCTTTGGGCACCATTTTTTGCAAGCTAAAGTGAACAGTTTGTCCTTCTTTCCTTTTTTGGGTTAGTTTCCCGGTAGAAGGCTATGCAATAGTAAAGTCTGACCACCACTTTCTCTTTTAGACATGGCAGGGATGAACATAATGTTTGTTCACCATTAATGGACAAAAGAAAATTAAGAGACCCTCACCCAAGGGCAAAAATGCCTAAGCAGTCCTAGGAGCCCCTCAGAAATTAAACTGCTGGCAAAACCCAACTCCGCATATAGAAAAGTCATCATCTCCCACTCTCTATAGAGAAGGGCCAGATGGCTAAAGATGCATCCATTTTGCATTCAAATGCATTTGAAAAAACAAAACGATGGGGAAACTGGTGGCACTAATAACATGTGTTATTAGTGGCTCTAGTCCTGGAATGGTCTTCATTCTCAGATTGCTGTTGATTTGGTAGGTGAAAACCACTGGGAGAATGATAAAAAGTAGTATAGGAATGGGCCATCCACCAGTCTACCTGCATAAGGTACAACCATGTTTTACAGACGTTATGTCCACATTGAGGATGTTTGTTTATTTTTGAGTTTCTTAGACTAGACAAAAAAGTTGTAAAACAACTTCTAAGAGGAAGCATCGACATCAGGAAGAGCTTAGTCAGCAAAATTGACAAGAATTTGAGGCAAAAGGCAGAGCTAAAGGTAAAATTGTGGTCAGTTTTCTTTACCTTAGTCACAGATTACAGGTTCTTTGGAAAACTGAAGCATGAGAGTTGCAATTCTTATTTGCATTCATATGGTTAGAATTGGAGTCAAAATTAGAGAACAGCTGTTTTGGGAAACTATTTTTTCTGATTGTTTTCCTATTAGGAACATTTTCACTGTAAAATAATTTCCGTGGGTTCTTCTTTTTTATGTACTTTAAAATTGTGGAATCTAGTGGAAACTTGGAAATGGAAGTACAAATTAGATTTTTGCTTTTTCCCGAGTTCCATGACTGTCTTGAGCTTCAATTGATTCTGAGTATTTTAACCTAATTCAGTGTCTTGAGGTCAGGTGTGTGCTGGGCAGAATTCTTGCTAAGAACCTCTCAGGTTCTTAGAAACATAACAGGACCCCTTCTCCCTGTGTCAGCAGGGAGAAAGTTAAAAAGCAGCTCCAGTCCCAGCTGGATGCCGCCTTCTGTTCTGATTCGGAAATCCAGAGAGCTACTCTTTCTGATGCTCAGGCAAATTAGAGGAATTTTAAACCTGATACCTCGTAGGAATTTTTTACAAGATTTTGATTATCTTACTGCAGAACTAGGTGGCTTTACTTGTAGTGGAGGACAGGTTAAGTATACTGGAGAAAAAAAATAAATAGAGTTTTCTAGGGAAAGGAACATAATGAAAAATTATTATTTTCCCAGTAAATTTGAAATAGGTGCATTTTGGTTGAATAGGGTTTGCTTTTTGTTGGGTTTTTGGTTGTTGTTTTTTTTTTTTTTTCCATATTGTCGTTATCGCCCACAAAGATGACCTAGGAAAGCAAAATGTCTAATTCATGAATAGGCATGTTAAAGAATTTTCACTTCCTTATAAAATCTGGGAATAAACTCTGTCACCTGGACCTAAAGTGTCACATTTTCAGATGGAAACATCAGTAACTACCAAATGATTCCAAGAGAAGAAAAGGCCTTTGAAACTTTGTAACTATCTTTTATAGCTAGCCTGTAAACTGTGCAAGATGGATCCCATGAACAAATGAAACAGCCACCTTCACAGACAGTTTCCTCAAAGAGAAAATCGTTAGAAACCAAGGAATTATAGCTGAGCTTAGACCCTCTCTAAGACCTTCAGAAGCAAACCCAAAAATGTCATATATGAACATGCCACATACACATTTATGACTGATGTCCTTCAACTACTTGTGTGGGTCCTGTTATCATGATATTTTGTACTACTTAGTGTAAGTGCCTTACTGTCTAACTGAGCTATTTGGTAGAGTCCTTCTCAGAAATGTCTCAATTTTTATTAGAGAAATTCATAGGATTATCTTTCCAGCCTGCAAAGAACTCATACCAGTTCTGCTCAGAGAAACAAAAGCCATAGTAAATGAGTAAGGCGTAAGGCTCTTCACATAGTTCCACCCTGCCTTCCCCAGAAACAAGCTTTCCCACAAAGACAATATGTAGCAAAAGAGAATGGGTGAACACCTGAAGTAGAGGAGAGATAGTTGGCCTCATCTTGAAATCTTATCCGAAAACATGCCTTCATACTTCTTGAAATGCCATCTTTGAGTTATGTAGCTTTTAGATTCTTATATCTCCAAAGCTAGGGGTTTTTTTGGAGGAGAGGATCACATAAGAAAAGCCAACTTAATTTTGCTTCTAGAGTTTACCAAGAGAGGAGACATTTAAACACAAAATTTCCAAAGGAGATTTCACCGCAACAGAAACTTTTCAGCTCACTTCTGAAAACAGGTGTTCTCAAAATGAGAAACCCCTGAATGCATCTAGGAGTTCACATGATGTCTGCATAGGACCCAGAAATTGTTCTTCTCTCCTAGCTATGGGATGCAAAGATGTTAAAAATTACAAATCAATTCAGTAATCTCTGAAATACAAATGCATACAGAAGGTCATGGTTCATTTAATTTTTATTTTTAAAAAATATGCATTTTAAGGTTTTTATTTATGCTTTGCTGCTTCTGATAGTCTCTTGTTTACATCTGCAGCATGTTTTAGTTCATTTGTTATATAAAGTTGAGCAAAGTTTGTACTTCTTCTAATTCAGAGTTAAAGATCAGTTCTACATTTAAGGAGATGTTGCAGTGAGCTTCCCTTGCTTTTCTGCTGAAATATTCACTACCCTCTTATTTCATTCAATGCTTTCTTACTACATCAGTTTGGATTCTTTCAATATTCCCTGTAAAAGTGATATGCCCCAAGGCAGGGATTCTAAACCTGGGGGCAGATAGTTTCCTCTTGTGAAGTACCTCTAGTGACTAAAGCCTAGATGGCTTTAGGTGCTTGCTGACTATTTGCGAGTTTGCTTAGCTCTCCCATTTTTGATTTTGTTCTGTCATTTTGTGGTTGTGGGTTGTTGGTTCTTTAATTGGTGCTATTTGTTTTTATTGTGATAGATTGCATATCAGCATCCCACAGTCACTCCAGCTGGCTTCCATTTTTTTAAAAAAATTTTGTCACTCTTTTCAGCTAGTCCTAATGAAATTTTTCCCTTCAGTCTGCACAGAAGTTCCCATTAATATCCATAGTGCTTGTGCATGTGCACTAAGGGAATGTGTCTCTTGATGTCAGGGATCTGTGGCAGACAGCCTTTGTCACACAGTGTTGGGAGCTTTTACGGCCGTCTTCATTTTATATTGCTGTCAGACATCTGCAAACTTGTTTGTGCCATCTCCATTGCCTTGACCGTGATCTCTCTGTCACCTTCCCATGGCAGCATGCGTCACAGAAAGCACACACACGGAGAGAAGAGGGGAGGTACAAGGTATATGAGGAACACACTCTGCTCCCTTTGTGATAAGTTTTGTGTTTCAGTGAATGAAGATGCCATTATGGCTGTGTACCTGACAACTGGTAATTGTTGCGTGGATGACAGTCTTGCATCACTGTTTCTTTGGGGTAGCAGTTGGAGAGCTTTGTGTGTCGTTTAATGGGATATTGTTTTGTCTCTCTCAGGCTCAGATCACAGTGAATGGGAATTCTGGCACTGCTGCCAGCCCAGTGAGTCACTTTCAAAGGCCTTTTTCCCCTTCTTCAGCTTACCCTCCACCAGCTTCACTCAATTCCAACATTGTTATCATGCAGCATGGCAGGATGATGGGTAAGCCTCACCCAGAATTTTTGCTTTATACATTATACAACATATTCTGGTTCATGTGGCAGAGACTGCAAACAATTGCAGAGTGCTTCACATCCAAAATGAAGGTATTGTCTATTCATCTACCTTGGGAGGTAAATGCAAAAAAAATTAGCATTTGTTGTTAGGTTACAGTAGTGATCCTGATCTGGAGTTAATATTAAGTTTCATAACCTAGGCGTGTGAGCAAACGTCTTGCCAATTACCAAGGAAAGGGCATCTATCAAAATAGTTCAACTGTCCTGCCCTTTAAGATTTTGCCTTAAGAAACCAAGGGCCCACTTTGCACTGTGCTCCTCCGAATAACTTCTGTAACTCTTCAGCAGAAATGCTGTCAACAAAGGGAGAGGCTCTGGGCTTTTAAAAACCTAAAGCCACGTCAATCTAAAATTTTTTCATGTATTTTTTTAGGGCATCTTTAGTTTTAAAATTAAACCAAATGCCATCAGCCTTAGGCTCTTTGCCAGTATAATCCCATTTTGCCAGGAGAATCATTTACTTGCTGCTTATTCTACCAGTGTTGTGCATATTTAGAAAAGATTATACATGCAAAATAACTTGAATGTGGTCTCACAGTTTACATTTTTGTTGTGCTTGAAAGGAAATTAGGTGACAGCTCTTGCTCTGAGACATCTTAGACAAATGCTGCTGTCATCATAGTGATAAGTACAAAAAGTATATACATGGTTACTCCACATCCCAGAATTCTAGGTTTTTTGATTGCTTCTGGTTTGCTGATCTACAGATCTATCAATACTGGTTTGGATATACATAAAATATGTATTTTCCCGCGACTTTCACTCTTCTATGATGATGAAGTTAAGTGTTCCACAGTAACAGCCTGATTTAATTCTCTTTGCTCATGTAGAAGTCCCCCTGATGGCCTCAGTTTGAGGCCTATGAAGAATGAAGGATCCAATCCAAAATGTTTTCTAAATTTAACATCATACATTTTGGGAAAAAGTTCCAGATATTCAGATATTTGCCACACAGAATTGCCCCTCACCATATATGTGTAGCACTGGATTATTTACAGGATTTCAGACTTGAGTAAACAGTTAAACAGCCATGCCAAATCCAGTGCTGCAATGAGAGTGAGCAGAAATACTCAAAATTAGTGCTTTCAGTCACTCGAGCTCCTTTTGCAGGGTCATATCACAACTCATCTTTTTCTTCAGAATAATCAGTGGACGTTAATGCCACATGAAAGTTAATTGTAATTGTCACCATTAGTGTTAGAACATATATTTTCACTCCCTGCATTCTTTTATCCTGCAGTGGAACCGTTTCATTATACCTGCACTTGCAAAATAGAGGCTTTGTAATAGCAGCCCACTAATTTACTGAAACGTGCTGCCTGAAAGAGTAGGGCTCTTTTTCCTGTATACAGGAAAGAATATATTTTCTGCAGAAGTACAAATTTTCATGTCACATCCCAGCACATAGGTGTTTTTGTTAAGTAAAATACTCTGCATTTTAGAAGGAAATAGTAATAGTGATGTATTAATTTCATTAGTTATAAAGATTTGAGGGGGAAGGGTAGAAATATTGCAAGTCACTACAAAACAGTAGCATCTTGTACACTTCACCTGAGTTACTGTGAAGGTGGATCATCAGATTGCTCTACAGGTGCCAGGTTACTGAAAACCATTTTTATGGATTATACGTGGAGTCACATAAACATATCAAGACACATTAAGGGAAGAACATTGTATATCAGAATTTGTTTCTTAAAAATATTCATGGATCAAAACTTCATGTTTCTTAGCACATATCACATAAGTTTTTGTGCAAGGCCATTTGCTGTGCTTACAGAACAATAATTTTCTGTAGTTTGCTAGACTTTGTGGGTGGAAGTTTTGAAATTATGTCACTGGTTTCCAAGGAATGGGTAGAAAATATGCAAAAGTTTGATTTATAGGAGAAAGGCTGCTGCACCTTTCTCAATAGATTTTGCAATGTTTGTGGGGGCTTTTCTCTTTTTATTGAGCAAGGTGTTGTGAAAAAGTATTTCTACTCTAATTCTGAGTTTAATAGCTTGTCTGGTCCTTAAATGAATTTATAAAAAGGCAAATCCCTAGTTAAGATGATGTTTCTTTAAAATAATGTATATTTATGTGATTAAGATTGTCAGCCTTTGTACAGCATACTGAAATGAGGAAGTGTGTTTTTAACTGCCGAGTATGATTATTGTGTCATTATACAGTTTTCTGTCATGTTATCTTTACAGAGTCCACAGAGACATACTCACAGCATGTTCAGAATGTTGGCAGCACCACCACCACCAGTACAATACCAATCTGTAGATCTTCAGAAGAAGAAAAAAAAATTACAGTAATTAAAGCTCCACATTATGCAGGGATTGGCCCGGTAGATGAATCTGGAATCCCTACAGCAATTAGAACGGTAGGAAATTCTGGGAAATCTGTGTATGAACTCATACAATGAACTGATTGTTGGTAATGGGTTTTTCACATTCTTCTACTCTTATATAATTTGGAATAGAGTGTGCGTAATCAGTGGCCTTGTGAATATAATATTGTGCGTTGACGAAAAGGAGAATGCTGATGGGAGCATAATTGGGTAACCTCATGTTTCTGGTTTTAATTAGAAGTAGCAAAATTTTTTGTCTTTCTTGTGTCTCTTGTAGTTCTTGCCTTTTGGAGATGCACAGTAATTGCATTTGGTTTATTTCTAAAATAAAGTTTATGCATACTATATATATGTATATGTGTATGTGTGCAAATATTCATATATACATCTGTGCATATGTAAAAATCTTATACTTCTGCATTTCTTGGGGCAGTGTTGTCATGTCATCAGGGTAGTAGAGAGATGCATAGTTTTGTTCTGATGGCAATCTAAGGGAGTAGCATTTTCGTGGCAGTGCAGTAAATAATCATTGTGACCTTGAGTGACATGCAAGCAAATAGCTGGGGAGCCCTTTCTTTGTGACCAACCCAGTTTGATCATCTGCCGCTGGTCACTGCTTGAGTGGTCCCAGGATGTCAAACTGAAGAGTTTTGTTTTCACTATGCTGAAGCATTCTTTCCACTCTGCTGTCAGGGCAGCCTCTTCTGGCTGCTCCGGAGAGCACAGAAACAGCAGCACTAGGTCTGTAAAGGCAGCACTTACTGGCTTTCCCAGCCAGAGAAGAACTGCTGTGCTGGACGGAGAAAGTGAGAAGAGTGGGAGCCAGGATGAAAGCGGCAGAGCCCTTGCAGGTGAAGTCCTAGTGAGGGGCAGGGATGTAGCAGCTGTTGGATGTATCCTGTCTGCCAGTATTGACATATGGGGCTATGTTCTATTGCCAAGAATTGCTTCAAGGGATTGAAAAATTAGGGGGGAAACCAGGAATTAATGGAGAAAATCAATAGGAAAAACACAGGATAAGTGGTAAGATGGGGACAATTTTTATAAGAATGGGGGAGAAACTCTGGCATTTCTTGCTTTATTTTTGATGTTAAAAAGTAGTACGATCAGAATCTCTTAAATGTGAAGACATTTCTTTGTAGCAATGCTCTAGCTTCCTGTCCCCTTTTTAAGTAAGTAGTCCCTTTGCTTTATATTGGATATGGTAATTGGTTTTGTGCTTTTTTAGTAGCAGATTGTTCTAATAGGGTGCATATCAGTTATATAAGATTATAACAGAAATCCCCCTTAAGTGTGCCTAATGAAGCTGGCAATCTGCCAAACTATATTTAACTTTCAGGTCTTCTTTTTAATGTGCAATTCAGTTTGAATTAGGACATTTTCGTGCTGGTTTTGCTCTGGTCTTTGTTGTGTTTCTATTACAAGAAATCTTATAGCCTGTCATCTTAGTATTATAGAAATAATTCTCACAATGAGATATAAGTTAAAACTTTATGTTAGCATATGTATGTGTAAGAGTGTGTCTGATGTGCCATTCTGCATCCTTATTCTGCTTCCTTAAGACATAGCTACTAGTAAAATTGTTTTCAAGATACTTATTCAAGATTGCTTTATAATTGTGCACAACTATATTTGAGCCCTGTGTACCCCAGCTGAGCAAGAAGAAAGTTGGTGTAGTTGTCAGCAAAAGACTCAAATATGCTGCACCTTGAAAAAGTGCTAAAACTGCATTTTCCATTAATAGTAGAAGGTAGGGTGTATCACCTTCCCTTTCTCCAAGGTCAGTAAGGAATCCAAATAGGAATCTTCTCCCAAAAGATTCACCCTCAGTCCATCTGAAGAGAGAAGTTTCGAATTAGTACAGTTTATCATTGCATGTAAAGTTTAGAAGTTCCTTGTTCTTCCATCTTTGCAAAAATGGCAACAGTCTATCAAAAAAAGCAGTAAATTAAGATTCAGGGGTGATAGGTAGCACAAACTGTGTTCCAAAATGCTGTGCTGCTCGAAGTTCAGCATGTCACTAAGAACTCAGGAGTATCTGTGTTCCACATTTTGTGTGTTTCTCAGGAGTAAAGATGTGCAAAATGTGATAGTCTCCTCCAAGTCTGTCTGTACTCTCAGAACATGGTTTATGACTGCTGTTTAGGAAAACAGAAAGAGGTTCTCTTCTTTCTATTCCTGCTAACCCATTCTGTCTCAGGCTTCTCAGAAGGGAAGGACTCCTATAAAGCTTTTTCTTCACTCAGAACCTCCATCTCATGTTAACATGTTTCTTCTATGTCATTTTAGCTCCTTCTAGCTCTGGGAAATGCAAGTCTGAACATTCAGATTGTCTTTAGGTTCTGCCTTTGTGGCAAGCCCTGTCCCAAAGATGGTAAAATTCCAAGACACTAAAAATGAAGTCTCCAAAAAAGTGAGGGTAAAATGCTGTTCACTCATCAAAGCATAGAGTCAAATATAGCACCATTTACCACCAATGAGGACCTGGGAAAGGAAAAGCCAGATTCATGGAAAGCAGTAAGACTGCACTGTATTAGTCTATCCAAAATGATTGCTTTATATCTAATTATCAGAATTAATCAGTAGACTGAAAAGGCCTCTACTTAGTAAAAACTTTAAAAAATCAAGTCCTATTTGGTTTCTTTTCCATACTTAGTGATTTAATAGTTCAACTTGAAAAAAACCAAACCCCAAAAGAACAGAGGTCCACTGAAAGTCTCAGAATATTCTGAGTTGGAAGGGACCCACAAGGATCAAGTCCAACTCTTAAGTGAATAGCCCATATGGGGATCCAAGGATTATTAGCACCCTGTTCCCACCAGCTCAGCTAATCTCAGGGTTGGAGAGGCCGTTCATCCTGATGGATGATTACAGTACTGCAGTGATTATGGACTCTCCTAAGAAGCAATTGCAGTTACTTCTTATGTCCTCTACATGCTATTTGGCTGATTGTTTTTTTTCACTTATGATGATACCATGTTCCAACATTTAATTACATCAGCTGTAATATATGCAAAGCAGGATGGCATCTGAAAGGCTTTGTGCATTGTGAATACTGTTAGTTCCTCAAACAATGTTGGTGTGTGGAACCAGTGAATATAAATGGAGAAAATGTATTTCAAAATTAATGTATTCTGTTTCTTAATCCTATCTTGTTTATAACTTAAAGCCAAGTTATTGGATGAGGCTTGAAACCCCTAGGTGAGGGTTTCTGGGGAGATGATGAAAGAAAGGAACATTCAAATGCCCAGAAAGATGTTGGGAAACCTTCTTCTCTACTCATGTGGGAGCTTCTCCATACCTGATATCTGTGTGGGAGCCTGCTTTGACTTTGTGGAGGACCAAGCAATGCTTGACAAACAGCAGGGACATTCAGTAGTATTTATGCATTATTTGCAATTTGTTCACCTACCACTGGTTGGAAGACTCTTCTTGGTTCAATACCATCAGAAAGGCTGTTGCAGTATCATGGGACTGCTGCTGTGGGAAATGAGGTAGAGCAGGGAGATCGTGCAAATCAGTGTGAATTCCTTCAGACCTCCTGGAATTGTAAACTTTGGAGCGTATATGATCCTGGAGCACCAAACAGCATACTTGTTTCAAGCCCAGCTAAATTTTTGTAACCAGAGTTCCACTAGTATAGATATTTAATACCTTTAGGGAAACAATATAAAAATTACTCAAATCTGCTTCTGAGTAACTTAGACTTGGCAGAACTCAGCAGTATTGGTAGTTGGGGGAAGGGACCTACCTTATCTTTAGACAAAACTGAATCTCCTAGCTCTATCTTGCAAGCAGGCCTAGGTAAAAAGCATAACTCTGCCTGATTTTTTTTCTTACCCAGAAGATCCCCAAATTCTTCAACTGGCTGTCAGCTCTTATTTTAAACATTGTTCTAATATTATTTAGTAGCAATTTTATGAGAACTCAATGAGTCCTCAAAGTACAGTAGCATTTCTTCCTAGTCCCTTATAGTAAGAGCTCCCCGTTGTAAACAAAACATATTCGTTATGTACAGATAATAAGTAATCATGGCAAAGGTTTGATTTACTAAAGATGGCAGTGTGTGGTGAACACATGCAAATCTGTCCAGTATTCTGTAGGGGAGAATTTGTAGATTTTCGCTTTTTCTGGTAAGGAGGAGTGAGCAAACTGATTACAGATTTGGTATTAGCTGGTGCAAGAAAATGCACGTCAAGTGGGGTCCTTTGACTTTTCCCTGTGTACCATGATTTGAACACAGTGGTTTTTTTGTTTGCCCAGAGAAGCTGTGGATGCCCCATCTCTGGAGGTATTCAAAGCCACACTGGATAGAGCTCAGAGCAAACTGGCCTAGTGAAAGTTGTCCCTGTCCATGAGAGGGATGTTAGAACTTGATGATCTTAGAGGTCCATTTCAACCCAAGCTATTCTATGATTCCATGATTCTTTGCATTACAACTTCTGCTTTTCTGACTACTGTGGGATAAGTAAAATTTTAGCACCTAAGAAGGATACTACTGAAAACATGCTTGTCTTTGTGTTAATCCTTTCCTGAAATATTATCATCCTACCTCAAAGAAAATTGCATGAAAAGAGAAAATTCAGAAGGATAAGAGATAAAAAGAAGCACAAGCAGGTGTTGATATTGAGCAGAGCTTGGGAACCTTGGGATTACTTAGTTTGCAAAAGTAAGGATAAGTATAATTTAATGAGTGATTATTGAATAAGTTAAAATTGTCAGGAAAGGGTTTTTAAAATTGGTAAAAGGAATACTCTTTGTTTACAATCCAGACATTAACTCTGAAATATAGTGTGGCCTAAATTCTTTTCTCAGTAGTATTCCGAAGTTTTTCTGCATTATTTAACAATTACATTTTGAAAGTAATTTAAGCCCGAAATTGCCAGGAGGTCAAAAGATGTTCTTCTTACATGCTTGTAATCATAACTTCTGTGGTGTTTTCATTTCCTGTAAAGAATCTAGCATTCATCGTTGTCAGATATTGGGCACTAAGATGATGAACTGTTGATCTTGCGATACTTCCCATGTTCTGAACCATTTTACCCTCCCAAGATTAAAGTCCAAGATTGACTCAATCTTCCTGCATTTGTTACAGGAATTCCTCAATAAAACACATAAATACATTCAAAATACATGAAAATTATTATTTTAAATAGGGAATAACATATAGTATTTCTGTCCAGAATAACATTGAATGTCTGATCCCATCTGTATACATGGGCATTTTTATTTTGTCATTAATTGTTCAAACTGTATTTTTTTAGACAGTTGACAGGCCAAAGGATTGGTACAAGACAATGTTCAAGCAAATCCATATGGTTCATAAGCCTGGTGAGTATGTTTGTGTCTTTATCCTCATGTCCAGTTTGAGGGATGAGAAATTATCTACTGTAGATCTCCTCTACCATCTGTATACCATCAGTACCACCTGTACTGCCTTTCTTTTGGAGAACTCCAGTGTTAGAACAGCGTGGGCTAGTAAACAGGCAGGTTTAAGGATAAATTTTGTGCCTGAATTTAATTGTTGTCATAGAATACCTTACTTGGTTTTGCTGAAACGGAGCTTTGGTGACATTGCTAGCTTTAATGTCCATTATGACTTGCCTCGAGGATGTCAGGAAACTGTATAAATGGCAGTTATGCTCATTACACCTCCAGAAGGAAGGAGACTTTATTCATCTGAGGTAGAGCTAACATTCAGTATGGTCACACAGAATGTTAGTGGGAGAATGAGAACTGCGGGCAGGAGAATGTTGGCTTACAAGCTCTATTTTGAACACTAGTCACATTGTAGATACTTAGGATTGCCTTTTGTGATAGGAACAACTTAAGAGTCTGTAGCAGAGAAAAGCTGGCAAAAGGAAGGAGTCATCTTGGGGAGGGGAAAAGAACAGACAAAAAGAAATTTGCAGTTTGGTGCTAACTTAGTAAGTATGCAATATGGGTGACATGACCAGAAGAAAAAATACAGTAAGACAGAATACCAGCCTAATTTAAGTATAACAGGAAGACGGAGTCTTCCAAAAGCACTTATGAGACGAGGAATTGCCTCCATTGCCTACCAATCTTCTATTTGTACTTGCAAAAACAAAGCTCAGTTTCTGTGATGAACTGGCATGTATGACACTACTGTAACATATGCATTTCTTTTTGTAGATGACGACACAGACTTGTATAATACTGCATATGCATACAATACTGGTAGGAATTATTCCATATTCAAAATGACACTTTTGTTAATGTCAGCAAGTAATGGTGCAGTTAACTCTTCACGCTTGCTTTTATAATGCTTTTAGACACACTTTTTATTGTCTTGTTTAATCTCAGTTGTTGTAATGGGTTAAAATTCAACAACCGGGCGGAAACACCAAAAGATGTAGTGGTTATCACATTCGCCTAATTTTCATTTTAGTGGAATAGGATTAAAAGAAAAGCAAAACAGGTTCAATTCAAAATAGAAACAGTTAGATTTATTAACATACAGTAAAGGTAAACAAACAAAAAAAAACCAACTACGAAACCCTCTCAAAAACAACCCCTCTTCCTTCCTAGCAACAATTTACTTTTCCACGAAAAAGCAATGCAAAGGGACAAAACATCAGAACTCTTAAGTCAGCATTACTTAATAAAATAGTCTTTCATTCAGTCTTTTGAGAGAGACAAGTCCCTCCTGATTCTTCTGGTAACTTTCTATAAGAGCCACAGTCTGTTTGTGACTTCCAGCTTCACTAACGCAGCCCGCCCGACACTGCATCATGTGAGCCTC
>WBMY01000392.1:150575-250943 GCA_013397315.1 Donacobius atricapilla
CCCGGGGGCCCGGGCCCCCTCCCGGCCCGGCCGCGGTGTTACCTCATGGTTCGGGGTCCCGGAAAGAGGGCGGGTCTCCCAAGATTCCTGTTTTTAAGCGGTGTCCCAGAGGGTGTACCCCTTTTACCTGATTGGCCAGCTTAGCTGTTAGTTCTAAAATGGATTAACAATTGGTTTTTTTCTTATCATTTATGCTAAACCAATACAGTTGTTCATGCCTTTTTCCCTCAAATGAAACAAGTTTAGTTTCATTCTTACTACAGAAATTAATTGCAGCTGTGGACCTCTTACTGTAGAGGGATACACTTAGCACTGTGGTTTCTTGATTACATTGCATTTATTTTCACTAGTGATTGTTAGTAACGCAGCCTTTTCTGACAGAAATAGAAAGGGAACTACTGTGTGAAAATGAAAATACTTATTACTGACATGGAAAGACAAAAAGAATGTACTCAATACACTTTAAAAATACGCAGGAAGAGTGCCTAATAAAAATTATTGTTTTACAAACTTGTCCATTTTTACTATAGGCATTCATGTTGATGTTATTTAGCTGCAAGAAAAGACATATTCATCTAAGATATATAATTATTGTGTCTTAAGAAGATTATACCCATATGGTAAAATTATTTCCAAAAACAGCAAAAATGAAAGCATGAATAGACTATGTGCAGAAAGGCCACAGTGCCTTCTGCAAAAATGCCATTCAAAATCTTTTCATTTCAGTTTTTTTTGCATTAAACATGCTCTCAATTGTGCCTTTTTCTGTGCTGTTCAGAAGATTTGTTGTGGGTCAGTGGTTTGACATCTCTTTGTACTCTTGTGATCCTCTTCAAGATATGCTATTGCCTCATCATCACAAACCAACTAGTTATTAAAACAATGAAAAAAGATGTGTTTCTTGCCTCTTCTCTACCTTCTGAACATAGAACAACAGAGCAACAGGATAAGCCTGGAGATTCATTACGTGCTGTCATTAACAGATGTGATGGATGTATACACCCATTATCTTCTCCATCAAATTAATTTATTTTAACTGTACTGCACTTTATCTGTTTATAATTTTGTGTAAAAATATATAGGAATTTCTCTAATGAGCTACATAATATGCAGCAATGCACTTTTAAAACTCATTTACACATTTTTGTAATCTTGCCATTTTATTGAGTTACTGTGGGTTCTTGTAGCATTCCATGTTGTTGTTTTTTAAGACTTACTCTCATGTTATGACCGTTTCTGGTTTTGTTTTATATTAGGTAGCTACAGTCCATCCTTCTCTGCTCAGGCACACCCAGCTGCAAAGACACAGACATACAGACCACTGTCCAAAAGTGCTTCTGACAGTGGCTCTGATGCCTTTAAGGTCTCGTCCCCTTTGCCACCCCATGTGCCACCACCAGTACCACCACATCGTATGAGGCAACGGTCTACACCAGAAAAGTAAGTTTGTGCATTTTCAAAAGCTGTTCTTGCCAAGTCCAGTATTCCAATTTCAGAATATAACAAAGGATAAAATAGCAGCTCTAGAATAATTGACTTCAAGGGCTTCATTCAAGGGCCAGTCAGGTGATGAGGGGTGATCTTTTCCAGGAGTCTGGGCATCATGCATGGTGCTGTCATTTCTTCAGTGTGCTGAAGAAGTGTTTATTCTTATTCATGATGCGACCATGAGCATTAAGGATTTTTATTCTCACTAGTGGTATTGTCCTGCTTGTTGTGTTTCAGAACAGTCTGTGCTCTAGGAGCTGTCTTCAATAGTTAGTCTCTGAGTAGGAAAGGCCATTTATTGTATCCAGCATTAAAGAGAAAGGATCAAAAAGATGATGTAATTCAAAATTCAAGGGAGAGCAAAACTGTACAAGAGTGTAGCAGTCAACCCACATTTCCCAAGACCTTAGAAGTGCTTTATACCCCCTGTTTTTTCTCCCATTTTCGTAGACCAAGACAGTGTTTACAGACTAAACAGACATTTCAGATAACTCATGCTTTTCTATCCAAATTCTCTGCACAAAACCAGGTCACACTGGTTAGAGTCCAGTCTGGAAAAAGTTAGTAATGAATAACTCAGGAAATAAGTGCTTATCCTTTTGATAAAACCATGCAAGAGACCTGCATACAAATTCTGTTGACTTCAGCATATCTGTAGGTACTAGCTCAAGCAAAAAATATTTTTCTTTAGTATTTAGTTTAATTAATACTGCATGTTAATATAATATTATGCTATTATAAATCTATATGTGTGTGGCTATATGTATAAGTTACGTGCTATATGCTATATGTTCTATATTCTATATCCTGTAATATATTATATATCATATATCATATATATTATATAGGTAATCTTTTTCCTTTCATCTGTGCTTACAAGCTCCCCTCTCTTGGTTACACTCAAGCAACAAAAGAGAATTTGAACATTTTTGTCAGCTTGGGCATTGTAAACATATTTATTTGTAGCAATTTAATTATATTAAACAGTTTCAAGTAATTAGCAGTTTGAATAAAATATTATGAGGAAAGACCATGCTAAGTGTTTAAAATTAAGACACGACTATGGCTTCTGAAAACTTCATAGGTAATGGCAATCCAAAATGTAATTCAATAGATACACATACTGCAGAGGAAGATGAGATTGCCTGATGGTTACTGATTTTGGCTTCCCTGTTGCCAAGGGCAGGTTGTTAAGAGGAAATGCTAAAGGTTCAAGTTACACAGAGGACATGAGGCTTGAATTTTGTTAGCAGGTCATATAAAAGTGCAGATTTTTTAAGCAAGACACCAAAATGTGGAACTGTTTAGCTTTTATCTCTGAAGTTGTGTGAGTTGTTGTCCTGTGCTAGGCTAAATGCCTCGGTTACAGAAACTGAGGCCTGTTGCAGTTCCTTTTGTCAAGCTTGGAAACAAATGCTCAGCACTGAATTTGGCTATTTATGCTCCCCTTTTAATCTCCTGCATGGTACAACAGGCAGTGAAAATCTCTGTTCTCCAGGCCAAGGGATGCCAGACACGTTAGTTATGCTTTGCCCACTGCTGAAAGCCATAGCTCGTCAATCTTTTCCTGCCAATGGGAGATTCTGTTTTTAATTGCCTGTAAAGCCAGAGTATTTAAAATTTCACATAAGAGGCTTAGGTCCACATATATCACATGTTTCATAGCTGAGAGGCAAGATATGGTTTGCATTAGCAGTTGAGCTCAAAATATAGTCCATACAGGATGAAAGGCTTAAATTGTAAATTAGTTGAACTGAGTGTGAATCAGAATTTCAGTAGCATCCTTTTTTCTTCAATGGCTTGCAAGATAATGCAACTTCATCAGAATATTTCCATTTTCCTGTTAAGTCTCAAAAAATGCAACCCTTTCTGCTCTGAAAATAGTTTTTCCTCAGTGAAAATAAACAATAACGCCAAGAACTACTTCCCCTGAAATGTAGGGCATTTTATAAATAGAGGTGTCTGTGTCCCTGAAATGCACTTGCAAGCATACTATAAACAAAAGCTACCCCATAGATTTTTTTAAGGCACATGACATGTGCATTATTATGTCAGGTCACATCAAACCAAGTCACACCAGAAAGACCAATAGAACTGATAAAATTTAATCAGTGTGTGCTCTTTCTTATCATAAATACAGACAATAGCTGGTAAGTATTTCCCCTTCCCTTTCCTCCGAACTTTGAGTTACTAGTGGGTCACTTCACACAGGATTAAATAAAAATATGTATAAGCTACAGTTTTCCAAGTACAATGAAGGTAGGTACTACAAGAACTGCCATGAAAAGGTAGCTCTCACTGTAAGTAGCTAAGTATTCCCCCAAAACATATAGGTAGCTAGTAATATGACGTAGAAATATGACTGAAAAAATAGTAGCATATGTTACTTTTTATTCTTTGCATAGCATTAATAAATTGAAAGCAAATTTTTAATTATAGAGAATACGGGTACATTTCCAAATTCAACTGCCAAATTCTTCCTCTTGTTTATCTATTCAAGATAGAGAAACTATATGCTGCTTACAAAGATATCCAGAAGCAATTCTACTACAGATCAGGATAATGATCATCAAACTGTCTTTTAAAATAATTCCTCACTTTTTGCCTCAGAAGATTTTATAACTTTTCAATATGGCCTTATCATCATATTATGTGATGACAAAAATATCTACCACTTGCCTGCATTAGTAGAGTGTGCAAAACATGTGGAGTTACTTGCAATGGTTGCGTGTTTTTTGACGTGGTATGCCAGGGTAGTTTTTAAACGGGTCTACTAGTTAAAAGAAAAATGTGAATGACCACAGGATGGACATCTCTAGCATTTTTCCTGCTGCAAACTGGTCAAGGTGATACAGTAAAACACTGGGATGCCAGGCTAGATGTTCCACAGTTGAGATCTGGAAAGGTTAGCTGTTCTGAACATCATTTGGCTTTGCGGGTTTCTGTTGTACAGAGCTGTAAAGCACAAGGTGATGACGGTAAATTAGCGTAGTTGCTTGTATTTGTTGTTTAGGAACGACTGGGATCCTCCTGACAGAAAGGTAGATACTCGCAAGTTCCGTTCTGAACCAAGAAGTATTTTTGAATATGAGCCGGGAAAGTCATCAATCCTTGAACATGAAAGACCGGTAAGACACATAAATGAAATGGGTAATAGAGTAAGAGATTTGGTAAGAGATTATCTTTTATTATTTACTATTAATAATAACTACTTAGAGGAATATTGAAGATCCTTTTCCAAATACAATTTTGCAACAATTTGTCTTTGCTCTTATCTGAGGGTTATATTGAAAATTGGGGTTTGGCTTATTTGCTCAGCTTACGTCTTCCAGTGTTTCCAAGAAATCACTACCGTGCAAACCTCATGGATGAGAGGCACAAAAGATGGAAACTGCTTTTTCTAATTAGTGTGCATTTACAGTACTTATTTTCAGTATTATTAACAGCACATATAATATCTGATTATTTAATGCATAAAAATAAAATATTTGCATTTTCAGGATGTGCTGAATTGTATATCAGAGGAGATTTTGGTCAAATACTGGCCAAGGTTGCCCAGACAGGACTTGCCTGAACAGAGCCCTGAGCAACCTGATATGATCAGACCTACCTTTAACAGAGGGTTGGGCTCAATGACCTCTGGGGGTACTTTCCAGCCTCAAATATTCTGTGATTTGAATGAGTGTACATTATGAATGAGTATACATTAACATGTAATTAGAAGCCTTTATTCCTGCTTTCTGAATAATGATTGCAAATGTGGAATAAAGCTATGCTTAATGCTTGCAAAATGACAATTAACAGAAGTTTTCATTTGCTGAAAGACAGTCACCCACAGCCCTTCTAATTTAGATTTGTGCTATCTTAACACTTTCTTATTTTAGGAAAGCTGTTATATATCGATGGCCATATTTTCTTTTCTTCACCATTTACTTTGAGGTTGAAATGTTTGAGGGAGTCCAATTTTAAAGAAGAGGCTTATGAAATCAGTACTGGACTGTTATTTGCTTCTGTATTACATGCTTGTTCACAGAATTTATTTTGCCAATTTAAAGAAACTTAAGGAAATAACTGAATTTCTGAATATATCAGAAATATCAACTGTATATCAACTGTGTGAAACACAGTTTATATCAACTGTGTGAAACACCTGAACCAAGCACCTTTTCCTTTGTTATTGTGGTCTTTGCAGGAATGTAATTTTTGTTAGCTAGGAAACACAAAGCTCTTTTTCTGTGAAATTGAGATTGTTGCAGAACTGATGTATTTTTCAAAGAGGAGATTGGTATTTCTGTAGGAACTGGTAATGAATCAATAAAATTAGTATCTGAGTGCAGATGAACTTAACAAATAATTATTTATTTTTTATTTTGTAATTATTTTTATTTAAAAGGCATAAATGTCATTTGTCCTGGGCACTTTTTGAGTTCCATCGTTGCATTATAAACACTGAGGTAATTTTCCAATTACCAATTTCCTTCCCAATGCCAAAGAGTAATAGCAGATGCAAATTAAAAATAAGAAAATTGCACTGATTTCAGTGTATTCCAAGGATGTTTTCACTTTTCTAATAAATTACATTTTCCCCAAATGTAATGTGAATAAAAATAATTCATATAACAACTGTAGTGCTGATGAATATTGTCAGAGGTACATTTTTTCAATTCTAGCAAACTAATGAAATAACAAAAAAGTGAGGTTTACTGACTGTTCCTGAATCCTTTTTTCCTGCTTGCTTATGCATTTTACTTTTGCTAATCTAAATCAAGAGATGGAATTTTGAGCTTTGTTTTGTCCTTAAAATATTGTCATGTAGAAAATCTTTAGTCATTTTGTACCTACTAAGCAATATCCATCAAGGTAGGGTCATACCTTGTCATCTGAAGCTTAGACTAAAAGTTTAGGCTTAGTTGATGTACATACAAGAAACCATGTCATTGTATAAGAAATTTTTAAAGCTGAGAAGAGTACATTAATGTAGGGAATTGAGAATTTTTTTATTTATGTATGATTCAGAGCTGTAAAAAAATTGAAAATTAATATAAGATGAAAGTTGTGCTGACACTAGTGTAACATAATTGAAAAAAATAGGGAGCTATCACAATTTCATCAATCTGGAATGTCTACTGTTGATAAAGATGCTGTTTAGCTTTATGTAATTAAGATACCTTTGGACCATGTTACTAACAAAATTAATTGGTTTCGCTGAAGTATTTGCTTTCCTTTTATTCGTTTAATGGGATTTTGAAAGTAAAACTAATTTCTTAAAGGACGATCAGCAAAGCAAATCAAAAGCTCTTTTCACTGTGAGTAGGAAAAGCTGACATCTGAAAATAATGCATTGGTTCGAAATTCAGATGAAAACTCCAAATTTTCAAATATGTCAGTACTGCATGAATTAAATCTTCCATCCTGATAATCTCAAAATGTCTGAAAAATTGTTTTGATGATACTGAAGGAAAGTATTAATAATAATGTGGAATATAACGTAAATGCAGTAAATTAATACTGCAAAAGATGGACATTTGTAGTGTCTGAACTAGAAAGTCATACTTTATTAGTTTTTAAAGTCATACTTCATTAGTCAAAACCAAAAAAGTCAAAGGGAGTTTTTCTAACACTCCAAATCCCCATTTTTTAAATTAAATAATTTCCATGTCTACAAGATTGTAGTTTGATGGTAAAGTGATCTGTTAAAAATATAAAATGTTTACAGCTATCTTGTGTCATAATAAGCAGGACAAGTCAGACTTGACAGATCAGCATTCCCTTTATTGGTGTAGGTAGTAGATGGGGATCAGTTGTGATTAATGTGGAGATGAGAACATGGGAAGAATAAAAGAAATTGAGATTGAGTGTAAAGCGAACATTTAGTGGGAAATACTATTCAGCAGATCCTCATTGATCAAAAGAAGATCTGCATTAATCAAAACAATGTGAAAAATAATAAACTAAAACATTGACCTAGTAACGAACATTAAATGGATGGATTGATTAGGGCTAACTGATTATCTTTGTTATAGATGCAGAAGGATGAGTGTAGTTTCAAACTGCTGTATTGTGTAGTAGCCTCTTCCATGAAACAGGAAATGAATGTAATTTTTTCCATAATTTGAATTTGTAAGAGTATAAAACATCAGCATAAAGGAGAAGCTTGGGATTAGTATTTTGAGATTACAGTAAATTTTGTGATATTAAGGTATTAAATAGTCTTACAAGACATGGTGATACAGCTCCTTTTTTTCCTCTTTCAAGAAGCCAGTGATAGGGTTGTACATAAGTTGTTTTGATGTATGTTTCCATCTCCAGTGTCTGCAATTCAACTAAATATTCCTCTTTTTCTCTGACATAATCCAAATAATGGACTTTTTTCCTAAAATGGATGTTTGCTTTCCATTAATAAGATAATGGCAATGTAACAACTTAATCTTACTCATGTGTAAATGAAATTAAATTTTATTGTTTACTAGTTTCTACCATGTATACATGAGAAGCAGTTCCTCCATATGTGGACATATATCTATTTCTGCAGCAGAGTATGTAAGGAAAAATCTCAGTGTTACTGTAAAAAAAGTCCTCATAAAATTGATACAAGTAATGCCTCTGTTTTCATTAGTTGTTTTATTCTAAGCATAAAAGTATGTGCTAGTCAAATGAAACTGTGAGGTTAAATTTTAGTTCTATTTTTTTTTTAATCTCTGTTCAACATACAAATTTTCTACCGAGTTTATATGCAAAAGGAATTCATAATTAGAATTTTTTTTTTAATTACTCTTTTGTCAAATACCAGAAATAGACTGGGCTTGTTCCATGATGCACATCTGTTGTTTTTTATTTGGTTTGGGTTTTCGTGTAGTGAAAAATTTGAAATTTTCTTTAGAACATGCACATTTGGTTGCTTTTGACATCTCAGTCTGGTTATCTGAATATTCTGCTTGGTATGCTTAATATTTCATTTTAAAATATTTTTTCTCATAAAGAAATAGACTAAGTCCATCTGTTCAAGTAGACTTGAACTTACCACAGCTATTTAAAAGTAGTCCAAAAGAAAAAAAAAATAAAGGAAAAGCAAAAGAACATTATTTAGAGGTAATAAAATGCCAAAACCAAATTTACAACAGGCATCTCAGCCCATTATTCTAGACAGGCTTCAGTTTGGTGTCTGAACTTACAAATGCAAAATAGTGATCTACATGTAAGAACCATTTAACTCATGAGTTTAAATGCACAGTTTTGATTATTACCTTTGGATGTCCATTTATCAAATCAAGAACACGCAAAGCTACATGTAATTCTACAGATGTAATTTTTTTCACTGTCCGTGTTCTATACTTGAGTATGGTTATGTAGTGGTCTGTTGACCAGCTGGTGCATAGGGCAAAAGGAGTGAAGTTACTTAGTGGTCTTTAGTAGTATATTTTCAACAAATAATCAAAATATTACTAAATTGCTGGATGAAGGATAGATTGTAGGAACTTTACTTGACTGGCAAGTCTTAAAAAGGGGTTTTCTTTTATTGCTTTTACTTTCTATTCCAGTAGTTTCAGAGGTACTTTGTGAGACTAAGCTGAGTGCAGCTTTTAAGTCAAACTGATGCATTCATTTTAACTCTCTTAGAAGGGGAGATAATAGGAAAAGGTCTGTCAGCAAAACTGACAGCAAAAAAAGCCCAGCGAAATCAATTGCCTGTGTATTAATCTTGGTAGAACAGGCAATGCAGTCCTCTTTCTCCAGAACTGCCAGGCAGCAGGGAATTTGCATACTTCAGTGCTCAGTTTCTTTTTGTTTGCTGCCCTCTGCGGTTGAAGCTGTAAATTAAGGTGGATTTTGCTGCATGGAGTTATTAGCTTTACATACTTTGTAACAGTCTCATTTTATTTGCAACTACTACAACAGAAGAAATGAAAACTTAGAAACTAGATAAAATATATTATTTCTAGCTTTTTCTTTACCAGCAGAAACACAAGGGTTTTTAAGCTTGCAGCAAATTGCAAGAGTGTTTGAAGTTGAAAAGGGTGGCAACTCCCATTCTCAATTTTATCTCGACTGGCTTGGGGGAGCCCAGCTGATCTGTCTGTGTGTTCTGCCTCCCTGCAAGGAGGGAAATGGTTCCATCACTGTGTAGGTGTAGGGCTGCTGCTCTTCAGGGCACCTTGAGGCTCACAGGGTAATGTCAGTAGGCTGGGGCTTCTAGGGCCAAAAGCTCCACAATTCCAACTGCATATACATTTAAAAATATTTATTTATTTATTTATTTAATGTAAATACACCCATTTGTTGATACCAACATTTCTATGAAAATCATGCTATGTTTCAACATACAGTAACTTAGTTTGGAGAAAGGACGGAAAAGAATTGTTTAGTAATGTCTTCTCAGATTATCCAGATGCAAATTGTGGAATTTTTAAACAAAAAACCCTCTAAATATGGCAAGCATTCTCTGTAATGGGAACCAAGTTGATATACAGCAAATATATCTTCTGCATTTTGCATCTGTCATTTTTTGCCCTCATGCCTTCATATCTCTGTAGAAGAGAACCCTGTGTTTTTTTCTTAAATTAGTCACGTTCTCTATTAAATTCATACACTTCAGTCCATGGAGTTAATTTCAGTAGTGTTTCTCTATGAAAGACTTGGGTGTCTATAGTTGAGTTCAAGCACTTGTCCTTAGTACTGCTGAGATATGGCTGTGGATGGAGGAAATGTAAGGGCAAAATCTCCAGAGGAGCTTCACTTCCTTACCCTCCTGTGGAGTATAGCAAGTTTTTCATCAGTGACATTCAGTTCTCTCTGCATTCACAGGAATACTACTTCCCTTACTTGAAAAGACATTGTGAAGACAAGTGTATAAAACAGCTGGGGTCCAGATATTGCATGAACAGCTCATAGATATGTGAGCACCAAGGTAGTTCTGAAGGGTTGTTGACCTTTCAATAGAGCAGAGTTGGCAGGCTGTCACAGTAATATCAAAAGCAGCAAGAAAAGTGCTGTAAGATGTTTAACTGCCTGAAATGGCCAAGAGCACAGTGTTATTTCTTGCAGAAAACAGAAATGCATGTGCAGAAACAGCTGTATGTGACTGCTCTGGTCTACTGGTAACCGTTTGGCTCCGGAGGAAAGAGCCAAGACACACTTGATCACCAGTGTCATTCTTTGTGCAGGACCCTGTCTTCTTTGATGATTACTTTCTAGGACACTCCATAATTAATGTCTAGGTTCTGATAATTACAGTTATGGAGATGCAAATTTTAAATTCAGAAATGTCTTCCACAAGAGAATTTCTGTTTCAGAGTTCTTTAGGCCAACAGTTCACTGTAATTCTGTGCTGCATGAAAGCCTACATGAGATGCTACAAAGAAACTGAAGCTATTTAGAGAGTAATTAATGCAGCCAAGTTTACAGTTGAGTGGATATTCCATTGAGAGCTGTGCTGTTTTGCACTGTCATGTTTTCATGCTGCTTGAATAAATCTGTCAATTATTCTTCTGTTCACTGGAGAAGTTCCTTAACCCTGTCTTACACTGCTACTTTATCCCTTGGCTGTGAGAATTTTCAGATGAAAACAATGTATTTCACTGTTGAAAAAAATGCTTCATTATGTCAACAAGGCTATGCGAGAGAAAGCAATTCAGAGTACTTCTGCAACGAATACTGTGGAATGCATAATTTTTTTGTTCCCTATGTTTGATATGGTGAAGTGGCTTTTTAACATAGTGATGCTTGCATGATGCATATTCCTTATCTCTGCTCAGTGCTTGCTTCAAGACATCAAGATTCAGAATTAACATGCTTTGTGAGAAGACAAGGAATGACTGAAGGCACTACAGATAAAGTTGTGTCTGTATTGCTGATCAGATGGACAATTTCTTGCCTATGCTGGAGAAGACAATCATTTAAACCATCTTTCTAACAAGGAATCTTTAGCAGCATTAAAAGTTATTAACTAATGCAATGGTGTCAAACAGCCCCCTTAGCTTTAAAAGTGTAATTTTAAGATGTTTAACATTTTCCAGTCCTTGGAAGAACATCAACAGAAAGAAAAGTATTAAAGCTACCAGTGAATGACAGCTCTTGAACACAAATACTCTCTGTCTTAAACACCATCTTCATTCTTTGATTTTATTCCATTTCTTTCCTCGTTATTTGTTTTATGTCTGTGCGTTTGTTGTTTAAGTGACATAACATTTCTAGCGCTTTGCTCAGTGTGTGCCTCTTCCTTCCCTTTTCCTTCACAACTGCTCCAGAGTGATCGCATAAACCCAGATGACATAGATTTAGAAAACGAACCCTGGTATAAATTCTTTTCAGAGCTGGAGTTTGGACGTCCGGTAAGTGAGGACAGAATATTGATATTTACACTTTAGGAAAAAAATATTTTTAGAATGAGGCATTTAAATTACCAAATTCAGCAAGTATATGCCAGTAAAATTAATATAAGGGGGTTTTTTTGAGGAAGGGTAGTAAAGTCCCATGAATATAAGTATATTGTTCAAATAGATTCTTAACTTGCTAGAGTAGGAATAGTAATAGCTTTAGTAAGCTTTAGTATTAGACATAGTCGTGTGCAAGTATTTAATAGCAAGACAAATTCTATGATAAACAGGGTTGATTGCTAATTTCCCTATTTTTTTTGCATTTGGCTGGATTATTTTTGAACAATCTTCTAGGACACAAAAGCATGACAGTTTGCATTAGGGATGCTAAGTTACAGACCATATATTTTACTTAAAGGACTGTATCTAAATTTAAATGTATGAACCCATAAACAAATTTCTCATAGCAGGAAATACTGAGATTTTTTTTTCCCTTGTTTTCATCTCTTATATGCATACACACAGAATATGTATTTTGTACCTGAACACAGAGATATGGGTTTGCTCTGTTTTCAAGCTGGACACCTGTTTAAATGGACAGACTTCAGTTCTGCTCCAATTTTCACAAATAGCCATTACCCAAAAAAAGGTCTCTGGCAAACAGCTGTTCTTTTAGACCTGCTGCAAACACTTATGTTTAAAATTATAAACCTGAAGAGTTCCATCTGGCCGAAACACCTAAAATCAAAAAATCTCAATTTTTCACCTTTGATTTCTTAAGCACTTGCAGTTCTTCTGCAAATGCCATATTGTATCTAAGCACCTAAGGCTCTGTATTTTTTACAATTGTAAAATAGTAACATTGTCCTTGAGGCAAGACTGAGAACTAGGTTTCACTTCCTCCCTGCGCAGTGCCTTAACAACTACGTTGGAGATGCACCTGCTCTTGCCTTTGCACACTCCCTGTCTGGCTCCACAGAGCTCAAGTTCTTTCCTGTACACTCTAACTTTTTTAGGAAAAAGGACAGAAAATGTCTTCATCCCAGAAGAGTGTCTAAGAGGATAGTTGGAATATCCAGACAGGTGGAAAATTAAAAGAAGTTAAAATCCCCTTAGAAAAAGCAGGGAAGTAAACCCAAGCATTCCCTCAGTCTTTTAAAGCATTCTCATAGCTCCCCAAGGATCTTGCCCAAGATTTTTTGAGTTCAAAAAGCAGAAGCCACAGGCAGGAAATCTGAAGTAGACATGAGCTTGAGAGTATCAGGATTTTAAATATCCGTTATTTTCTTTCCTTGTCAGCCAACAATTTTCTGGAGGCTTATCAGAATTTTAATTAGTGATATGCCAGGCTACATGAGGAGCCTGAGCAGTTGACACAGGGCCTTGGAGGACACCCTGGAACCAGACACCTTAGTTCCTTTCTGCAGCTAGCGATAAACCAAAATCAGAACTACCTGCTACTTCTGGGAAAGCAGAAGAGAAAGCAAATCATATACACTCTTTTAAAACCTTAATGTGTCAATCATAGCATTTTTAAAAATTACCCACTGAATACCCTCTGCAAATAAAATTTTTTTAAAAAGGTAAATATATCTGGGTTTAATTTCTTGTGCAGTGGTCTATAATGTTAGCACATTTTCGTGAATTACTTTTATCTCCATTATCCTGCCATTCAAGTAGTTTTGTCATTCCTCCCTCTAGGTGGGTAGAAACAGTACGGATAAATTCTTCTGATGAACCATATCTCAACAATATTTTACTGATAACAATAACTTCTAAGATAAAATATATTGAAATTCCTCCAAGAGAGCATAACTGTGATGCTTCACACTTTTCTCTCTCAGTATTAAAAACTGCTGGTATTTATTCAGCCATTCCAGTTGTAAATTTTACCACCTAAAGTTACTAACATTTTTTTAAGATATTTTAAAAATAACACATTTATCCTTCCATTATACCCGTGTGTGTCACTCTGTATCTGGCGCTGTCAACACTTAATTTCTAACTGTGTCACCTTTTCCACATGTTTCATTCCTTGCTGCCATTGATTCTACTCCATTTCATCTCTACAATCTGCTTTTATGATGCAGCCACCTAAAAAGCTTTTGGACTATGTTCAAGACAGTTCTTCTGGTGTTTCCAATGAGGTAAATGAATGGTTCTTTTTCAGATGATTCTCTTGGGAAGAAGGGTTGGAATGCTCACCATTTATGCCTTAAGTTTGTTAAAATTTAGTGGTTTCCTTCTGATAGCTATGAGACCTTTCTAATTCACAATCATTGTATCTTTGTCTTCATATCTTTCCAGATCACTAGTGCATTTGGATGTTGATCTTATTATCCTAGGAACTGTGAGTCCTTATCCCCAAAACTTCTCAGAGATTAACACCCAGAATTACACAACACTCCATATGTCTCTAACTCTTTGACAAATTCCCACTTTTCAGAGTTGGGCAAGTGCATTGCACAATTAAGCTATCAGCACAGTATATTTTTTAATTAAAATATCTGACTGCAAATTCTATGTGTCAAGTGAAAGCCTTTGTGGCTAAGCTGTCATTTCTCCAATTAAGTATTTATGACTAAGGTTGCTCATCAGGTAAAACAGCAGTTAATAGTACTGTTGTAATTTATAACTCAGGATTGACAGTTGCTGTTAGTACGCCAAATAAAATTCATCAAGATCAGGTAGTGGGCTGACATTGCCCTACTCTGAGTGGGAGAGATTCAGCCTTTCATTCCTTCTCCACTTCCTCACCATTTTTATAGCATTAGGGCAAAAGTCAGTGGATCTTTTACTGGCAGCTTGCTTCATATGGTGGCTTTACTTCATTCATATTTGTGATTCACTTTCATCTTCCGTAGTTTCTCCAAAAGTTAAACTCAAATTGTGGTCTTATATTGTTAATTGTTTGCAATTTACTCTGGTTTGGTTTTAAGCTCTCTACATATCTAGAAAAAACTCGTAGTTATGAAATTTGGGCCCAGTTCTCTGAAAGAAAAAGTTTCTAGGCCTTTTCTAATTCCTGTTGGTTTTTAATATATCAAGGAAGACAATTTAAGCACCCTAACATTACTTTGAAATATTCCTATGTTCCATAGGTCTGGGCAAAATGTCTATTAAGTAACACTGGTTTTCTCTTTGATTAATTTACAAAAAGTCCTATCTATAATTTTGAAATTTTAATAATCTTTAAATATGATAAATCATGTTCAAAAAACTACAGCAACTTAATATTTCTCCAGAGGGGGAGACTATTCAAAATAACTTGATAAAGTATTATAAACATCATGCAAACAAGCCTATTTGTTATTTACCTTTTACTTTTGCCTACTTTTCCTGGCTCCATTTTTAGTCAGCATTAAAGCCTTGATGAATGAAAACAGCTAAAATACAGGCTTAATTTTAAATATATATCTCATTTTTTTAGTAAAACCAAAGTATCAAAAAAGACTGTATTTGGTAGTTTGGAGTCGTGATCTCCAATATTTAATTTCTTTTTCAAGTGGCCTTTATTCATATAGAGCAGTGTTGAATATTGTGGAAGATGGCTAATTATCTTTGGAGATGGGAGAGGTGTGTGCTGCTGGTCCATCTAAAATGGGTCAATAAATGCTCAAAAGCTGACGGGACAGGTATAAACAGTAAAACAAGCAGTAAAAACCAACCACACACAGTGTTTACTTTCACCTTTCCTCTATATGTCACATCGATGAAGCTCTACCTGTGAAGAGAAGTTATAAACTCCACACATTCTATGGACAACAACATATGCCTGTAATAAAAATTAGTGTTGTAGAATGGGCGACATACAGGATCTGTCATATAGAAAAAACTTCAAAGCCAGCATCAAATAAAGGATAAAAGGGCAAGTTACATTCAAGGTGATAAAAGAATCTTAAAAGATGAAAAGCAAAAGCCACGTAGTAACCCAGCAGTCAATTTTGGCATGATATGCACTTCTAGCCATCTCAGGCTGATTGCTGACACACTGTATGGCCTGGGGAATGCTGCGGATAAGGAAGTTCCCTCTGGTGTGATTTCCATTGTGTGATTTACCCATAACCTTCAATAGGAGACAGTGGGGAGCTGCTCTGCCTTTGGGAGTGACATTATGGTCTGTACAGCCAAGGAGCTACTACAGTTGGTGGGAAGCAATCACTGCCTCAGGGCCATTTGGCCAGTGTCACCTCCACAGGTGGTCAGTAGTTGGTAGTGGAAGTGGTTGGCATCTGCACAAATGAATCCACTATGACAATTTATCTGCAGTGTTTGTACTGCCTCGTGCAACAATTCTAAGAGATCACCTGTGGTCCTGAGTTTCCTTCCTGGTTGGTTCCAGACCATGGCAGTGACTGGACAAGAGAAGGAAGATGGTTGTGGCCAGTTTTGAAATGAGACTTGGATGTTTTCCAGGACAGGCTGAATGTGTGTTTTATGGACAGTGCAGGGAAGCACACAGACCTGAGGCCTTTGCTTACTGTGGTTATACTGGCTGCTGGAGTGAGCAACACTGTGTCTGGCTTCTATGGTTTTATTGCAGACAGACCTCATAGTATTGGATATATATCTTAAAATCATTGAATTTGGAGAGTGATGGGGGATTCGTCACAAAGTACTTTTATGCCTTCAGATGATGTAAAGAAAAACTTGAAAATATGAACTACGTGAACATTTGGAATTATCTTAGCTCAAGTTTTAGATAACATTTGTTTCATATTGTGGCATGTTTGTGTGGCTTTCCCTGTCCCACCATCCTACAAAATCTGTTCCCAAATATTCTAAGACTACTGGTGACTTCTGGAAGTGTATGTATGTGTCAGTTAACAAATCTGGGTGAAGTTCTGTTCATGACCTTGCAAATCAAATCACATCACTGAGGAAGAAAAAAAGTCTAACAAAAGAAAGGACTTATACAGGCAATGAGTGCCATTACATCGGCAGTCCTTCGGGACAAAGATTTTTCCATACAGGGAAAAAGCCAAGAAGACTCTGTATGGGGGGAAAATATTTCCTGCACCTTAGAAATCTGTATGATAGTTCTATTTCTAGTCCATTGGGTCACAGAAAGCTGAAATGACATGCCAGGAACTTGAAAGAAGTTTAATTCTCCAACCTGACTGCATTGTACCCATGAAGAAATACCTCAGGAACCATGCAGTTCATTCTAGATTCATACCTGGTTACCAGAACTATAATATTACTTAACTCTGACTGAAGGCTTTAAATGGTTGATTTAAAATTCGTAGTCATTCAAGGTTGACTTGGTGTTAATAATACAATCATGGAATTTATATGTCCCAGTGTTCATGCAGTAGCTACATCTGAAACTCTATAAGCAATGACTAATGTTCTGTGATGAGAGCTGTTCTTACCAGGATTATAAGGTATATAAGGTCAGTTGCTGACACAAACAACATAGGACTGACAAAAGTTTCTGGGTATTATTGATTGTGGGATTTTGGTGCGTAACTGAGGGATGAGGAGAATCTTTGCAGACCTCACATGTACATGAAGGAATAATTTTTAGATTGTTATGTTTTTATAGTAAAGATTTGTTTCAGCTGTTCCGTGTCTGGTTTTGAAAAGTATATAGAAAAGCATGATTTGGGATCATTATTTAGCAATGCTTTAATGGAAAAATATTACTGAAGTAGTATAGCAAATGAAATCTAGCGATGCTTTTTAGAAGTTGCATAATTTAGTCTCATGAAATGTTGCTGTGTCTGTGACGGAGTGCCCAGGTTGTTTATCATCGTGGGCTGTTGTTATAGGATTTTCCACAGAGTAACAAAGAGTTATCAAACATGATAAACAAAAACTGTCAATCTTTTTTCAAATACAAACATAACAATCCATGTGTTTGTTTTCACAGGCTTCCTTATATCATCACTATTCAACAGACAGAGGCCTGGACAGGCCCTCCAGGTAAGAAATACTATCTATTACTTCAGCAGACACAGATTATCCAGCCTGAGGGTCTTCTTTGGAACCAGAAATCAGCAGATTTTATGAAGAGTCACTCACCTTGTGAGCTACTGGCAAATCAAATGCTTGGAGAGAGTGTTGATTTTGATACTGATGTGTAGATTTTATTTTAGTCTTCCAGTGACTTAGTGTTTACATTCAAATTAACCATATTGCATTCTAAATCTTTCCACTAACATCTCTGAGCTTCTCTCTCAATAGCAATGATATATTCTTTACCCTTACTGGCTGCAGCATATTCAGTGCTGTTTTCTTAAGCATGATGCCTTGACTGTTTTCGGTCTCTGTCTTTTTCCTATCTTTGCACTTAAAGTCTAGTTCCAGGAAGTAGTCTAAAAGAGCTCCATGGATTTATTCCAAGGAAAATGGCATAGTAGTGTTGTGTAAAACTTTAAAACAACCAGCTTAAGAACAAATTCATCTTTTCACTGGGAAACAGGCTGTAAGATGTATAAGACCAGTGCTTCTTCCCTTTCGGTGTTTTTCATGTATTTATTTTGTTGTTTGGTTTTTCTTTTTAATCTATAAACCAATAATATAATTATGACCTTACTTCTTAAATTCCTGAATTCTGATCTCAGAATCAGACTGCTACTGATACACCTTTTCCTGTAGCTCTGCAAGTACTGCGAGTGACTACAGAAAGCGAAGGAAGTCAGAACCTGCTGTAAGTCATCAGAGGGCACACAGCGATCAGAACGCCAACAGACCTAACCTGGGCCGTACAGACACACAGGGCCCATGTACCACCCTTAGGAAGCCTTTAACTAGCTCATCTCCTTCTTCTCCATCAAGAGCAAAAGGTAAGAGGAGACCATATTAGTTAGCAGAAAACTACTGATGATGTGTTGTACTGTATGTTGGTAGCAACTGCCTCTTGTTTGGTGCATTGCCCCAGGGGATGTGATGTGAAGCAACAGCTTTGGACCTTTCATGAAAGGCTAACTTGTTTATTTATTCTTATGGGTGTAATTTTAAGGTGAAAAGCTGGATTTATAACAAGGATTTTCCAGTTTCAACCACTTGTTCTAACAAAAGAGAGCTGAAGACCGATTAAAAGAAAACTATGAATTCTACCACAATATATAAACCCTAACATTTTTATTAACTCTATTACCCTCTTACTAGATTATTGTGATTTTAAAACTAGTTTTATTACATTGAGAAAGTAAATTGAGACAACCTGTAAGATTAAAGATGTGTTTCCAGGATAGTAGACCTTTTAAATCCATAGCTGATATCTTAAACATTGTCAGTTACCAGGACCTAATGTAGTCAAGCAAATATCCATAGTTATCAGGACTTAATTTAATCAAAATAGCATTCATAGTCTGATTTTTTACTTTCTAAATACTTAGTACAGCTGATGCATCTAATTAGCTTATTTTTGGCAACTCACCATCTCAACTCCTATTACTGTTTTCCACATCTCCCCAGGAAAGAGATCACAGAGTCAGTTGGTCATCTGGGTTTGAATGGGTTTTTCTAGAAAGACAAAAAGCTTCTACTAAACATAAAATAGAAGTAATATACAGAATAATACTGCATACAATATGTCTCCTTCTGTTCAAATTAGTATTGTTATTATTATTCTCTTAATTGCTCTATTTTGCAGCTATACGAATCAGTAAACCTCTGTAAAAGTAAATTTTCAGTGAAAAGAACATAATATCCAGACTGCAACAGAATATGTCAAAGAAAAGCAGTGAGAAACACTGAGAGTGAGGTGGTTAAAAAGCAAATATATTTTAACCGTTTAAAACATTAAAGTATTATAGCAGTAATTTTAAAAGTGGATTCATTCATCCATTTGGTTACCAGGCCAGGCAGTAAAAAGTTGATAAATTCCACTTGCCTGCACGTGCCTTTGACACCACCACCAATAACAAACACTAGGCATGACTTCAACACTTCCTGTGTTTGAAAATCCTTCCATTAAGAATGTCTTCCACAGCCAGTTAGCTCTCAGGTGAAACTGTTCTCTCCCAGCATTATGACCCCTGTAGAATGTTAGTTTTTCTGCAAATTAACCAATTTATTAAAGAAGAAGCATGAATTTTGAACTCAAGTGTTTCAGATTCTGATCTAGATTCAATTTTTTCTAGAAAGCAGATTGAGCTGTTTGAAGCATCCTTCATGAACTGAATGTTGCCACTTGAGACCATTTTTGAAAGTTCAGTACAATTATGAAAGACCACCATTCCAAATTTCTAGATAGTGTCTTCTAGATCTACCATGCACATAAAAACATGTCTTAAAGATTGAAAACTCAGGTCTTTGTTATGGAAGTCAATCTAAGGGTTATTTTTTACTTCTACATTGTGGTTAGGCTCAGTAAACTGATACACCTTCCTTTACACTTGTATAGCACTTCCTGAGCTGCTTTCTTCTGCCCTGCAAAGCTGTACAAAACACTGGTCCCATCAGTGCTATCACACAGGGAAGGAGCAGGCTACTTGTGAATGACTTGGAGAAATTTCCTATTTGATCTGATACAAAGATTAATCTTTACTTTAACTATCTTAGAATATGTAGATGCTTTGAACTCCAAGCATTATACAGGTTAAAAACCCTAAACAACTTTTTCAGAATGCCCAGGTGGAAAAGTTTGTATTACCCTGAGGTCTAGGTTTGTTGTGTGGTCTCATCTTTAAATCTTTTGCAGCTTTTATTGTCTGTTGGCCTGCTTAAAAATCCCAATTAATCCCCAATTAATGCCCAGTTTCTTACGTTGTTTTAATGGCAGGGGTTGTGGAGGAGATAACATCTCCATAATCAATAAGGAATTCTTTTTGTTGTTCAAATTATCTTGAGTGCATTTTTGCAGCTGGAAAATAACTTCATTATTATCTCTGCTCTCTTGGGTTGTAACAAACTACGTACTGACCTAAGTTGATAGATGCACTAACTGCTATCTCTTTTCTAAGTCTTTCTAATACTTACTGATGCTGATTCCAACTTTCTGAATCTTTTAATTTCTGGCAATGTCTCTTTTTTACCATGCTGCTCTGTGGATTATAAAGGTGGGGATATTAGCAAAGTATATCCATCCCTTTTAAGTTACTCGGTGCACAACCACAACACCTCAAATGAATTAGATTACTGTAGCACTTACAGACAACATTTAGCTGTTCCAAATGACTCAAGAAGGGCAACCAGCTACAAGAATGGTTGGCAAATGACTCGTCAAAATGCAGAAGTCTGGAGTAGCACAGAGGAAACTGCTTCTCCAAAGAGGAAATCCCGTAGCTGTGATGACCTGTTAACAGATGATCACGACAGCTATCCTGATGCACAGGCCAAGGCTGAAAGCATGGGCTCTCTTTTATGTGAGGAGGACTCCAAGGAAATTTGCTCAATGAACTGGAACTCCCCATATGTTGAGGGCCGTGCTAGTGGTAGGTCAAGAGTTCGTCACAGATCTGCACATGATGCCCCAGGGTTCCTGAAGATGTACAAAAAGATGCACCGCATCAATCGCAAGGACTTGATGAATTCTGAGATGATTTGTTCTGTCAAGTCCAGAATACTGCAGTATGAAAAAGAACAGCACAAAGGTATTCTTCAAGGATGGAGAGAGTCTTCTACTGAGGAGGTGCCCAGAGACATGGTGCCAACCAGAATATCTGAATTTGAAAAGTTAATTCAGAAGTCAAAATCAATGCCGAACCTTGGTGATGACATGTTGTCAACTGTTACATTAGAGCCTCCAAAAAATGGCTTGTGTCCAAAGAGGCGATTTTCTATCGAATCCCTGCTGGAAGAAGAAACTCCAGTCAGACATCCCTCTCAGGTACAACGGAGCTACAAGTCTAAAACCCTGGTGCCAATTCATATTGAAGTGACCAGTGATGAGCCACAACGATCACATATAGATTTTTCAGACAGCGATCAAGATGGAGTGGTTTCTGATCTCAGTGACTTTATCCAGATAGAGGGTTCATCCTTTTGTAGCGAAAGTGACTTTGATCACTTTTCCTTCACTTCATCTGAAAGCTTTTATGGATCCGGCCATCACCACCACCACCATCACCACCACCACAGGCATCTCATCAGCTCCTGCAAAGGACGATGCCCAGCATCCTACACTCGCTTTACCACCATGCTGAAACATGAAAGGGCTAAGCAGGAAACCACTGAAGATCCAAGGAGACAGGAAACAGAGTCTGGCCTGTCTAAGATAGCATTCCTCGTCAGTCCAGTGCCTTTCCGGAGGAAAAAAAGTGCAGCTTCTAAAAAACAAACTGAAAAGAAAAAATGCAAGTCATCTGTATTTGAAGCACTAGATTCTGCGCTTAAAGACATCTGTGACCAAATTAAAGCTGAAAAAAGGCGGGGAAGCTTGCCCGACAACAGTATATTACACAGACTTATTACTGAGCTGCTTCCAGACATTCCAGAAAGGAATTCATCTCTTAAAGCTCTGAAAAAGAGTCCCACGCACCAGCCTTTTCATCCACTGCCTCAAGATGGTGCTATCCATTGTCCACTGTACCAGAATGATTGTGGAAGATTACCTCTTAGTGCCTCTTTTCCAGACATGGATGCAACTAACAACAATGATAGTGCACTGTGTTTCCAAGGTGGATTAACTTTCTTCCTCTGTCCTTGTGCTTGACTTATTCAACCTTACTCCCTGTGTTTCCCACCCTTTCTCATTCCACTTTGTGTCGTCTATAAGAAGCTTTCATCCCACAAAATTCTTTGTGAAGGACATCATTCTCACGTAGGTGTTGAGGATAGATAAATTTGCTGTCTATTCATAAAATACAGTAATAAGGACAGCTGAAGTAGCAGGGCATTTCAACTAATTGAAACAAAATTAGTTCTATAAATTATAATGATGTTATTAAGCACTGAATTCATGCATCATAAGATGCTGGTCAAACTGAAAACAATATGCAGATAACCCTTTCTTTATCACTAAGGAAAAAATAATCAGAATCTAAACTCTGTTTTACTGTATAATTTGTAAATGTAAGTGATTAAAATGCTATTAATTCTGCCACTATCATAGAAAGTCAGTTCTGGTTTTTTATGAATCCACTGCTTGATGTTTCTTTTTGTGAATAGATGTTAAAGGTCATTTTAGGAATTTTCCATTTCCACTGTTCAAACAATACAATTTCCAATTTCTGTGGCAGCAAAACTAATTCTTTCCATAGAATTTCAAAATGTCTATGAAATTTAGAGATATTCCCTGTCTTTTTAGAAGGGAATTTCTCAATAATCAAAACGTGAATGAAATTGTCAGGGTAAGTATGACCAATCTGTTTCTAAAGTTACTGCTTTGAGTTGTTTGTTGCTCTGCTTCTTTTTTATTTTTTTCTTTTATTTTAATCCAAAAAAAGAAAAAATTACTTGAAAGATATTCTTGAAATCCCAAATGGATGTAAGAGAGAATGTCTTTAATATAGAAATTATGCAATGTTTGATCAGACCCATCTTACCCTTATTCTCACATATTTTTGTGTAACTTTTGCAAGTAGCACAATAATAAATATGTATTTCAATAGAAATCAGAATTGAAGCTATTACTATCTTTTCTTAACTAGATGTAATAGACATATTTATAGTAGAAAATTTGGTTAAAAACCAGCTATAAAACACAGTTCAGAATTCAATTAGTCATACTCAAGGCCTTATCATGATTAATCCTGGCAGACAGTACTACATGATGAGACTGAAGTTGTTGAAAAATGTGTTGGTCACATATTATAGTCTCTAAATGAGAATTTTCCAATATGTGAAAATAAGGCAATCCATCGTGCAAAGTAAATGTGGATTTTTAATAGCTTTTGCAGCTCTGAAGGAGCCTGGCATGAGGAAGGCAATATACTCAGTCGCAATTAGTATCCCCAAAGTAGCATGGAGAATGAGTAAAGCAGAATATTCCATTCGTTTCCATCAGCAGCAGTCACAGCTGAGCTATACTTCTAATCAAGTTTTGTGTTTTGTTGGATATGTGTGTGTCTCTTACAGCCACACAGAGACCTGAAGGTCATAGCAGATGACTGACAGCTACCAATATTGACTACATAAGGAGCTGTAGAGAAAAAAAGGAAATTGTTTGTCCTAAAGCTTCTGCATTTTCACTCCTTTCCAATATCCTTCTCTTATTGATAGAAATTTAAAAAAAAAAAAAAAGATGTTTTTGGAGTCATTGTGATATTAGGTTTATGCAGTAGGTATACATCCTTATTCAGGAACACAGACCATAGCAAAAAAGCTGTCCAGAACTGGGGCTATGATATACTTACCAGGAATGACAAGCTTACAACCAATGACATAAATAATAAAATCATCTCTTTACCTCCATTGTATTTATCAATAGCCTCAAGTTTTTGTGGCTTAGCCAACAACCAATTAGAATGGATGAGATGCTTTCAGTTCCTTTCTTTGTTCCACCTGTATTTCTTTAGAAATGTATGAGCTTGGTAACAACAGATGGTGAGAATGAAGTCAAAGGAAGAAAAACATAAATCACATATCCACTAGGAAGTACCACTTTGGTAGTAGGAGACTAAAACAGTACTTCTCAGAAGTTAATAGGCAGTTCATTAAATAGTTCTATTTTCATTTCACATTGGCAACTTGTAGAGCTATAGAGTGTATAAGATTTTGGTTTTATCCTTATTAAAACATGAGAAAATATTCACCATCCTGTAATAAACATTGGTAAAGTGTGCTTTAGAAAAGTCTGCCACATAGATGGGTGAGTACTACAATTTGTATTCCATCTCTTAAAACAGAGTTGTTTTTTTGAAGTAACATCCTTTTAAATTCCCTTGGGGTGCCTAACATGTGCCCTTGGTAAAACAGGAATACATCTTAGATCACTTAGGAGGAAACAATGTTTCTTCACATTTTCTCATTGAAGCATGCTTGAATCATGTGTTGTGCATGTAATTCTGTATTTACATTGTTGGCATTCCAAAACAATGTCATGCAACCTGATGAAGTCCTAGTACTGCCTTCATGTCTTCCATTTGGCCCAGTAGGGGAGCATCCCTTTTCACAGTGAGGCATAAATACACTCTCTTGATCCTCTATCATATAGTTTCTTCTGCTCTGGATCAGAGGACAGCCTCAGCGTTTGCTTAAAGTTAGTATATATATTTTTTTTTTCCTTTAAAGGTGCTCTTAACCATCTTTTCATGTGCTTTTCTTTCTATTAAATGTAAAATAATAGATTTCAATATCTTTCCACGCCCCTAAATGAAAGCAAGCAGCTTCACAGATTTGAATGATTTTGTCTATCATAGTTTCACATAATTTCTGTTTTCAGTAGACCAGGAGTCTCCTGGAAGTTATTCTTCTGCTTTCACTGATGTGGGACGATGCACTCCAAGGGAGCGAAGAGGAACTACAGACAAAGAGGTAGTGAAACAACAATAAATAACGCAGCAATATCCATATGGAAAATTGGTAACATATTTGAGACAAGATTTGTGTTGGGTTTAAGACACACTAATGATGCAGATCAAAGGAACAGCATCTTCATTTTCATTAAAGAGATTGGTACTTCAAGAAATTTAAATAACATCAAGCTTTGTAAGATAAGCTGTATTCTTCTGTTTATTATTAAATAGATATGGACATAAATGCACTAGTTATTGGTCAGCTTTGTAAAAGCTGATTGGAATGTGTGTTTGGAACAGAGGAAAATAACAGATGTGCCTGGGGAAAGGCTCTTCAGAAACCCAAAGTATTACACAAAGAAACTGCCTTAGTAGTTTCAAAACTGAGAGAAAACATCTATATTTCACTGTTATTTTTGTTTGGAAAGCAAACCACTGTTGTTGGTGGATTAGACAAAACCAGTTATTCTAAGAGCAGTTTCTAACATCTATAGCAGTTGATGATTGTAATTAGATACTGATTGCTCGTAGTAATGGAAGAGGAAATGAGAGCAGGCATATCACCTTTAAAGTAACACAGCATCACTGAAAAGTACATACTGAAAAATGAAGTATATTATTCTGTATCTTAAGAAAGCTTATAGATCTAGAACTATAAATGCTCTCCAAACAATGTAAAAGCTTACTATATTTTAATTACTAATACATAAGATTTTGCTCTGGGCTATATACCTTGATAAATGGTGGTATGGTTAGAACTGAATTCAGATCCATTTATACCCCACTGACATCTTTATATTGCTGCAATTTGATTTAAAGTTTGATTTTTTTAAAAAAGACTTCTCATTACAAAATACAGGCTAAAAAAGTTCCAGTTCCATAACGTGTATTTCATTTAAAGAATCTTGTGACATGGAAAGTCATCTTTCAGTTTGAAAATATGTAAAATAGTTATATTACAAGCCATTTTTAAGATCACTTTAAAAGGTTTAAAAATATGAAAGAGGAAAGGCATCCCTATTTCCAGTACGTTTTGTACATTTCAAAGTATTTTGTATTTAAACAGCGCCACTGTTCTTTTAATATCCACTTTTTCTGTTATTTGCTTTAGTAGTTAAAATACCAGCTGTACCAAAATCAGGAAATACTGAATAGGGCTTATCTACAGCTGATATGAATAATATGTTGATAGGAATATTCCCTCCTGCCTAAAAGACTGTTTTTAATAACAGCAAGGAACAGAAAAATGCTTTAAATTTAGGTTATCTTATTTGAAGGAGAACTGTAATGGAAAATTGTATTAGTATTGCAAAATTCAAGTTGACAGGATCCCTTTAATAACTTCAGGGACTTCTTATTATAGTGAAGACAATTCTGTAGGTGTGTTAAATTTGCTAGTCTTAAAATGGCAAGAAGGGAGAGAACCAAGTCAAAAACACCTGGCCTGGAATAAAGGTAAAATGCAAAATTTACAAGTGTCTCTTTTTATTCCTGTCATAAAAAGATGTGCACCTTTACATCAAGGCAAATAGTATCCCCCAGAAACAGCACAATCAGCTCATTCTAGTCACTAGTACATCCTAGAGACACATTTTTTAGAAAGGGAAAATCTTATCTGTGCAAGTACTTGCAGAGAAAGACTAAATAATTTTAACAAATGCCTTCATGTGGTTCTGACTATCACTTCCTCTGAAGTATCTGGTGCTGGGTACTTGTCAGATGCAGACAATCCATGAGTGAAACTGTTGGGTCAGATCACAGTCCATATTTTCATTACAGCTTTGAAAACAGTGGAGGTGTGTCAGCCATACAGGTGAGGAGAGTTAGGGTGGTTTTACAGGGGGGTTTTTTTAACAATATTGAGCTTACATGTACTTGGTGACAAACTTGATAAATGTATTAAATAAATGTGTTTGTCTGTGATAGCAAGAAAGCTGCACAGATGACTCAGATCACCTCCAGTCCTGTGCTTTCTTAAAACTATGAATGTAATTATAGAAATAAAAAATATTCCATTTCCAACTGTCAGAGTATATATATATATAAATGTAATGCATCATTTTCAATTGAAATTAGCCTACAGATAACAAGTTTAACATTAAAAGGCACCTAAAATACTACAGAGTATTAAGTATGTGTATTTATGTTGTACCTAGAGATCTAGTTGCCTACAAGTCACATTGACATATTTAACTTTTTTGTTTACTTTGGTGCTTCTCTTAAACATCAAATTGCAAAGTAGTCTGCATTAAAATTTAGCTATTTGTTTTTAGAACACTAAGTCCCAAACACCTAACTGCCTTAAAAAAGAACTATAAAAAAAAGACATATATTTAGTTGCCTATTTCTTCAAGAACCACTGGAAAGCTCATCCTGTTCTTTTTGGATCTTGGTCACCTTTTAAAAATTGAAACACATTTATCATGTAGTAATACTATGTGACTGTATTAATCACTTTGCCTGTTTTTCAGAAACTGCCAGCTAAAGCTGTATATGACTTTAAAGCTCAGACTTCTAAGTAAGTACTAGCCTTTAGTTCATTTAAGAATTTGTAATTCAAGCAAACTCTTTCTACCACTAAAGTGGTTTTGAGCCAGTTTCAACAGTGAATTGCCATCTACACAAGGACCCTGCTTGCTGTCACAGCAGTCCCTGCCTTAGCAAACTGTGTGAGAAGTAACTTTGTAATAAAATTACCTTAGATTATTATATTCTCCATTGTATCTGTTTGAACTCATGAACAGCTGTGCATCTTCAGCCTTCTAGAGCACAGATTGTGAGGGACACACACTGAATGTTCTTTGTTTGTTGTGAATTACATTTAAGTGACAGAGGGTAAACTGCTTAAGCTACTGTCATAGATAGTGAGTTTATCAAAAGTCTGTACAATGCTTCAGCCTCTTCCTGTCTGTCTTAACATACACAGGCTTTCTGTGACGTGCCGCATTCCAACACAAAAAGCAACAGTCCATAACAAAAGACTGGGGACCACTGATTTAGGATATAAGAGAGTCAAAGTAGAATGTCTGCAATTCATTTCTGCTGTTGTTCCAATGATCCAAGATGTTTAAACAATCTTTAGATATGACCAAACATTGACACTAGAATTACATTAGCTGTGTCAGGACACAACTCACAACTGAAATTACCAGAGCAGCACATTAGCCCTTGGAAAAACTAAATGGATGATATAGCAAAGATCTCCCAAGCCAGGATCTGAAAATATTCTTAAGGATTTTAAAAAGTCCCTTTTTATGTATCCAACATTTAACATATCACAGTCTCTCAGTACCACGAAATGGTGAGAACATAATCCTGTGTTCTTCATGCTTCTGAATAGCTGTTATGAAAAAAAACTGTGTAGAGCAGAAGCACACCAAGTTGTTACGCTGCAGAAAGGTAGTAACAGGCCATAAAGATATGGAATACACTCTGTGGTTTCCCTACTGAGTTCAAAAAGAACCCACCAAATACCCCTCTGATGCTTGTCATAAAAGCCGTACTTAAACAGGTGATCCAAAAGACATCATACTTGCATGCAGACATCATACTAAGTTCTCTGGTGGCAGCTAGCAATACTTTCTAGGAATCACAATGTAAAACAGGTCTTTGTAACCTATAGATACTGCATGGGATTCATAAATGCGAGTCATTTGATTTCATATGGTATGATCAACTGGTAAATATACCACAGCTGTGACATTTTTTCTTCAAATGTTTAGTTGTTACATTCTGTTTCAGTTCCAAACTGTAAAGATCTCAGGAACCATGCAGGGAGAAGAGTTAAATGTAAAGCTATAAACGTCTGATATAAATAAATTTGTTACAGAGAGCTGTCCTTTAAGAAAGGAGATACTGTCTATATCCTCAGGAAAATTGATCAAAACTGGTATGAGGGTGAGCACCATGGAAGAGTTGGAATATTCCCAATTTCTTATGTTGAGGTTTGTTCTTTGTTTTAATTCCTTTAATTAATTTGGGTAATAGGTCCACAAACCACATGAGAATGATGAAAGTCTGGTTTTTCTTTTTCCTTAGAAACTTTCTGCCCCAGAAAAAGCACAGCCTGCCAGGCCACCTCCCCCTGCACAGATTGGAGAGATTGGAGAAGCTGTTGCCAAATATAATTTCAGTGCAGACACAAATGTGGAGTTATCACTTAGAAAGGTACAGTTGAGAACTATCTTCCATCAAAATACTATTATAATGTCTTCTGCTACACAGAGTCAATATATAGGTAAATACTGTGCTTTGTGCACTCTGCACTCAAGATTTGCAATGCACAAAGTAATACCATGGTAGGAAACTCTAACATAATAGCTTGTTGACTTGCAGTCTGTCTCAGCTTCCTGCAAATACCGTAAATGTGTTGTGCCTTTAATTTGGACTCTGGCAAAGTAGCATATGCAATCATCTGCTAACTGCCCAGATAAATTTTGAGTTTTCACTTCAGTTATCTATTACTTTTTAAATTATTGTTCCTGTCTGTCACAATTATTATAAAAATGATTTTAATGCAGAATTAAAAGAAAATTATAGAAGATAAAAGATACCAAAAAAAAAAGCCTCAGAGATATTTTATTTAATAACAGTTCTCTGTTTATAATGTTCTGTTATCTTTCCTATGCATATCCTGGTAGCTATACTGAATTGCACATGAGCAAAATAACTTTTTAATTTCTGAGGTTTGTTAGATACTGGATATTATTACTGTAGAGAAACTTTATTATTGCAGACATTGCGTACTTAATTGTAAGTAGTGTGTACTTCTCATCCACTGGGAAATTCTGCCCCTTGCTTTTTTTTTTTAAGAAGTAGAGTTCATAGTAGCTTTTCAGTGGTTTGTTTTTCTTTTGAACAAAAAGGGATTAGAGATCCTTGTTGCTGACCTAGAGCCTCATCCAGCACTACTGAAAATAACAGGTGTTTTTTACTCATTCAAAATTCATAAAAGTTAGAGAGGTCTAAAAAAACCCCAGGGATAGGAACTTAGAGAAATCAGGGCTTGGGAGTAACTTGATGTTTTATTTCTTTCTAAAATTAGCTTTTGTGTTTATTGTCGTGATCATAACATTGACAACCCAATTTTATTTTGTTTGAAAAGTTGATTTGCACTGGTTTTCCTTTTTTCCATTTCACTAAAGACAATTGTAGTGAATTCCACATGGCAACTTCAGTAACAAAATTAAAGAAACTCAAAAGAATGCAAAACTAATAGGCAAGGATTTTTTTTCAGAAAGACATGATGAAAAGAACATCATGTAAATGAAAGAAGGGTGTAGCTCATGAAGTAGAAGGTTTGAATATAAAGTTGATGTTTTCCATTTAAATTTCTACAGTCCCTAAGAACAGTAAGGAGCTGCCCATTTTACATAGGGCACTACTTTCTCTCATATTTTCAACAGACTCACACTTTTTAGTTTTCCCTTCATTTATTCCAGTTTTACTGAAAACAAAGTACTTGCATGGATTTAATTGTTTAACTTTTATCTCTCTTAAGAAAAAATGGGCATAGCAGTCACTGTTGCATACAATAGTTGGGGCATTAGCTAGTAGTTCAGCCAACAATTAAAACAGGTTATGTTCCTAAGAAAAGTGTTAATGTTAATCTCCCAAGCAAGAGGAGAGGACTACATGAGATTCCCCTCAGATAAAAGAACAGCATTTTCAATCCATGCCTAACTAACTCCTCATTTTACTAGGGATGGTAGTTTTATATATGGCTATTATCAGTGGGAGTAAAAATGGGAAAATGGAGATGATGCTGAAGATTGATGGGAAACAGCACTGTAGGGAAGATACGATTATGTGTTAAAATAGCACCCGTTACGTACAAAATTAATTTTCAATGTATGTGCTGATAACTCATTTTCATAATGCATTTCAGGGAGACAGAGTAATTCTTCTTAAGCGAGTTGATCAAAACTGGTATGAAGGTAAAATACCAGGAACCAACAAACAAGGCATCTTCCCTGTTTCCTATGTAGAAGTCATCAAAAAGAATCCATCAAAAAGTGTTGATGACTGTCCTGACCCTCCAATACCCCAAAGCTATTCTAGTGACAGAATACATCATTTAAGTTCAACTAAGGTAAGGATTTTCTGATGTTAGCTGCCACGCCTAGAGTGGGTTTAGAAGGACGCGTATTTTTTGGTTAGCATTATACATAACTTAGGCATTAAGTACAGAACATTTTCTTTGTTGCACAGGTAGAATTGCGTTACTATGTTGTTAATAAATTATTTTTAATAGAGAAGTGTGTCTCATATTCTGCCAGGATTTATGCTCTTCTTCATTGGCTATTACATTATTTTTAGTAGAGACAGGCCAAATTTGGGCAGAAAAGTCAAGTCAAGAGAGAAAATTTTATTTGGGAATCTTAGCAAGAATTTAAGCATTAAGGTTATGTCTAGCAGACTTCTAATAGTACAATGTGAAGACATTCCCATAACACAGCTGTCCTGCAAGCCTGTAGTTCCATAAGCATGCAGGACACAGCTTGCCAAGACCAGTTCTGTATCTTTTGAAGCAATCTGTACCCAAACCTTCCTCCTTTTGCCACTCACAGTCTAGGAGGAGGCTGTTGGTACAATTCTTTGGAGTGGTACCAACTGACAGTATTGTTTCATTTAGGAGTGAGATGATTGTCATCACATTGTCAATGAACTTGGATTCAGACCCTTATGGTTGTATACTTTTCATACCAAATCTGTATCATAGGTTCTGAATTGTTTTCCTTCCTAGTCTAGATAACCACCACAAATCATGCTACAGGATACTACAGAAAGATTCCTGTGTTCTGGTTTATCATTGACTTGTGAGGCTTTGCACTCACCTGTGTGGGAAACATAACATTTTTGGCAGTGGTAGAAACTACGGAAGTTTCTACATACAAACTGTGCTTAGAATTAACATGTTATCAATTATTTTGAACACGCAAGATTGAAACTTACTAGATCTTCCTTTTTACCTTTGTTGTTTTTCTCTTCAGCATGGGCAGTGGGCTTTGTGTGTAATTATAAACTTCTTTATCCTGGTATTAATCCATGTTTCATTTGGTTTTTTCCCCTTTTCTGCTTCTATCTACTTCCATACTTGGTGGTCATCCACATGCTTTGACTTTGAAATAAGTTCCACATTTACTTACTACTTTAGGGTTGTAAAAAGCTACCAAAAGATGTCATTTATAGGCAACAGTAGCCTCTGAAAATATTTATTACTAAGTATTAGTTGGTTTATGACCATTGCTAGAAGAGATCTTGTCTGGTTTTCCAGAATGTGTCACAACAGAGAACTGGATCCTAGCTCTTCTATTCCCACAAAACTGTTCAAATAACATCAAATTCTGTAGCTGCCAACTGAGGTATTCATAAGCTAAGGCCCCTTATTGTTACAGGAATCCAGAGGGTCCTGAAGGCAAGTCAAGACAATGAGGCAGCTTAAGTGCTCCATATTCCAGAGATACCTCCCTGTTTTCTATGGAGCAGGCTTCTCTCTAAGGTATCCTGCTAAAGCTGCATAGCCCTTGTTGAGCACAGGTGATGCTTTTACAAGCATTTACATCCATATTACAGAACTATTCTGCCACTATTATTAAGTTAGTTATTACTAAATTAGTTTTTGAGGGAAGAAAACTGGTAGAAGCCTTCTTTTTAACATAGGATACTTCTGCAATAATCAGGTTAAAAAAAAAACAAAACAACCCCAAAAAACAAAACCACCTTCCACTGAGACTCTTAAACAGACATCTTTTTTCTGGATTCAGCTGTATTCAGAAATGGCAGTACCACGAAGAAGACATGTTGTTCCCAGCTACCTAGAATTTCATCAGTCCTGAAGGTGTTCTAGAGCATACCACACTTTCTGATACCGCTTATCCTAAACCTTTGGAGTTTTTTACCACATATTGCTCCTTGTTGCTAGAACAATTGCACTAAACTTCTCTGGCCTAATGGCAATAAAATAAATAAGCGGTACAAGTTATGAGCAAGTTTTGCTCTCCATAACTTGGCCTCATCCATCTATATCTTTAGATCTAGTGCAGCTTATAGCCATGGGAAAGTAAAAATGGTAAAGTCTCCTCAGCAGTATTTGTGACCTTAAAACCACAGGTTAGGGGCCCTTGCTTAAGAGGAATGATGAGGGAAAGAGTCTGAGTATTTCTGTAACAGCCTAGCTCTGCTTTAGCAGACTGCATTATATCAGTCTATACTCTTTACTTTGGTACAGAAGACTCTGTAACAAAGGTTTGTCTAACTATAATAGAAAGCTGTTTGCCTCAAGAAAACTCAAGCAGAAGGTAAGTAAACTAACCTCCCTATTCTGCAACATTAATGTAGACTTTTGAAATTATTTTTCTCTACTACATTAATTATTCAAAGTCTGTAGTAATCCAGATAACTTAGAGGTGTACATCTAATTATTTTGGATAGTTGTAACGATGAGATCAAAATATTTTTTGCTCAATTTTAATTTTGAGGATTAATAGTAACAAAAATACATTTTCAGTATTTACTGAAGCAATGGATATCTACTGATGCTGTGTACGTATGACTCACCAGTCTCTCATTCTTAGAAAAGGACGTTTCTTTTACCAGAAGGATACTTCAATCAATATTGTGTAACGGTACTCAAAGCATACTGTTGTGTACTGTGCTATCACTATTTAAAAGCATTGTTGACTGCCTATGTCCAGTTTGAACTGAATGTACCTTTCACAAATGTTGACATCATTTTGAACTAATAGGGTTAATTTTGAAAAAAAAATTCATTCTGCAGCTGCTCATGCCTTAATAAAAGTATGCAATGTATTAAAGATGTTTCTTAAACATTTACTCAGAAGTACTAAGGAAAAGGAGAAGTATTAACACTTTAATAATTAGAAATTACCTCAGTTGTTATACTTGGGAAAAAGTATTTAATGACACCTGAAGTGTACTTCGGCAAATGCTATTCTCAAAATAAGAGTAATGGTTTGGGAGAATTTCATTAATATTAATTGTATGATTTAATAACCTGTGACAGGCTCACCAACAGAGCACCATAAGTAACATAGCTTTAGCAGATCAAATGCAGTTGCCTTCATGAATGTAATGATTCAGATCTGTCTTAATGTTTGACATTTATGCCCTAAGCCAGAACCTGATAGTTTCATGTTTCAAATGTCTTTCCTGCTGTTCTGATTCATGTAGTAGTGATTTCAGACACCCATGGCCACTGAAATTGTACCCTGTAATCCAGATGATGGCACAGACATTTTTCTTTTCCAGTTTACTCATATCCTAATTCTCTGTCATGCTGACCTATTTCAATTCCCATGTTTTTCTTTTTGAAGTGTCCTTTCCAAGCACTGACCTCACTTCCCAGACAACTTTCCTCATCTTGGTCACACATTGATCAAAAGATTCTCCAGACTGACTCTAGTGACTTGTTCTCAAGGACTGTTGGGTTTTCACCTTCAGGCATGTGCAACTTAACTTCTCCATCAATTCTGGACAGTTTTCTTTGTGACTTAGAAGAACTCAATTCTTTCGCATTAGCAACCTCCCAAACTGTAGCATTCTCCCCAGGTAATAGCATTCACCACATTAAGGATGGTCACTTTATGCCAAATACAAAGGTGTTTTTCAGCTCTCCTACAGCTCTTCCTCTATCCTTTCTTGTATCTCCCTCTGTCTCATGTTCAGCCAGCTCATGTCATGACATAGCATATAAGCATGTCACCAACAATACCAAGTCAGAAAAAGACAAAGACTTAGAAGGCATAATTGACCCTTTAGTTATTGAAGTTCCTAGAGATTTGTCAGATGCTACAAGAGAAGGTGAACATGGCGCTATCCATAACATCCCTTCACCATATGAAGAAGGTTCCTCGTCCAGTGTGCTAGCTGCAAGTGCTGAAAACGAAGAGAAAATCTGTACTGCAGAACTGTCACTTAATAGAGGGGATCAGTCAGAACCCCAAGAATCTGATTTCTCCGGAGACACACAAGACACAACAGAAGAACTGACTAGACTGTATATAGAGGAGGATCTAGTGCATGACAATTTAGAATTCCCAATAGCAAGTGGAGAAGATTCTATGGATTGTTATGAAGGATATACTTCACCAAACATTGATAAGGTATTTTAATTTCTGACAACCCTGACTTCTGTGTTCAGATAACTAAGTATAATTATTCTCTGCCTTGTATTTACGTGTTTGTACTGTGCGCAGGCACACTTTAACATAATTGCATTTGATGAAATTGAGCTCTGAGCAAGCTGCTTTAAGAAGAAAGGTGTCTCTAGCTTGGCAGGGAGGTTGGAAGTAGATGATATTTAAGGTCCCTTCCCACTGAAACCATTCTATGAATCTGTAATTAAAAACTGTCAGCCTCAGTGGACAGTCCCTTCTCAGAAGCAGGCATATGCACCATTGTAAATTCTATGATGTATCAATTGTGCTGGTCCTTTCCCTCCTGTCCTTATTGTTTGCCAAGGAGCGTCTGATATGAAAAGTCAGTGAACTATTTCCCTCACTAGCCCATTCTGTGCTGTCCCTTTTGAGAGAGAGGCCCCAGCAAGCAAATGCTGTCAACAACCTCCAGAGGGAGGGACATGTGCCTCCTGAAGAGCCTCTGTGGTTTGTGCTTCACATATGGCAGTTCACCAACTGATGTATTTATAGGAGGCTCTGTCATGAGGATCTGACTAACAGTAACAGATCAGATTATGTTTGGCAGTTAGACAAACGCTTCCTCCTGAAACCCTCCCCAGTTCCTCTTTGGGACAGTACATCACTGAACTATCCCAAATGTGTGCTGGCCATTAAATGCCAATATAACTATACCGTTTGTGCAGTTTCCAGGCATAGATCTTTTTTCTTTCCAATAGTCTTCAACAGACTATTCAGGTAGTTGTTTTGACTGTCAGCGTGCAAGTCAGGTGCTTAGGACAGTATGTTTCAGGCCAAATGTTAAACTACTTAATTACATTTTGCAGGCTACTCTACCCTTAAATGACCTGAAAAACACAGGAGAAAAATTTAAGAATACAGGTGAAATCCATGGCCACAAATGGCCACCTTTTAATGCTTTCTGAAGCAAGAAATCTCTTCCAGAAAAGTAGATGACTAATAATAAGATTAGCATGAGATGTGTGATTGTGTTAGTTACATGTCTCCTTACTGAGCATTTGACATCCTTCAGCTTAGTTTGTAACACAGTTTTATAGCACAGCTACTTCTCATAGTTCTTAAACCTTTAAGCCAGCGCTGCTTTCTGCTGGAACATCAGGAGACTGATCCTCTTTTCCATCTTTCTTCTACTCTTCCATTTCCCTCTGCCAAGGCACCTACTTCCCACTCCGTTCCTACAATATCCCCGTCTACTGCTTCCCTCTCACCTCCTATGCTCTCTAAACCCTTACATCAGCAGGAGAAAGACTCACTACAATTAAAGGTAACGACACCTCTTGGATATGGATTGTTGTAAATCTTCATGTCTATTAAATAACTGCAAGGCTAACACTGAGTGTGATCTTCTCAGACGTACTTTCTCTACTAATATTAAATAACATAAGAAATGGAGGATTGATAGGCCTTTTTCAAATGAAACACAAGGTAAATGATAACCCTTATGATACAATTAAATAGTTTAAGATGATACCAATGATAGGAAAGCAGAAAACCTTCAACTCAATTTCAGGTCCATACCTGGACAGCAATGTAACTTAATTAACTGAGTGAAACAGAACTGTATTCAAGTATGCAGAAACTAGATAACACTTGTGCTTCTGCTTTCAATTTCAATCCAAAGCCTGGGAGAAAAGTCATAAATTTCACAGAAAAGCACCACTGCAGAGCGTCATGCTCTAAATTCCAATTTTGTTAGTCAAGGACTGGACAAAGATATTCCCTCTTCAGGAGTACAGTTTGTGTCAGCATTGAAGTTCTGTGGCAGAAAAATGAAAAACTGCTCTAGAAAGACAAAGTTAATTTGCAGTGCTGACTTCCAGAAGATTCATCTGCTCATGAAAAGGAGAAAAAGTCATGTAAAGAGAAACTACCCTAGAAAAGTGATCATTGCATCATTATATCTATGTCATGTATATCCTCCTTTTTTTTTTTTCTTCCCTTAACATCAATCCCATTTTACAATATTCATTCATAGAAAACACAGACATAACGGACTTAAAGAAGTCTTAAGATCAACAGATCTGCTGTTTTTTTTCTGAAGTAGGGAAGACACATAAGTCTTCTTTCCAGGGCATGAATCAGTCATGAGTTTAGGTTTGTTCCACCTCAAAGAAGGGCTAAAACAGACTACTGCACTTGTTTCTGCAACTTTTAATAATTTAGCAGTCAGTAGAGTGCTTTTGGTGCTTTTGCTTAGCCTAACCAGAAAAATTAAGAACATTCCTCATCTACACTGAAATTCTTTTTAAGTGACTTTTATACGCTTTTCCCTTATTTGAGCAAAGTGTGTTAATCCAAGCTGAAAATAAATAGAAGGAATATATGTTCTTGAAACTGTATACTAATACTTCAGTAACTTTTGTTAATTTAAAAATACATATGTATATAAACATGCACACACACACACATATATATATGATATTTGGCTTAAAACTAAATGGAATACAAGGATCTATGGGTGGGAAGTGTCACTTTGCATTTTGTTGGTAGGGGGGATATGTCCTCCAAAAGAAGTCTGAAGACACATCCTAAGGAGAAATGTTGACATTTTTCTGCCTCCTTGGCCTCTCTTGGTATTACTTTTTTTGTTGTTCTTATTCACCTCTCTCCTAAGAGGGGGCTTGTTTTTTGTTTAGTCACATTCTACTGACAGTCACAAATACCTAAGAAAAGGTTTCCAATATAGCACTCTGCTCTCCTCACATTCCCCCCTCTTCACATTCACAACTCACCACTGGCCGTGACATTTCACATTTGCTGCACACATACCCCTTAAGAACTGGATTCTGACAAACATGAAGCTGATTGGTAGTGATGCTAACAAAATGAGGATATTTTCATGAAGGACTTTCCACCAAGTATTTACTTGCTTTCTAAATGCAGATCCAATGGGTGTGTTCTGTTTAACAACATGGAATTACATTTTCAATTGGTATTTCTAAGGTAGCATTTCTGCTCTTTGCTGTTGAGCTCTTCTGTGTTATTATCTGCGCTACTTCAGGGGGTACACATGCAATAACTGTTACAAATGCATATGGTATACATGATTCATCTTCTAATTGTAACATGTGAGGAGGAGGAAACTCTTGGGAAACAAAGATACACTGGTAGCAATGAAAACACTGTATACTAATAGTACCCTCCTTCTACCTGTAACAGCTGCTTTTTGTTATCAGGAAAAGCATGTCTGATTTGCATGTATGAATGAAGCAACAAAAATCCCATGATGCTTCATTCTTAAACTCTCACTTGACAAAGTTTTTGTGGTTCTTCTAGGCTAATTTAAAGAGGGAGATATTTGTTATGGGTAAACCTCCTCGTAGCCCAGTGATGACTAAGAGATCCTGCAGCTCACCTGTCAGAGGTCACAGCTATTCACACAGGGTATGGTACTGGATGCCCAGTGTGCAATAACAGCTTATCCATGGACAAGGAGCTCAGTGTCTAGTCTTTCAGTATTTCGCTTTTACCAAAGTGTCTCAATACTGTCAGTATGCTGTGTTCTCTTCCTGTTGTGCTTCTGTGCTATGACTGAGTAAAGGCAACAGATGTTTGTGCCTGAACTTTTTATATAAATCCATTATTGTACTGTATCTCTGCAGTGCTGCATGGTATTTCCAGTGCTACAAGGAGTTTATATCTAGTCTGGTTCTCTATAGTCAGTCTAGTTTTGTTAAAATTACTCCTCTCTTTCAAATCATGTTTAGTTTATTAAGATTACAGCTTGTAAAAGTGAAAAATTTATTCTCCATTACATGTATACAGGCTTTTGCATGTATACAAACCAAATTTTTGGTTTTGAATCCATGTCCTTCTTTTCAAAATGTTTTGCTCCTGCTGTATTTTTTCACACAATACTGTCCTGTTTATCCAAGCATTCTAGATTTTAATTCTGTTTAACCTTTCACTTCTTATCTGTAACGTAACTGTAACACAATTCTAATATTTTCACCTAGCCAGAAAGTCAGGTTGTTTAGAGTTTGTATGGATTTTGCTGAAAAAGGTAATCTACAATACAAAAAAGGGGAAAAAAAACCCCATAAAACCACAAAAAACCTACCCTCAACGTAAACTATATGAGAATGAGAAATTATGGCTTATATTTTACTTTCATTTTAAGATTTAATTGTCCTTTGCATTGGTTTTTTAGTCATGTAGGTCTTAAAACTCGTAATGGGATGAATTGTTTTCCATGCTGTTGCTGCTGATTTTAGGTGATCATCTTTCCAGTGTCTCTCTTTTTAAAATTTGAATCTTAGTTTAAGATATGCAGATCTGTGTGACTTCCAAAGTCTTAGCTTTTTGGCAGGCCTCTGTTTGCATACAGGTATTGAGGGGACAGTGCTTTCTTCATTAATGAAGAAAGTTCAATCCTAGGAAGGCCAGGATTCTTGTAGTAGCAGGGAAACACCATCTCACAGAAAGTCCAACTAGGAATGAGAGTTGTAGAAAAGGGACTGAGCACTACTTTGATTTTGCACATTACTCCAAATGAATGACATGTACCAGTATATTAAGAGAAGTGTACTGGTTAATGTGTAGTGTATTTATGTTTTTAATTCCAAAAGTACAAAAGCACATATCATGTACCTAATTTGACTCTACGGAACTTTTATATCATTATTGACCATGCATGAAAATCAGGCTGGGACCATTGACTTGACTGCACATTCCTTAATGTTTTTGGGATTAGGTCCTGCAATATTTCCCAGGAAATAGGATAGTCTAGTAAACTGAGGTGCAGTTGAAAACTAGGAATCTTTGTAACAGTTCCCTGTCTAGGCAATGCAACTGTATGTGGGAATGAGAGCTTAAGGAAAGAAAACAGGGAGAAAGCTGGGGTATTATTGTGGAATGCATCCAAAGAGAGAGCAAGCACCAAGGTCCTTCTGTTCAGACATACCACCGATTACTTCACCCTATTTCTCCAAGATTTTACCTTTGTCAAGACTGTTTTCTCTGCAGCAATAACATAGGGTTGAAAATCATGAGTCACCTTGATTGTCATCTATTTCTACAGTAGTTAATTAGCAATACAACCTTTTAATGAAGTATATGCAGAAGAAGATAATACTAACCTACCCAGTTTCTTCCTGGCTTGGTTTTATGTTCAAAGCATTAAATCATTTGTAACATTGTTTAGGACTTTTACTGCCATTGTTTATAGGAGAAGTCCTTAACCTCAGTTGAGTTCTTTTGCATCTCTGACTGTCTTTGGCATTCAGCTCAGCTACAGACCTGATGAAAGATTAGCAGCAAATCTTGTCAGATTCCAGTCTAAATACAAAGCATTCTGACTACTCTCCTCTTGCTTGACAAGGCAGCCATTGAAGGAGGTTTACTGAGAACTGTGTAATTTTCAATCTCTACTGTTTATTCTTCAGTAAAAATTATCCATCTTTCTTGTACACTGGCAGAGGAGAGTTAAGTGAGGGAGAGAAGACAGTAACAACTAAAACCAATTTTTTTTCTTACTTTGAAACTCTCTTTCCCACCTAACATTCAATAATATGAATTTTTTAAAAAAATCTGTAATCTACCTGCCTGCATATTTAGGCACCTTTTAGAAGTTATTATAGACTGTAAAGTACAGACTGTTCACAATATTTTCTGCACATATTCATGCTGCTGAAAAGAAATTTAACCAATTTCATCTGGAGATGCTGAGAGGGAAAAGAGGGTAAAAAAACCTAACAAACAGCATCCTGTGTTTTTCCATTCAATTTTTGCCATCTGCCTGTGGATTCTTTACTGCTGCCTTCTCTCTTGGAAGACTGTATCATCTTCAAGAGTGATAGAAGAGTGACTGAAATAGTGAAACCAAGAGAGAACCACGGGGCAAATAAGACAAATTCTATGGCTTAATGATCAGGTTGCAGTCCACTTAATTCATGAAAGAAAGTGCTATGAGCAGTGTTTGATATCCACACTCCCAAAACAGATATGGTTCCCAGACTTGTCTCTACAGCATGACCAGAGGGCATCCTTAGTCAACAGAGAATATGATCCCTGCTCATATCAAGAGCTTTCCCAAGCAGCTGCTCCTGTACTTTGTGGTCCCAGCCAGATTCTAATCAGTATAAGTCAATGACTTTCTAAGCAGAATATGGTTTCTGTAGAAGGTTAGTATTTTTCATTTCCATTGCATCCAGATGTATTGAATATTATTGCTCAGTAATCCTCCATTAAGAAGGAACACAGTTCCTTTTAAAAAGCTTTGCACTGGAAATACAGACTACTTTTTTCTGTTGAAGTGTTGTTGTATTCACACAATTAAATGTATTCTTTCAAAAAATTTTTCTGTTCTTTGCCTCCCAACAGCCTGCATGGCTTGAGATGAAACAGAATTAGTTAAAGCATAGCATGTTATGCCTGCCAAGTTAGTACTGTGTGTATGTAATGTAAATTGGTAAGTTGTTCTCTGTGGATATTCTAGATTCTGCCATTAAGTGTAGGAGATTTTATTTCTGCTTATCTAAAATTATATTTCACCCAAAGAATGTATGATGTTCATCAGTTGCATCTGATTTTTCTAATGTTATTTCTGTTTCACAGTGAAGAGGCAGCAGGGTTCTATTCCAGCTTTGTACTATACTATAAATAGAATGGACTGTTGATGAAGTTCACAGTTTTGTTTAGTTTTTATTATGACCTCCAAAAATCAGCTCTTTAAATGTGCCAAGCTTCAGTTGTTTGTCATGTCTCTTAAGAATTTGTTCGGAGTTTGAAGGGGGGCAGAATGGGCCATGGTTTTACACAAGGTAGAACTTGAACGTTTGAGCAGCTATGTGTTACACCCCTATCCAACTATTTGGACCTTAAACTGCAAATCTTTATTACATTTCAAATCATTTCATTTCAGCCACAGCGCCCTGTGCTTTCTCATGAAAATATACATGGTGGGGGGGAACCGTAAGTATAATTCTTGTCTTCTAAACCAAAACCTAACATTTAAGCAACAGCCAGCAAGTCATCAGATAATTTTTTAACTTGTCAAGTACAATTATGAAGAGATTTCACAGATTTATAGATAACTGCGTGATGTAGGAAGATATCCAAGAATGTCCCAGAGGACAAAGCCTTATTTGTTTAATTTTACATTCAGTGCAACCAGACATGGCAACTTAACAGTTTTCCATTGTCTGTACTTACAGAAGAGATTTTGACTACTTTTATTCTCTCCATTTTTACATCTCAGCAAAATGACTATTATAGATTCAACATTGATTCAACTGATCTGCTTTACTGACTTGATACAATTACTCAGCAACAGTTCTGGATGTGAATATAGAGAAAAAAAGTAGCTCGATAATGTTGATCACAGGAACACAGGCTCACACTTTTTATGATTTACAAGTGTAATTCAAATATGAGAAATAAGACAAGCTTTTCTGAAAACTGGAGAAGAACCAAGAACTCAAGTCTTATTTTGAGAAACATTTTAAGTGCTTGAGATATTTCAGTACAGACTGTTAAAATGCAAGTTTAGTTCAAGATTGTCTTGAGATTCCCCCACCCCCCATCGCCAGTCTTGCACTTGGGTCCTACTTCAGTGATCACTGAAACCAGTAGCCATTCTTCCTTTAGCATCAGAGCACTTCAGCATATGCCCAATGAGATCATTTTTCATTAAATGCACCTAAGGTTTGTTGTGTAAAAATATTTGTAAGTTTTCCTTAGTCATTTGAAGATGGAAAAGAGGAGCAAAAAGTTACCAAATAGCTATACCACGGATATATAATTAGATTTGGATATTTAATCTCAATAAAACCACAACTTCCTGTTGGTATTGTTAAATCGTACTGGAGCACCTAACTTAGTTTTGAAAGCAAAAACTGTCAAATTCATTTTGTTCAATAGAGTATAAGTAGTTCATGACTAAGCCATTGATTCCTAAAATTAAAAATAGAAATATATTTAAATTGCCAACTAACAATTCTTTCTCTTGAATATGTTTTCTGTCAGTATTGTAAATGCTAGTAGAGCTTTCATACTTATGAAAGTCTTAGATTAGCATAGAGAGAATGAAATTACTACAAAGGAGTTTTTTAAATGGATGGTCTAGAAATTACTAAGATTCAATTTCTAAAGTTCAAAGAGAGCTCATTGGGAAGTTCTTGTTACTGTATTTGAGCACGTAATTGGCTTGAATCCTGTTCATGACACATTACATCTGCAAATCCTGTCCCCTTAAAAACTGCATTTAATTATTTTTTGGACTATCACCATAGCTCTGCTTTCCTGGTATGATGATAAGCATAACAGAAAATATTATTGCCACTTAGTTTTTTGCACAGATTATTCTTACTCCTGCCACACAAATTACCAAACGTAATTACTTAAACAGCCAGTCTATTTCCATTTTGTTAGTGTAATTAAAATATAAAAAGAGACTTTTGGGGCTTGGGAAGATGACTACCAGTGACAAGAAATTAGGTGATTTTTTTTTTTCTTGGAACATTTTCTTCTTTTCTAATCTCCAAACCAGCAATGTGAAAAATATGTGTAGTTTATTCAAGATAACCATTATCAAAGTAAACTAGCATCAGTCTGTATATAGGATTTTCAAATTAGACTTTCAGGAGCAAGAATTTTTTACTAAAGTAAACATCTTATTTAAGCCATGAAAACTTAGCCAGAATGAAAAACACATCACTGAGCAAGCTATCTTGTTTGTACTGCAGTAAGTGTAATAATGGTATTAAGGTTCAAAATTTGGTGAACTGTTTTAAGAGAAAAGAATGGATACAATTATGTTTTACTTCAGTAATCTGAAATTAAAACTATATCCTTTTCCCAGTTTCTGCAGTTGTATCCTGCTTATTTCTAGACAGTCAGTCATATCTGAGGCACAGTTGCTTAGAAAAAAAGGCCAATTCTGACTCACAGGCTTGCGCAACAATCTTCCCGTGGGCTGTCAGCCAAAGAACCTTTAGTTGCCCTAGTGAGAGTTTATTCTTTCAATTCAAAAAACTTTAATTAAAAGCTGGCAAGGAATGAAATACAGTGCATTTAGTAATTGTACACCTCTTGCCATTTATCCACCTTATATCCTGCAATCTGCAGCCCTGGCCAGGCGTAGAAGCATGGCTCAGGGTTTGAACATTGTTTGAGTTTGCATCCATATGTCCTCTGATTTGATTCAGGCCTCTTCCTCACACTCAGGGATAGATGGCTTATCTGTGTAGCCACTGAAGAGCCCAGGGAGCTCATCCAGCCACAGTGACAGTGTGTGAGAGCTGCTGTCCTGGGTACCCTTGCTTGTGCTGTTACTGGCTTCTCGGAGCTCAAAGGCAGAACCACAGTGTTAGGTGCTGATCATGGAAGGTTACAGGGCTAGCACATCTAGATTCTCCTTTAGAAGTCCTCTGGTTGATGACTAAAGTCACTAAAGTAACTAAAATGTAAAAAAAAAAAATAAAAAAAAATAAAAAAAATTAAAATCTGGTTTTGAAACAACTGGTTAAGGAGCCATCAGGGTTGCCTTTAAACCCAGTCTTCAGTGTCTCAGGAGTTGTCTTTGTAATGAAAGTTTTATTTTTTATTTGCTATAATTTCCTAACCCTCAAGTCCACCACACAAAAAAAAAAAAAAAGTCTTTTTCCCCTCTATTTCTAAGAAGTGTTTCTTCTTAATGTTTAAACCAGCTCCTTTACTTGAGCCAAAGTGGAAGGAACTCTTACTTCTTTTTAAAATGCATCATTTGTCCTATTTAAGGTTTCAGGCCCTATATAACTATACTCCTAGGAACGAAGATGAATTGGAGCTCAGAGAGGGAGATGTCATTGATGTGATGGAAAAATGTGATGATGGATGGTTTGTGGGTATGTTTTAATTTGGTTGCTTTCTTTTTTTTTTTTTCCCCTGACCTGTGCTGCCCTCTTCGTGTAATGTCTTTTAAATAACTTGATTTTTGGCATTTAGTGTAATAAACTTGAACCTGGCTTTATCAGGAGAAATTCCAACCAAAATCCACTGAAATTAGCAGGTGATTTTGCACTTCTGTCTTTTAAAAATGATAGACGCAAATTGACACACACCTCTGGATTGTTGTACCGCATTACTGTCATTTGTGACGCAGAGTGGACTATGTATTATTTCTCTCTTTATAAAGGCCAGGTAACTTAAAACCTTCTCACATGAATACATCTACAGCATTGACCACTTGTGAAATCCAAGTATTACTGAACAAATGACAATTTCATAACCAGGCCTAAATACAGTGTCTTAATCATTTCATAAACCCTCATGCACACAGCAGCTAACTTAATCATCTGAAAAGTCCTTCATATTTAAAAAATTCACATTACTTAGACTTTATGTTGTTGAAGTTAAATTATTTCTGTGTACCAAGAATTTTAGCACAGCTTTTAATCAGGCCTAACAATTTAATCAAATATGCCTCTTCATTTGCATTTTCCTTCCTGCAGTTACATGTTGTTAAACCTCACAAGTAAACTTATATAGCATAAAGAACTGTAGATCATCCTGTTTGTGCAATATTAAACATAAAAATTTTAAGGCCATGCTTACATAGGGATTTTCTGTTGTTATTCCCATCTTTCATTTATTGCTTCTAATTTCAGGAACCTCAAGAAGAACCAAATTCTTTGGTACTTTCCCTGGAAACTATGTCAAGAGGCTGTGAAATTTTTTTTCTACTTATTTATGCTGCATCTCTGCAACACATCTGCATAAAGCTGCTAGAAAACATGCTACGCTGGCCTTCTGTTTTCTTGCTTGCAGTCTCAATTAGAGACCATCTAGTTCATCCTCATCCCATCCCACCCGCCAAACCGTTCCAGCAGTGTTACAGCAATGACCACAGTGTGAATAACTAAGCTTTTCTGAGACAAGAGGAATCATTTCAACATTTAAATACTCGCTGCTTTAAAGTCTTTTCATGTGAAACACAATAGGAAAAGTCTGATCACAGGTACACAGATGAGTTGCCATGGGGGGTGGGGGTAAAGAGGGAAAAATTATTCTTGGTTTGAACATTTGTGGTACTACCATGAAGTCTGGTGGGATTTTTTCAGCATGCATGTAATTCAGAGGAACGTTGCTGTTTACTATTTTTTAAAAAATTGATTTTACACATTCTTATTAGCTTGGCAGCATTTGTTGCTTCCACGTTGCTGTGTCACGGGTTTGCCTATTGTACTGGTTTACAATGTATGACAAACTTTAATACAGATTTTTTTGCCTGCACTTGTATGCTGTAACAAATGCATAGTGATTGTAAAATCTCAAGCAAGCAAGGTGAAAAATGGAAGAACTGCAAGTGTTCTGAACGGGTGCAATGGTATTGGCTAAATCTTTTTTCTTTTTTTTCCCTAATGAAAAACTGTAATGAACCTATAGTGTTTTCTGTTAAAAGGTAAGAAGTGCAAAAGACAAAAACTTGGGAAAGAGGATTTAAGGAAGAGCAAGACAATGCTGTAAGCATAGACAATAATAACCTGCTATTAATGTCTGATATTAAATGGTTGTAATCAAAATGTAATAGTAAGCAACATGAAGTGTAAGAAGTTAGTGTTTTTACTTATCAGGAAATTAAAGAAGCAGGAAAGTAAACATTGTTAGTGCAAAGAGTTGTTGGGTTTTGGTTTTTTCTTTCCTAACATAGCCACCTGAAAAATATTCACAAGCATCATGTACTGATTTATTTCACTATATATGTGTATGTATGTTAATGAAACCCAAGTTACACGTTCTTTTTAGGAATTTAGACAGAAAAAAAGTCACAAGTATTAAAACCAATATATTTTAGAGGTGTTGGGTTTTGGTTTTTTTGTCTGAATGAACAAGTGTTTGTAAACATACATTTTCCATAAGCAAAGGTAAGCATAAATAGCAAATGAAATTAAGGCACAGGATGATAATGAGTATGACTTTATAAAAATAAAAATTTGGATTTGGTTTCTTTGGCACCTTATAGATGGCAAAAGCTTCTGCTGCGTTTTTCATGGGTAAAGAATCAAAATTATCAAAATGTATGTAGTCTCTGTAGCATTTTGTACATAATTTTGCTTTTTTGTACAGAGCCATTTGGTTGTTGATTTTTAAAAAATTAAGTTTCTTATTTGCCCTCTTCACATACAGAACATTTCAATGCGTTTTTCTTTTCTTGCTCTGTTTACCGTAAGAACATCTGGATAGTGCAATTCTGTAAGATAGCATTTTATGCAAAATTTTATTAATTAAAATATGGTTTACCAGCCAAATCTAAATGTACATATGTCTTTATTACTGAGAAAGGTCATTAAGGCAAAGGTAAAGAAACATCTTTGTGCAGCATACCTTTATTATTGCAGATTTCATGGCAAAAGCTTTATATTCAAAGGCTTTCAATTTTAAACTAGATCTGCATGCAGCTTTGCTGTGAGATTAATACTATCTTTGATGCCATTTATGATTGAGGACTTAAATATCTGTTGCCTGTGATATTTAAAAAGTACTGTTTCTACTCTGTATCCAATTTTAGAAAAATGCAGGGTTTTCATACCTGGCTTTCAGGTAACTGACTTTGAATTCCTACAAGCAAAAGGTCTCTGTGGTTTTTTTTCTTGAATAGACTTCTAATAAATTTTGCTTGGAGTACAAAACTGTTTCCCCCATCATTTCTCCAAATACAAGTTACTTACCACTTAAGTATTGCAAAGTGCTTAACTTCAAGCTTATATGCAAATACAGTACTTACAAATATGTAAGTACACCTTGTACTTACACACATGTACCCCCACACCCCCCCCAGTAAAGCCTGCACCAGTTATATGTATGGGACACTAGCATTGCCCGCACAGCTCTCACTTGGTCCACTTCTGTGTCATCCCTGAAACACCTGAATGCAAGAGCAACATTACGGACTTTCTGCATAGAGTGTGCTAATTTGAGATGGTTCTTCTCTTGCCAGAACCACCCTTCACACAGAAACACAAAAGTAAAACACACATTGTATGAATCCTTTATACATGCCAAAAGTTGCAACATCCTAATCCTTCAACAAAAGTAAAACAAGAATTCCCATGTTAAACAACAGCATAGGAATGAGAATTAAGGAAAACTACTGGTTATTGGGGAATATTGTACACTTGTGACATCGCTACCTGGCAAGGAACAATTGTCAAAAAAAAAACCAAACTTGCAACAAGAAGCAAAGCAGGTTCTAGGTTTTGGGGAGGGGGATGTATTTGGTTTTTTGTTGAATTTTTTTTCACTGTCTGGTCGCACAGATACTGCTGGCACCTCAGAATAGCCCTTTGGTCCTTCTTCACCATGCCACGCTGGCCATTCCTGCCAGGCTGCTTCTTCCCAAAGGCTGTGCATGGTACTTCTACCACTAAAGAATCCAGTACAACAGCAATCTGCATTTAGACAGGAGTAATCCATTTCCTCAAGTCTGATTTATGCTTTTTCATCTTCACAATTGCTGGGCTGGAACATGCAAACCCACCATCTCTAAATAAACAATAAATATGTAGCTGAAAGTGGTATCTGTCTACAGGGAGGTTAAGACCAGGGACTGCTGTTAAAACTTCAGCAGAAATTCATTTGGCAGTAGAAGCACTGTCAGTGCTGGGAGTGCTTTCAGTCTGGACAAGGCCTAATTTAGTCAGTATGACTGAAATCACCATTCCCTTCCTCTGCTAATTTAGCTTAAACCCACCACATGCATCTCTTCTCACAGCCCAATACCCAAATGCTGGCATATGCAATCAACCATTGTGTGGTTTCCCCTTTCTGTTTGCTGGGTGACCCAGCATGGGATTCAGGACATCACTGAAGTACTGCTTTGTGCCAGATACCTGTGAGAACTGTCAGAGACAGGTGGTACTGTGCTTTAATAGTCTTCTATAAAACTAGCTTAATAACACCAGCTGGTTAGTATAGTCTCACTATTATAAATAAATGCTAGATAGTTAAGGGTCTGAGTGGTTAAGGGGTGAATCAAAATCCTCTGCTAATTGCAAAGTGAATGAAAAGGGGGGAAATATTTGCCATTGTAATGAGAATAGCAAGCCATGGACACTTCAGGAGAAGATTGTGGTCTTCATGTTTTAGTCAAAAAGTAGAGAAATATTTAAGTATTTCCAGGTAAACCAAACATATTCAATTCTGCTAAGTCTGCTGAAATCTCAACTATACCAATTAAGGAACAAACTAAAGGATTTTTTGAGTTTCCTTGGATAGGCCCCTATAAAACCAAGAGGGACACCCCACACGAGTAAGTGGTGTTTTGTCCTAAAAGCCAGAGCAAGAGACATCGGGGGAATTAGAGGCCAGCCAGTTTAATATCTAGGAAAAGATAAGAACAGATCAATTTAAAGCCTCAGATATTCAACGATTTTTCTTGAAAATTACATATTAAACCAAATTCCTTTTCTCTTGTCAGCATATGTAGCATACTTCTTCATTTCTATTAGGACTTGCTTTTAATGCTATGTGTTGGCAGCTGGATTTGCAGACTTAAGTGTCTGCTCAATAAAATCAAGTCTGTTGCAGAGTTGCACTACATTACAGACAAATAGGTAACATAACCACAGCATACCTAAAAACCAGTTGATCTCAGTCCCTGCCCTGCAGCAAGTATAATTGCTGTCAAGGCAAAAGCTGCCTAAAACAAGAAAGCCCATAACATACCAACAAGCCAGGGAGACTAATGCATAAGCAGTTCAGGGTAGTGATCTATATCCCAAACTAAGCAAAGGGTCACCCTAACAGGTCTCACATTCTGTCATCTGTGCCAAAGCAAAGCATGGTGTCATTCTGCAATGCCTGGTATTTACTAGTTGCCTTTTAAATGCTGATATACAGAACCCGGACAGGAACACAAGGTGCTTCCTGTGCATTTGAAAAAGCAGTGCATGAGCCCATGGGAAGCTGGAAACATGAAGTCAGTAGCTCTAGAAAGACCTTGGGTCATTGCTAATTATAGTCCCTTACAGCATTAATAGTTAGAGGGTGAAACCCTGCCTTTGCTCTAGTCAACAGCAAACTCCTTTGAAGTCAACAGATCCCACAGTATTGGTAATAATTTGTGTTAACAGAAACTAAAATTGCGCAAGAAAGAAGTGCTACAACACCTGAATGTCCAGTTTGTGTTGGTTTTATTATTTTGAAAAGTATGAGTGCACGCAGAGACCAGAATCCCCTTCTTTTAAGTGCTCCCTCAACAGAGCAGAGCAGAGAATTCCCTTTTTTAGTACTCAACTGACAAATCAGCTTTAAAAAAATTATTTTATCCATCCAAACCCCTTGCTACAACCAGCAAATACCAATCAGATCAATATCTGAATCCATCCATTTTACAAAGCAGGGAACTGTCAGACCAACACAATGGAAATTGGTACCTTATCTATACACAATAAATAGGGATGCTGAATTTAATAAGACTTTCTTCTGCAACTCTATCGACAACCAATCAAAATCATGCCATTTACTTGACTGGATGCAAAAATTGCCATTTTACTTTTATCCTCCCTGTAATGGCCAGACTGTTAATTTCCCAAGTCCTAGCTAAAGATTGTCCAATAGAATCTATTGTTCTCGTCCACATAGTGAAGTCACATTCCTTTGAAAATTAAAAATACCTATGTAGAATATGACAGAAATCCACTGAAACAAAATAATGAATGCCTGCTTGCACTTCCCTGAGTCAGAAGCTAATTAGGCCAAAAAAAGTGATATTGGTGACTGCTAGGGTCTCATTTATGGGTTTTGTGTCATCTCTGAAACAAAAAAAAAAAAATAGCAAAAGCTTCTAGTTAACATGTGGTGATGAAACCAGGGAAGAACCTGAACAATCCTGCAGGTGCAACTTCTAGGGCAAATGTGCTGTAAATAGTTACATTGTGCAGCTGCACCCAGGATTCCCAGTTCCTGTTTCATTTCTCATTCATATGAGAATCCCATACATAATGTATTAAGAAATATGCCTTTTGATAATTAGATTTTGTTTCCTCAGGGGTCACAAAGGAGCAAAGTTTTGTGGTAACAGATTGTTCTATACCACAAAAAAGCAGAAAGCATTCTCAGTAAAATAGCTTTAATGCCTATAACAACTATCCCATGCCAAATTTTTAGCAACCTTGGTGTTATGATGTCACATCTAATTACAAATCAGGCGCACAGAGGGTTCCACTATATCAGAATGGCATTACATCACAAGTGACACGAGGGCAGGGAGGGGGCCAAGTGTTGACTGACAGCACGAAATGTGTTGCTATCCTCAGTACAGACACTCACATCTCAACAATTCATGTTTCTTGGTGCCAACACAAATAACAAACTTGGAAGCCATTATTTCATCACCCACATAAACAAATAGCAAAGTAATCCTCCTACATTTTCCATCCATCAGATAAAACAGTAAACCACTTTAAAAACATCACAAGAATAATGTAATTATTTATTTCTACCAGTAAAGAACTACCAGAGAGTTACAAGCAGTGGCTCTTGATATTTCCCTCCAAAAGGAGGGTTTTCACTTCTCTCTCACAAGCCAGTGTTTCCCTTTGCAAGAGAGGGCCCAGTATTCACCTGTGTCCACTTTGGGTACTGAGCTCTAGCTGCAGTTGACTGGAAGAGTAATTGCTATTTAAATATCTTAAAGGATCTGGTCCTTTAAGACTATCTTACATTAATATAAAATGGAGTAATTTTACCTCAAGACTTTCTACAAGTGCCACTTAAGGACCAAAGAAATAAACTCCTCTATTAAAATAATCAAGCCTTCAGTCATTTGCATTGAGATTCTTTCCCTCACCCGACTTAAGCATACAAGTGAAACTAGCACTGCAGATGGGGAACACCGAGGAGCCTGAACATGTCGTTCTAAGTGGGTCATCACACTGCTTCTGTTGCTGTGATTTGCCAGATAAACCCCAAGCATGCAATGATCGAACTCATGCTTCCCTGGGTTAGTGCTCTGAACTGTAATGTGAAACATGTACAAATACCAGCTGGTTTAATACCCGCCAGAGGCTTTTCTTACACTACCGCAGATTCATCTGTTATAGATAGGGGTTTTTTTCACATGTAACTGGAAGTATTTGAACAGGTGAGAATGAGCCCTTCCCTCCTTACACCATAAAAGAGGACAAATGAATGTGCCCAGTACGTCTGGTGTAGTAGAGAGCAGTATTTATATGCCATGGAAGAGTTCAAAGAACTATTTATAGATTCGTTTCAACTGCTCCTGCAGCCAACTCTGAGGTACAAGACATAAAGCAGCACACAAGACAATCTGACGCAGAAAGTAGCAAAGTCATATGCCATCAAAACCACAGGGAAACACCCAGGACACACAAAAAAACCCCTCTGCTAGCCACCAAATCCATAGTCACATTCTGAAACAAGCATACTGCTACATAGGGGTGCAAAATTTTTGTACTTACCATTTCAGTCAAAAGGAGTTTTAAATAAGAGTGGCCAAAGAAAGAAATTGGCCCAAACCTACATCAGCATCAGATAATAATTTCTGATCATCACAGCTTTAATTACAAAACTTCTGTGGTTTAAGCTGTTACAGAAAATTGACTTTTCAGTCGCACACATCAGTGACAAATTCTGTGCACAGGACCCTGAAATTACTGCTACTATCCAAACTTTCTCCATTCTTTGCAACACACACTTCCTTGGTTTATCTGTATCATTGCAGGGTCACAAACAGTGCAGGTTTTGAGACAAGAATCCTCAAGGCAGAAAACCTGCAACTTATTTGTACAGCAATCATGTTAAGATGTCCTCGGTCCTCTATGGTCTTAACCATTGTTTTAATGCAGGGGGGAAACCGCCACTAAATTAAAACTGTGTTGCTTACAGACATACATTCACAGGTAAATCCTGTGCCTCAGATACAGAAACGGCAGATGTTTCAACCTCATCCATTCAAAAAAAAAAAAAAAAAAAGAACAAAAAAACCAAAACAAACAAACAAACAAACAAAACCCCAAAACCCAATACACAACAAAACACACCAAAATCAGAGATCTGGGGTGGCTACTAGTGAAGAAAGAGCAGTGTATTTGGGATATCAGAGGCAGACAAAACCAGGGAGAGCTGTTTCAGGCCCTAGAAACAGGATACTTGGCCATGTTATGGAGCCAGCCTTGTCAGCCTTCTTCCTTCACCACACAAATCCTGTGCTTCCATGAGTGGTAGCTCCCCAGGAAAGCCTTTGAAAGGTAACTATTACAGTCAGACCGGACTAAAAAGAGATAGGAGTAAGATCAACAGGGGATGATACATACAGCTACAGCAAGCCCAAAGAAATCCTTCAGGCTCTATGGGCCTGCCCACCCTGAAGGGCGTGGTTTTATGTCCAGCTGGAAATTTGACTGTCCTGGTTTTAAGCCCAGCTGGAAAGTAAGCAGCTGCTCACCCCCCCATACCAGTGACTTTTCCCTCCTGTTCTACCACTCCTCCTCCTGTCAACTCCAGAGGCAAAATTACTATTTGAGGGAAAGGCAGACAACCATGGAATATGAAATATTTTACTACTGAAAATTACTGCAATTCTGTTTTATTCCATTCAAGCTCTCACACTCTGGCTCTTGCCTTATCCAGAGGTCTACCAAAAGACCTCAGCATCTTGACATCATTGCTGAAATCCAGAACGTCCTAAGATGAGAAGGTCTGCATCAGGCCATAAAACTTATGTTATCTAACAGCTCCCACAGCACATGGACTGGAAGTGGTTAGAAGATCCGGACTTTAAACATTCTGGCATTCCCTCAAGTGAGAGGACTTTAGCAAGTTACTTTTAAGCTCTGAAAAGTGCTAACCAAGAAATTGCTGAAATGCAATGGACAGGCAAGAAGGGGTAAGAAATCAGACTTAGGGAAACTTTTTTTTGCATTTCTGAAAAGTTTTTTAGTTTTCAGAGGTTTTGGTGTTCAGTTTGTTGGGCAAGGTTTTTTTTGCTGGAGGGAGTCGGTAGTAAGGACTGCAAGCAAAACCATTTCCAGGTCTTTATTTCCAGAGAGATTTTTGTTAAGAGAGTTTACTCACATTTCAAGGCACTACCTGTAAATACCATGATTTACTTCACAATGTAGAATGAGGATTACCCTTTGAAAAGCTAGGGAAGAATTACACCCAGATTCTGGCCTGGATTTCCACAAACTTCAAGAACAAAAAGTCCCAGCTATGGTATGAACTATATTAACTCCCCACATCCTGAAGTATAGAAATAGTGGATATATGAATGTCATTTTTAAGACTCTTTGTGGATATGAATATCTGACCGTTTTCACATCTATCATTTCATATACAACTATTATTTATTGATAAAATGTGAAGTTTGTCCTGCTTAAGTTTCTGCTGTTTTTATCCTTGCTGCAGTTCATCATTTTTCACAATACAGCCAGTGTTTGCAAATGTTTTCTCAATTCTGTGCACTTATCCCTACATTCACTGAACAGAATCAAGCAAAAAGTCCAGTTAGGTCAAAGTGTGAAATACATAATTAATTACTTTTATTTGGTATTTTCTTTTGCTGATAAGAAACAAATTCGTAGACATGAACAAGCTGCCAGTGTCCTTTAGACAAGCAGAAAGAGATTAATCCAGATAGTAATGGGGAAAATATTTCCAGTATCTATCTACATATAAGCATTCTGCTTGAGTAACTGGAGTGTGCGTCAGGATCCAAGGATCCAGCTTTGTGGCTGGCTATATTCTGAAGCTGCTAATCTCTGGCTCAGGGCCCACCTTATACTTAAAACAGAATACAATATTTGTCTTTCAGCTGTTGCTGTTTGTCATGACCCAATAAACATGGCTAACTCTTCCATAGCAACTGCTGTTAAAATGCTATAGCCAAGCCACAAAGTGGAAGACAAATAGATGCTGAATACAGTACTTTATGGAACATAAGATAACAGTTGCATATTAAAAGACATTCTGATGCCTGTTTCTAAGAGAAAAATACTCAGAAGTTTTGGCACTTGGACTGCAAGTGACTATGACCCAACATGTGATCTCACATGTGATCTCATCATTTGTTTGTGTATGGAGTCTCATCTCTTGGGAGACCACAAAATAGGTCAAGGTATTGATCTAGAGGTTTGACACATGCTTTGAAGAAACACTTGACTGCTCTGTACTCTAGAAAAAAAAAACCCCTATATTTTTCAGGCTGAAGGTAGAATGAACTTTTGTTTTCCCTTCTTCCTAAGCTTCCCAGATAGAGCTCTTGGGTCAGTAGACTAACACTGAACAACTGTGAATACCTGTTACCTAGGATATCTTTCTCTCACAGATACAAATGCACACAAGCTCACAGAGAGGAGTTGACAGAAAAACCTGTCAAGTACAGCAATACAGAATGAGCCACCGTGGACGATGGTTCAAATCCTTGTTCTCTTGTTGCCTACATGCCTGCAAAAAATCCAGCCCCAGGGAAACTCCAGACACTCTCAATGATTGTTGAAGTGCAGCACTTCACTCTGCTATATTTGAAGAGCTCGGTGCAAAATATTTTTGGCAGTATTTTACAGCCAAGGATAAAGTTGTGGTTAAAAAGAACTGCTTAGAATGAAAACAAGGAGAAACTTCAGAAGATCCAAACAGGATGAGCAGCTTCGCTTCCCACTTTATTTCTCTTTTCTAAAGGTATTTTGTTGATAGTCATAGCATTCCCAGACTTTTACTATCTGTTATTTACAATGTAAGACTTCTCAATAAGTCAAAAGATAATAATTTAAAATTATATATGGGGAAAAAATTAAAAAACTTAGAGCAGGAATAAAGTACAAATCACAACCACAGAGGAATAAACATTTTCCTTTTAACCAAGCAATCAGTGTTCTTTTCTTCATACTTCAGATATTTTTCCAGATATAACTTTCACTGACAAAAAATATACTAGAAGAAGGGAAAAACTTACATACAACACAAGTGTTTCCACGGAGAGGGACATACACTATAGACAGGATCTTCACTGACAGTTTTACCACTCCAAGAACAGGCTCTCTCTTTAGACAAAATGCTATTCAAAAAGCATGGCTACTGCCCCCTGCCTGATGGGTTCCTCTAGTCACACAAGCTATACTAGCGGCCTATTCTTAGTCTCGAGTTTTGCAAAATTCTCTGAAATTTTTCTTACATCTAGGGCTACTGAATAGAACCAGCTCCTTCCCCAGTAGCAGCATATGTAATCCAAATACATTCACTTGCCTATAAACTTTTATCTTGGTTAGTTGAGAAGCAGAAAATGGTTACTTATAACTAACATAGAAAGGACATACCACAGCACTTTGTGTTTTTTTAGTCTATGAATAGTGTGGATACAGTAATTCATATCCCATGAATGAGACTTGAATAGCAATTACAAAATACATGTCTGAAAAGAAAGGATGCAATATCTAAGCAAGATGTTCACAGGAGAAGCTGACTGGGTCATGTCTGAAATACAGTTGACCAACAGCTTCTAAGTATCTGAAATTACTGCTTTCTGCTAAATTACAATTTAACATACCCCTTTGGAAGGCCTCACATTGTCTCCATCACTTCCACCGCCCCTTTCCCTGGTCCTAATCACCTTATTTTCTCTCGCCTCTTCTTTTCTGGGCCCTGCTGATACCAGACTTATGTCATGCAACCCAGCACAAGAAAAGATCTATGGTTGGCTACCACTGGCATACTAACAGCATCCAGACATGCATTTTGGCCTACACAGACATAAGCAATAATAATCTGGTGGTAAATGTTCACCTTTTACACCTAAGGTTTGGAAAAAACAAGAGATAAGTGTCTTGATGCCACTTGATCTCTTCACCATCCCTTTAGTAAATATAAGATTTTCACTTGAAAAGACGCAGTTAAACTTTCCACATAGCAATAAAAGATTACATAGCTGAACGCATAAAAACACACATGAAATCAAGAAATAGGACTAATTCTTGCAGAAATAAAAAGTGAGACTTTGCTTTTAACAGGGCAGTGCTGGGTGTCTGAAAAGGCATTTAAACATGCCTGTAGGTACGTGTCATTGCGCACCTAATGAAGTGTTTGGACTGTTTCCTGAATGCTGCTCTATAATGTGCCTCATAAAAGAGGTTCCATAAATCTAACAACTGCTGTGCATTATTTTTTCAGGTAATGTTGAATGGCAAACACATCAGAGAGTTGTGTAACAGCCAGCTTATGTTGCTCAAAAAATTATGTAAGTGCCAGCATGTTAATTTATGAAGCATACTGGACTTATCTGCTGGCACAGAGCCTTGCTAACTTCATTCCAATTTCAGTCCTTTGAAATGAGCTTCTCTCATTTCCAATGCCAAAATGGGCTTTAACTTTAAACAAAAAAGGTATCAGCGTGCCAAATTTGGACATGACGTTTGACTGCAGCTATTAAAGGGAGCAGAACCACTGATGAGTGAATGAGCTGAACAGAAAAACAACTCCTTCCTCAGTCAGCTTTAAGATTCTCCATCAGAACTTCTACAGGCTGTCAGAACGGAAGGACAAACCCCTCCATACACAACAGGAAAATCCTGCCTCTCAGAAAACATTAAACTCCCACAAAACTAATTGTGAAATTTGAGAAATGTAACAATTAAGTACCAAATTTGAGAAACGCTTTGCAACTTTTTGGCAGGAGCCACAATTAAAATATGAGCTGACATTACACCAGGCTCAGAACAAAACCAATAAAGGACAACAAATTTCTTTCCTGGGCATAACCATATCTAACCTCCTGCAAAATAGGCAAAATTGAAATAATATGACAGAAGCAACATTTCAGAAAACCAGGGCAATAATCAGAATCTTAGCAACACAGATTCAAAGTCATATGTCAGTTTGCAAACACAGAGCAACAAACATAGGGAATAGACATGAGTTTTCAAAATCAAGGTAAGAAGTACTTCAGTACCTTAATGTCATATCTACATCTCATTTCATTCAATAAACTCTTCAGATTTTATTTAAACACTTGTCATTATTTTATAAATGTCCCCAACTCCTTCTTAACATTTTTTAAAAACTAAAAAGAAAATAAGGGAATAAAAATCGGTGCACAAATATCAGAGAAGATGAAAACCAAGAACATCTGTAATTAAACAACTTTTGAAAATAAAATATTTTAATTTCTATTTTCAGCTTGCTTAGACTTTTATGAAACAGCTCTGAAACATACCATTTCACTAAAAAAAGATTACTTTCCACTCTACAGGCTTGTTAATTTAGAAAAAGTCCTTAACATGGGCTTTAAAAGACTCTAAGACAGCTACTCCTCACTTGGTAAGTAGGAAGCTTCTTGAAAAAAATTGAGGTTTAAGTCTTCCCTTTCTGCAGCATTCAAGGAACAAATTTACCACCTTTGGAAGTACAATAATATGGAGGGAAACAAACAAACAAAAAAACCCAAAACAAACAAAAAAAACACCCCTCACCCCAAATGAGATTACTGGCTTCCCAAATCTGCATACAAAAAATTTAAGAAAATGCTTATCAGTTTCAGTTTGCTACTCAGAATCTAAACAGCAGAGAAAAATACTAGAGTTATGTAAAAATGATAACCAAAATTTAAAATAAGAGATCAGTTGACCTAAATCACCACTTCAAAGCATCTACAAAGTGGAGGAAGGTAGGGAGGAGTTGTCAGAACACCCTTCTGCACCCCACATGTATTTCCAGCCCAGGAATTTCTAATGCCTGGGTGAGGGGTAAAGTCTAAGGGCTCCACTCCTCCCTTCTTTGCCAGATGCACAAGAAGAATAACAGAGGTGCTTGTCATACCACCTAGGAAAAGGACTTTCTCCCTTGCCAGGAAAAACTAAGGGTACTGCTAATTTGTCAGACACCCACTAACCAAAAGCTGATAAGAAAAGTTCACCAGGATCTAAATTATTAATCATTCCTGTTCCCTAACAATGGAATTAGGAAAAACTACAATCTGTATACAATCAGACTTAATGCTATGGGAATTTTTTAAAAATAAGTAGTATTTATTATAAAAAGATTTCCCGTACACCCATGAGTTTTGAAATAGAAAACAGGCTATTTGGAACACTCTGACCTTTCACCTCTGGACAGCCAGTTTCAGTACATGCTGTTCCACATGTGCAAGTGATTTTCAGACTTCATTTAGCATCCTAGACTGTTACTGTCTAAACTTCACAGTGAAGTCCAGTATAGTTTATTATGATACAGACTAAGCTCTGAAGTAAGACAGGAGGTTTATGACTTAAAATGCAGACTCTGAAGTGTTTGGGGTTTTTTTGTTTGTTTCTGCCTTTATCAGGGTTTATTCTGGTTCTGCAACCTGAGACAGCGCTCTCCATGAGTTTACAGAAGGAAGAATTGGTTTTGAACATTTTCTCCTTAAAACTTTTTTTTTCAATTCTTAATCTGGCAAGCTTTCAGGAAAACAATATTTTCTTCCATCAAGGCAGGGACATACTGGAAGAAAAAATAAGAAAATGACATCCAAAAACATTCTGATGTGAGATAAGAAGCTTGCCTTTTGCTAGCAACATGGAATACAATGCCATGCCACAGGCACAGGAGTTTGTCCAAAGCTAGAGAGGTGTGCAATGATGGATTTGTGTAAAATGCTACCATTCCAATGCCTAATTTGCGACCCCAGCTCCCAAATCTCAAAAAGTTGAGTGACACAAAGGAATTTGACACAGCTTCTCCTGCCTTCAACTTTTGGGGGAGGAGGCAGGTGGAAAACGGTGGTTGTACTCATTCAGATTACACTGGATAGAAAAATAACATTTGGCACCAAAACCCAAATGAAATATCAACCTGGAAAGCAAAAGTCTGCTTCAAACATTTGGGTAGTCATACTATAAATCAAAAGACTACATTATTATTCTGAGGAGGCTAGTTTATACATAAATTCTAGCACAGCCATTAAATTCAGAGGATGTATATTTGCAGGTAAAGAAGTTGTAACACTAATGATGCTATAGAACAAAACAAGAAAGTCTATTAAAAAAACTTGTTTTCTTACATGGAAGCTTGAATGACACAAGGAAAAAAGAGGTAATGGCACACTGTTTCATATTTACAAAAATCTATTTTCATTGTTACAACTATTACGAAAGAAAATATGTTGCCTTAAACCAGACCGAAAAAAAGTTCTTTATTTTACTGAAAGGAATGTACCTTTGTCAAGTAGATAAAATGCTCTGCCTTCAATCCAGTTCAGCTGGTCATTTTGGTCTAGTATGTAAAAAACAGAAGTGCTCTAGGTAGATAAACCGAAGAAATGTACACATACTATGTAAATGGGTGAAGGACTTTCTTAAAAGTGGTCACTGAAAAGGAACTATGAAACAGCCTTATGTGATTAGCATCAAGTCAGTATTGCCTTTCAAAGCTTTTATTTTTCTTTCCCCTCTCTATTACAAAGAGGAGGAAAACAAAAAAAAAAAAGAATCTGGGAAACATCAATAAAACTGGATCTAGCAATTACTTTCCAGAGCAACAGCACCTTGGAGAGCAAGTCACCTTTCCAGGAAACCAGGCAGAAAAAAACCCTATTCTTTGAGCAAGACCTCAGCTTCATATATGCACATGATTTCTACTGAAACTGAGAGCAATCACTTGCCTAGAAAAAGGTTAAACCTACCCTGCACGTACACATTTCTAGCAAGATTAGAAGGGACATATGAGCAAATTTTAATATAATATAGAAACATGAACAAACTTTACAGACACTTAAGCAATCCCAAACCTTGATTTCTTTAAAAAAAACCAAACAACAACCAAATAAAAAGCCCACACCCAAAAAGTAAACCTGTACATTAAGGTATAAATCAGTAACGTAAGAATGGGAATCTGGAAGGAATCTCACCAGTGAACAAGTTATTGTAAAAGCATAATTTTGACACCAGAAACTCAGAGCCTGATTGTACTGTTTGACCTGACACTGAAATTCTCATATTTCAAAATAATTTTTTATTGAAGTGCATTGCAGGATTTGCAATCTCAATATTTAAGATTGCCAGTGTTCAGAGAGAAAGAAAATGCAAATTGCACAGGAAAGAACTCTTTAAATTAATACATCTAATATCTTATTCATTTCCAACTACAAATCAAAACACACTACAGGATTCACTAGGAGGAGTGAAAAAAAAAGAGTACCAAATATGCAAGGTGTTTTCACTCAAAACATATATTCATGGAAGAGAAGAAAAAGTAAGAAACTGAAGTACTACTTGGTGGTAGGTTCTGACCTTGAGCACACACAGTGTGCTCTGTCAGGATGAACTATATAGTGGCAACATTTTGAAGGCATATACTGAACCAATCTCAAAACGTTAGGACATACCAGAGTATATACACCACCCAAAAGGAATGAGAGGACTTTTTCATCAACTTCAAAATACACAGAAGTATTTGAGCTACCCAGACTGATACACCACTGTCCTGAACACCTGCCTTATTTCTTTAAATGTGCCTCTATTCCTTCACATTCCTAATGTAAGCTGTGCCCCCACCAGCTGACTGTCACCCTGCAAGCTCTTTGTGATACAGATACTCTTTCTGATGGTTTACTTTCAAAGAGTCACAATTATGTGTTTCATTCTGATCAGGATGTGAATTATACTTTAATAATAGAGGGTATCTTTGAAATATTCTTGACAAGAACACAGTTACAAGAACCACTGATGAACACTACTATTTACTAGCAAGCCACAAGGACAACTACCTTTAAAAAGCTAAGATTTCTACAAAGGAAAAAATACATCATCACCTAATACCACATTTCTGTTTCACAGTATGAGAAATATGTATGACATCAGTCCAGATTTTTCAAGGCATTAGGACCGGTGCATGCCATGGTCTCAAGTGACTATCTAAAAAATGCAGCTGAAGTGCTGGAAGGACTTTTTAATGCAATAAACTCTTACATTACAAATAAGACAAGATGGGAAACCAGACCTTGAAAGGGAAATCTCCCTATTAGTATTTCTGTTTACATGAACCAGAGTCATGTACAAAGTCAAAGCACTGCATTTCATAGCTGAATCCAACACCAGCAACATAAACAGCGTGGTATCAAGTGAGCTTGACATCACGAGGTTGCTTTAAGAAACCAAAGGGACACTGCATCCTGAAGCTTACTGATTGTCGGGCTGAGAGGGACGCTAAAGCAGCAGATAAAGTTGATGCATTTGTTGTAAACTTTCCAGCATTCAAGCTTTATTTGTCCGCATTTGATACTCCCCTCTGTGGGTGGAGAAGCCGAGGGACTGGCTGACGTCACCCAAAGAGTAGGGATAAAGTGCAGTGCCCACAGCTTTGGAATGAGTAAAACTTCTTAGGAGGTATAAAAGGTCGGCTGCCCTCTCTGGCAGGTACTCTGCTGACAGCAACCTTCCTCCTATAGCTCAACTCCTCACACGGACCCAAGGGAAAAAGAACAGTAACCAAGGAAAATCTTTCCACAATGCCACAAAATGTTACTCTCCAAGGACCGTCACCCTGGGGATTCAGGCTCTCAGGAGGAATAGATTTTAATCAACCTTTAATCATAACCAGGGTATGTACTCTTTCCATTTCCTATTTATTCCACTTAATAGTTGCTGTAGATTTTTGTCTTTTCTGGAATTCAGAGATGCAGATAAAGCTGTGAGCAGATTAAAAAGTAGCTGCTAGTTTTGAGCAGAGCCAGCTGAATACTAAGTTTTTGCAAGTTTTCTGTGACATGTTTCTGTGATTGGTCTAAGAGACTTTAACTGCACTTGTACTTCAATCGCGAAATTAAATTCAAGTGCCTTGGCAGCAGAAAAAATGTGGCATGATTTCCCAGGCTTTCAAAATTACATTTAAACATACTACAAGCAAGACTTTACTTTTATGCTTTTCACAACTAGCCTCTCTGATCACTGGGGGAGAAGACTGCTTGGCAGCAGCTCCTCATGCCTGGGAGTTTGTGCTTTGCAGATTAATCTGACTCTTATTTAATTAAACCAAGTTCTGTTTGTTGCCAGGAAAGGCAACAATACCAGTTTTTACATATGTAAAAGTTTTCACTTTCGTGAATGTTAAATGAGTGTTATTAGAACATTATCCATCCTGCATATGAAAGAGATAGTTATTTGGTGGGTTTTGTCATATTTAGAAACTAAAAATTTACCTTACCCTCCCTTTCCCAAGAAGTGCCAAGAATTTGAGCTTTCCTTCTTTTTCATGGATTTTGAGATATTAGTTGAAATTTAAGAAACCAGTGACTCGATCAATGTAGCATACAACACACTGTCAGCTGCCCTGCATCTACCGATGTGGATCTGCTCGAAAGACAGGGTACATATTTTGAGAATTTCTTTATTTTTTAAATTGTGTTCAATGCACATCAGGCTAGAATTCATTCTCCTTATATTTCTGCTGCTTTTCAGGACCTTAGACACATCAAATATGTGTTCCATGAGCCTCCAAATTGCCATGCCTTTTTATATTTTGGGTTTTTTTGGGTTTTTTTTTAAAAAAGCCCTACACTATGACTCACTATGGGTGGTATTGAGTAAACGTCACAAGCCTTGAAGGATGGATACCACTAGTGATGTCTTGCAGTAAATATGCTTCCAAACAAGAATAAGTAGAAAGTTTAAGGACCATCTCTTCACATATTAACTAGTAAAAATTAATTCAGTCATTCATTCCAGATTTATAAAAGCATAAAAAATATATGTATTTTAAATAGAAGTAAAACAAAATGCTATTATTTGACTGAATGTAGTTACATAACAAATGCTCATAGAATATAGAAAAGCCTTTGGAGAAACAGGAGACAGAAACATTGAATTAAAAAAAATCCCTGGATGTTTTGGGGCCTTCATTGCCTTTTATGGGCCTCTAAAAGAAAAATAGTTTCCATTATCTCTAATGAAAAATATTTTAGTGGTGTCTGGTTTGTATTTTCTTTGTGTTTAGATTAAATGCAATGAAGTTTAAAACTGCAATAACAAAGGATGTTACTATAAATATAACTTTCTAAAGAATAAATTACTTTGCAGTTGACTCATACCTATCAAATGCCTCACTAGACATAAGCCATTTGTTTCTGGCATATTACAGAAATGCTCAAAATCACGTTTCAAGTAGTACAATGAAATATATATATATATACACCAAAAAAAGGGTTACATTTGCTTAGCTCAGGCTTAAGAATATTAACAGTAAATTTGTTTAAAGTTAGTATTTTTATTGCCACTGCATACATTTAGAAGAATCCATCAGGAAGTATTCATGCAATACCCCTTAAGAAACAGAGAACATTTCAAAAGACTCACTAGTCTTGCCTCTTGGGGCCTAGGTGTTCCTTTTGTAAAAGTTATCATAAGCAGCCCATTCACACTAGGCTTAACTGTCCTAACAAGAAAAAACTAAACAATAAATAGAAATTATTTTCAATATATTCTGAATAAAATAATTGGACTGGTGTTAGGATTGGTTGGCTATGTCCTTGTTCAACAAGAGACAGCTTTTATCAGGACTTGTCATGAGAGACAGACAACCTGAGAGATCATTATCCATCTGTCTGAAGAACAGATATCACCTCAAAAGCTCACGTGAAAATTGTTCTATTGTTTTGACTGTTTCAAGAAAATGCAAAAACTGCAGACCATGATCTCTGGGAGAAAGGAAAAACAGGAGGGGAGTAAAAATCAACATATTCAAATTCTATTATGGTCAGAAACAATGAATTAACTACAAAGATTGAAAACATTAAAATCCTTGGAACTTTGCATAGATGCAAAGAAATGGCATTAATGAAAATGATTCCATGGACAATTGAAACTTGTGCAGTTTGGAGAGAATGGTAAAATATTATCAACTCTAGATTTAAGTTTTATTTTATTTTATAGACCTTTACCAATCACAATGCAAGTATTCATAATAACTCAATTTCATGTTTGGCCACTCTGTCTGTAGACATTCATAGCTCTCTTCAGAAAACACAGAGCCTGAAATATTTATGATGGTGTAATGTGATAAGCTTTACAAGTCTGTTATCAGATGCAGAGAGGTTTTCTTCAAAGTTTCATTGGAGACATTTGACCTTTACGTGGTTAAATAGTTAGCTCATGACAACATCTGAACGATCAATACATATTTTTGTATTTATCCAAATCCAAGATACAGGAGTAACAGACAGACATGCAGACATGCAGACATGGCCTGAAGAGCAAGGCAAAAATTTTCCCAAAGCAACACTAGAATCTACCTCATGAAGCCAGGGTGAGCAAGCAACAAACACTACAGTCACAACACAATTCTAAGTGTTCAAAATACACTTAGTGTTATGTGTCACTAATAAGTCCTTAAGAAACAGTACCACTTACATTATTGAGGTACCCATAATATCAATATCATACCCATGATATCTGGCACTGCAAAATGTGGTCCCTTTCTATAAAATGTAGTCTGCAGGGCAGGTGCCTGCTCTGTACCCTAGCAGGCGTGGGCATGTAGAGCTCAGCACCCCCATAAAGGTGTTAAGGTCCCACAGACACATTTCAGAAGCTTGGCAACGATCAATTCATCCAAGGAATATGAAATACAGACTCCTGTCCCTTTCCCTCCTTGCTCCCACCAAATGATGGTAACCCCATTCAAACATCTAAGTGATATACTGCAGCTGCTGACAACTTATAAAATCCAAGGGATTCAGCAGCAACACAGAGGAGGGCTTGTTCTGCTAGCAGTATAGCTGCAGGGGAATGTAGTGTGCTAGGCAGATACGCTACTTTATAAGGCAGGATCATTATCTCAGGGCTTTGCTGCAGTATATTGCAGGTACAGCAGATGATTTGTTGTGATGCATAAAAAACATAATCTGCAGAGTAACCTCCACAAGGGTTATACAAGCTAACTTAGTCTTGAGAGGGAACCAAGAGTGGTTGGTTTGCCCAGTTAGGTATTAAAGCAACAGTCACATTGGAACACAAGGAATTCTGCTGCAGTGTGTCATTGCAGACATATTCACAACATGCTAAGCCAAATCAGGAACAATTCCACGTTGAAGGGAGAAGAATGATCATACCTCTAACCCTTGTCTTATTATAGTGGTGTAAGTGGTCTCAGTGTTGATCATTTACACCTGCAGCTGTTGAAGTTTGAGAAGCAATTTTAGAGATTTTAGACTTAGAATTTATAAACAACTTCCTCGATTCATATTCAAACAGATTATTCAGGCACCTGAACACTTTGTTAAGCACACAATACACTAGTCCATTCTTTTGAAGGGTGAGGATGTAAAAGTCTGCAGCTAGCCACAAGCACCCCTTTGGAAAGTTTGCCTTACTTGATAATAACACATGCATTGTAGTTTGTTACAGCGATATCAAAAATAAGTTTACATGCAGAAATGCAGAAAAAGAGCTAATGAAACAATCTCTTAGATCATTCAGACTCACCCAATGGGGATGGAAGGAGAGAGTGACTCCACTGATTTTTGCCATTATTTCAATACTAATACAGTGCAACGCATATTAAAAAGAATTTCTATTTGGCTTTTATGTTGACAGTAGTGTCCCCTTCAGAGACAAGTATGCCACCTTCACCAAAGCTGGGGTTCAGAAGATCCTGGAAGTGCACTGGGCAGCTTACTCTCTTCCTTTGCTGGAAAACAGTGAAACACCAGAGTGGAATAATATCTCCACAGCATGTTTTCCAGTCAAGATAACATGTGCTTTCACTGTAGCAGAACCCATAGTGAAAAAAATTCTCTCCAATAGCTTTTTAATTTAATATATGCCACAGATAAAAGAACTTATTTAGAAATAAGACTATAATCTCATTTTTTTTTCTTCACACTGGGATTCATTTACTTACAAATAGGCAGCTAATGTTACTTTGCACAACCCAACTTGTCCCTTCTGCTGTTCAAGAGCTGAATTTCAGAAGCTTATGTGCTACATGCATTAATTTCGTGTTGCTGTCTAGGTAATCAAGAGTTGCCTAAAATGGCAATACACACTTAAGGGAGAGAAATCCCACTCATTAATGTAAGATCTGTTGTGTATGTAGTATGTGTAAGTGTTGTGGTGGCAGGAGAAGTCACTTCTGCAAATTGAGGCCTGTAATTCTAGAACAAGCTTCAGTAACATGTAAGGTCATGGCCTCTCTACAACAGTTATTTCAAAGCAAAATTACGTTGCATTTCAATTATTTTCATAACCATACAGAAGTTTATCAACTAGACAAAAAAAAAAAAAAAAAGCAAGCATAGAAAGATAAGCTTAGAGCTATTTCTGTGAGTGTCACAGAGGGTGGTACATGTACATAAGGTATGAATTGCACCACACAGACCACCATGAAGGATCAGGGCCACTGTTATTCAAATGCCATGGGACTTAAACCTAAGCCCACAGTTCAGCAACACAATTTCTTGCCAGTTCTTTTCTACTGCTGATGTTCTTAAGCAGAAAATATAACTTTTATTCAAGCAAATTATATATATAATGGTAGTGGAGAAAGAAGATTTAAAGATGAGTTACAGTAATTACAGAAATCAGAGTCGAAGCTAATGCAGAAATGTGAAGATAATTTCCATCTTATTTGGAGTTGTGATGAATAAAACTTTCATATGGTTTCCTGACAATAGAACTACAGAGCCTTTGGCAAAATACCTCCCTCATCGATCAGGAAATAGAGGAATGTGATGAAGTTTATTTTCGAGCATGCATGGTGATTAAGTAGTTACATTTTGGTCTTTTCAGATTACACCTGGAAGCAAGGCTTCAGCCGCCAACCTGTGTCCTGGTGATGTTATTATAGCTATTGATGGTCTAGGCACAGAGAACATGACACATAATGATGCCCAGGAGAGAATTAAAGCAGCTACACATCAGCTTTGTTTGAAAATAGAGAGGTATGTGTACACACTCTGCCTATTTCTGAAAGAAGATACTATTCAGTCAACAGTACAATTATTATATGGTGTAACCATTTAAAATAGTTTGAGGAGATTCCCAAGATCTTTAGAATTACAAGCAACCAGACCTACCTCTTAAACTCCAGATCAAGCAGGACTCCCCAGAACTCATCTTTGTAGGTACAAAAAGAACAGATCCCTTAGGTTATTCAGATTGTAATTCTGGTGACTGCACAAGTCCTCTGTTTACTGTCAGTAAGGGAGCAGTTCTTCATGTCTTGGGGAAATAAAATCCTCTTCTAGTGTTGGTTGTTCAGTGACCTCTCTGCTCTAACACTCCCTCAGCCACGGGTGCTTGTCACTGCCTCCTCCCAACCACACACAAAGTTGCCACTCTATCATCCCAGTTAGGGAAAGCAACACCATGTCACACTTTCATAAGGGGTGACAAAGGAGTGAGTTTAAAGCCAATCAATCTTTCTGGTCACAAAAAGAGATTTGAGTCCTAAAGCAATATGCAAAACAAAACTGAGAAACACTGTCTTACCTAAACTGCAGCAATCCAGAAATGTTCGTGTTCACTTCTCTCTACTACAGCCAGGAAGAGAAACAACCTGCAGCTTCACATCTCCAGCTGAGCTTGCTCAGCCTGTAATCAGAACCACTTGGCACACTCTTTCAGCCGTCTCCAAAACGAAGACAGGGCTGATTAACATGAGGTTCAGAGGAGGCACAGCTCTTCATTGTAGCTGGCTACAATATTTCTTTTGAAATACAAAAGTGTTTCTTTTTTTGAGGAGTGTTGTTGAATTACTAGAGCACACACCATAGTTAAAAATTCCTTCTGTTAATTCAAGGTTCTGCTACAAATTGATTATACCATTTAATAACTATCTTGGGAAGTCAGTCTCAAGATGTGATAGATGTATTTATAACAAGCAGCACCAGATTAATATTTAACATTACTATAATGCTGCTTTAAAATTACCTGCCACGTTTCACTTTGTCAATAAAAACAGAACTTAACTGATACTTTTGAGTTTGTTACTTCTTCCCACTTGACTGAAAGAATCATCTCTGCAACTTAAATTTCCCCTTGCACATACTTTGCATACTTAGATTGTACTTCAACACTGAAAAGCAGGTTTGACATGGAAACTATGGTCTTTAAAGAAAAAGAAGAATGTTTAGGATTATTACTAATATATTCAATTATTCATATTAAATATTCTGAGGATGCAACATTCATTCTAGTAACAATTAAAAAAATAAAACTAAAAAGTTTGGTCAGCTCAGGTCAGAAAGGCACTAATTTCCCTTTCCTTTTGTGTTTGGTAACTATTAACAACCTATTTCCCATTGTTAATAGCATACATAATTTTTTTTAAAGTAAATACATTTTATATATATTGGTTACAGATCATTGATGTATTTTTATGTCAAAACACTAAAAAAGCATGGAAAAAACCTGCAGATTTATATTATGGGGACATATACAAGTCTGTAGGAATTCAAATTATTTAAATTCTTCCCTTCTTTTTTTCTTTCTTTCTTTCTTTCTAGGGCAGGAACTAAATTATGGTCCCCACAGGTTTCAGAAGATGGCAAAGCACATCCCTTCAAGATAAATTTGGAAGCTGAACCTCAGGTATGAACTGTGAAAAGTTACCTAACCATTTCCATTTGCCTTTTTAAACTCCATATCATCTCTCTTGTGGTCGTTAAAATTCTTTAACTAGAACTTCATCCATAGTTGGCCAGTTTAAGCTCATATGAACCACCATGATTATGACATCCCAGAACACTATTTTATCTGACTCAATGTTTTTGATTTTTCAGCTACAACCGAAAGCAAAACATTAAGAAGCTACAACAAATTCTCATTTTTCTTTAAGAGCCTACACAGCACCTTAGTTTTATTATGGAAATAAAATATGCCCTCTTATTCTGATACAGCTTAAGTTGCTTTAACTCTTGTAGAGACTCTTTGTCATATGAGGATGTTCTTCAGTCAGGAATAAATATCAAGTACCTATGGGATGAACTCATCAGATCACAAAATTCATTTTGATGTAGTCAGTTAAACAGAGAGATCCATAAATGTTGGATCTCTTTACCTCCATACATTTTTATACTGTGCCACAGAACTGAAGTTTACATATCACACAAGACCCATGTACTGGTCAATAAGCAAATCACTCACCACTTCTGACTAGGAAAGTCTTGATCGTTGTATATGACCAAAGCAAATCCAATCAATTGACAGCTACCTCTCTTTTCAAACTCAAAAAAAGAAAGAGCTACTATGAGTCAAAGTCTTCATATTGCTAATAGCAAATCAGCTAGCTACTGCTTACAACTAGTCCTTTATTTCTTTGTCATTCCTCTTTGACCTACATAAACATTTCCTGTTATCTCTAGAGCAGGGAGAGAAGAATATTCTGCTGATCCTGGAAAGCCAGGTCCAAAGGAAATATGTCCAAATATTTATTCTATAATATCCTAGAAAAAGAAAATATAAGTCTAGATTCCATTTCAATAAACCCTGTGCAATAAATACTTCCACCAGTTCTGTTGTCATTGAGATGCTCCCAAACATGAGTACAGCATTTCAGTGTTACATTTCTCTCTCTCTCTTCTTTCTGATCTAAAAATTGCATGAGGTGATACAGCAAACTCCATTAGAAATAATATAGCCTCTTCAGCAGCAGGAATACTATAGTGAAGAAACAAAACTATTTTAAATGCATATTCTTGTGGAAGAGCTAGGATACACATTAAAGGACTAGCAATGGAACAAATTCACTAAAAAAGCTATGAAAACCATGCAGGCATGCATGACACAAGAGTAATCCCTCTGCATGAAAGCTGCATTCCTAAAAAGGACAGTTCCTTAAAAATAGATCACAAGATTTCACTAAGTGCTATTTGGCAGATTACTGAAAAGCAGCCTCCATTGGGCAATTGGAAAAACTGTTTCTCCTAGATCACAGCCAGCCTTTTCATTTAGTATGTTTCTTTTTCATTCCTAGGAAGTTCAGGAGTACTGAGTATATTTAATAAATAGTAGGCACTAGAAAAGTAGTAATACTTGCAAACAAATATACAAAACCATTCCTGGAATGTTTTACATTTTAGATTAAATTCTTCCATCTGAATATCCATCACTCCCTGTGGAATAAAAAATACATATAGCCTATTTTTCTACAATTGCTGGGATTTAAATTTGAATTTTAAATTTTACAGCATATTTATTCGTCACATGAGATGCAGCAGCCTGTATACCATTAGAGAAAACAGTAAAAAGTTCCTTGAATCTCAGATGACAAATTTTTGCACAACTACAACCTGTGCTGTCCAAGTCTTATAAGAGTTTGCTGAATTCTAACAATTAATACAGGCATGGCAGCCAAGATGAATGGAGAAAAATGCACAAGCAGTAATGTGTTACTTCAAATGTAAAACTCTTCTATCCCTAAGTATTGCATACTGGTGTGCAGAAATGGAAAACCACTAAGTTCTGTTTATGTAATAATCAAAATTACTCAAAAGGTCATAGATCTTATAAATGTATCAGATTTTTTTCACTCTCATCAAATAGACATTTTAAAATTCACTAAGAAAGTTAAGAGAAGTCCGTTATTTAAAATACATTATAAGCCAACTAAATAACAATAACAAATGGCAACTTACACAATCTTCTTAATAAGTATCTAATTCAAGTTTGTAAGCTAATAAAAGATAGTTACAAATGAATGGAAACCCTATTTTAAATTCTTCAGCAATGTGGCCAAATATTTGGCCAAAGAATGCTTACTTTAGCTTCAATGAATGAAAATTATTCTGCAGATTCATGGAGACGGCTATGTGAAACCTGATAAACAAATACTGTGCCTACATACAGCTGTGGAACAAGGATCCTTTGCACTGTAGCAAACTTCTGAATCAGCCTGAGAGTCTCCCAAGAGACATTTGGAGACTGGTACAGGCAGTTGTCGGACCAAAATGAAAGCTCGCACTATTTTTAAATCTGGGAAGGGGAAACGGAGGCAACAATTCTAATTTACAGCAATAAGTGGCTGACTGAGAGTCACTCTTGAAAGCTACACATTCCCACATACAAAACAGCCACCCTGATTTTGATATTCTGGAGCAACCTATAGTGTGACGGATAGATAATAGGAAATAGCAGACCACATGAAGAATTACTAATACAATCACACTGTATCTGAATAAAAGCAATTTAGAACATAAGGTTCTCAACAAATACAAGTAGAAAGAGAGAACAAAACCATCTAAATGGCAAGTTGCATCATAAAATTATTTTTAAAATGCTTTATACTATATTGTCAATGTAAAAGAATATGATGACTCAAATATTGTCTGTTACAATCCCTTTAACCTCACTGAAAGTAATTTTGTATTCATTACCACAATTTCTGGAATTGTTTTTATTTGAACTTGACTAGACTTTTGTCCATGAAGGAGATTATACATTCCTGGGAGATATATTATACACATAGATAAGTATAAAAATCTAAGAAAAACACAACCCGTTGTTCTAAGAAATAAGTTTATGGTCTATTACCATTTATAATCAACTTTTGAAACAATATAATTGTGCTGGGCTAGTTTGGAGGACCTACCCCCCCTTATAACAGCATTCAAAGATAAAGATCTTAGTTACATAATACCTCTAAAATGTACACATTTGTGTTCTGTCACACCAATTACCCCAAGGAATGACATCATATAGGCTGTGAGGCATGCACTTCTACTGGGTTTGGTGCTACATTATTTCTATTCCTAATACCTGTATCAAGGCAAAAATGTAGCTAAGCAAAAAACAAAACAAAACAAAAAAAAAATTAAGTACTGTAATTCTCCAATATTCCCAATTAGAAATTTCAACAACTTCTAAACTTCTAGTTCTCATTTAGCTTTTGAACTAAAAGAGGACTTTTCAATGATACCAAATAAACACAAGAGCTGGACTATTTTTGCTGCTGTATGTTCTGTCACTGACATTTTATATTAATAGATAAGTTATAAAGAAAGCAGAATTTAAGTCTCACTAACTGCAAATACTTGTTTCACAACCGTTGCATTGTAAACATGCTGTTATGGTGCCACATCTGTTCATTTCTCTATGAGAAATGAAATATGGGGATGAAATTACAATGTTCTCAGCTGGTTTTGTTCGTTTTGTATCATACATGGATTTGAATCAATTTTAAATACTTTGACATTAATAGCTATCATTAAGTAGCCATGATCCTAAACTATTAGATAATTTCCATTTACTAATACATTTTGTTAACTGCAACTCCATTCTATCGGACAGAAAGAAGGAATTGCAAGTAAAACCTTTGTGCTCATTTATCTGATTACTGCTTTCAGTAGGCCCTTAAAGTGTAATGCTGCTAAACATTTTCATTTAATAAAACTGCTTTTTACTGTTTGCATTTTCTGGTTGCATATTCTATACATCCATAATTTTTCTTTAGTCTGATCCTAAATATATTTTGGAAACTGTTGCGTAACAATTATACTCAAAACCAACCCAAATTGGAGAACTGGAAAAGATTTCTATGAAAACTGAAGTATTAATGACCTGTCCTATCTTAACATTGCAAGTTCAAGTCTCTCAAGAAAGACCAATTCAGGTTGCAGAAACCTATTTGTTAGAAACTAAAACTTTTTATTCCATATGGATGGAAGTTCAAATGCCCTCACAGCACTGTTTCCAAAGTGTGCCACATGCCATCAGGACAAGGTGATGGACTGCAGCAGTTAATGTTCTTTACCCTGTGGGGTAAAATAAAAAAAACGCTCGGCAGATGACTACATTATTTTTTTTCAAAGTCTCTATTTCTGAGGCTTAGGAATGGACCTGAGCTGGAAGCGCCGCAAAGGACACTGTGATAAATAAGCAGAATACAAATAAGTGAATTTTCATACAATCAGAAGTCTTTATCATTCCTGGCCAACCACTACAGAAGACATTTTAAGGTATCTGAAAAATCATCAGAGATCTTATTTCCAGACCTTATCCGTCCACAAACTGAGGAAATCATCTTGACCAATGACAAAACAGTATGGCAGAATATGGACACATAGCCAGAACGATTTCAAATTTACCCATTTCTGTGTTTTACTGATTCATGATGACTTCACATTAAATTATAAAGCACTGCAATTTTTGATACACAGATATGCTTTAAAAACTAAATACATTCAGAAGAATGTCCTCAATTTGATGTATGTTCAAGATTTTATTTCAGTTACAAGAAGCATTAAAAATTATGTGGTTTTTAGGTAAGACATTTAAATAAAATCATACTTTTGAAAGTTCCTTTATCAGTATGTGATGAAAATGAAGAAGCTAGAGCCTAGCACTAAAACAAAGAAATTAAGATAAGCATACATGAAATGTTTTAAAATAATAATGTTAACAGTGTCAAATCTAGTAACCAATATGAAAGGTCCTTCCATTTCTTCTAAGCCTTCTTCTTGCCTGGAAGTGGGAAATTAATGTGTATGGCTTAAGTAATATATACAAAAATCATGGAAAAATATAATATGCTTGCACCAGTTAAAAAACAACAGAGTTGCAAAAGTAAAAATGCAGTCATTAACAATCCTGGTGTTGTCAGATTTACTCATTGCTAGCTTTGGTAGCATTGTAGCTCTGTGTGTTTTGTCTGCCTATCATGTACAGGAATTCAAGCCTATTGGTACAGCTCACAACAGAAGGGCCCAGCCTTTTGTTGCAGCAGCAAATATTGATGACAAAAGACAGGTAGTGAGCTCCTCCTATAATTCTCCAATTGGGCTCTATTCATCTGGCAATATTCAAGACGCGCTTCATGGACAACTGAGGGGTCTCATTCCTAACTCATCACAAAAGTGAGTATTAGTATTTCCTTATGATACATGGTCATTTGTGGTATATCATTATCTGTTCTGTTTTCAATTCAAAAGTCCAGCTCTTGCTGTTTTTTTCTGACAATTAGGAGACTCTTCATTATCCAAAAAAAAGGTGATCCAGGAAACATTTTTTTTCCAACACCAAGAATTATCCATTCAGCTTTCTAGTAGCAACGCTGCAGGTAGCTAAAATTTACCCTCTAAGTTGGGCTGCAACACTAGCTTCCAGTCTTCTCTCCCATAACTCCACTTTACTCTGCATGTTTCTAAACACCACAGTGATTGTACTTTGAGCACCAGGAATGAACAAACTAAACATGGTCCCTTCATGGTTAAAATTTGTAAACATTTTTAGCTACATTTAAACTAGAAAGCATTATGAATGAATGAGAATTTGTAGGCCAAAGAAAGCTATTTTATCTCTTTTTTCTTTACAGGATATCAACTACTTTGAACATAAGCATAATATTCGGCCCAAACCTTTCATAATCTCAGGCCGAAGCAGGTTATAAACTTTGAGTGCTTTGCTGGATTTGATGCATGGTGTTATTTTTTAATGGACGGATACTCACCATTGACATTAATTAAGCATTCTGAAGCATCTGAAATTTACTTATGGTACTAGACAGCCTAATGCTGAAATTAAAAGCAAACCCACAAAAATAATTAAATGGTTGACTTTCAGGGTTCAGGCTTGAAATTCAAATTTCTCTTTCCAAAATAAAGTAGATTTACACTCCTATCTCAGTATACAGATCAGAGTCTGAAGTAACAGCAGCCATGATTCGGTTTGCAGCGCAGCATCAGATATTGTACACTTAAGATCTTTGGCACTGTGAGCTTCTACTGACCAAACACAGTCTAACTCATTAAGGTGCTAAATAAAATATAGCTACACAGTACATATATATTACATGTTACATATAAATAAAAGATAGCCTACATATAAATAAAAGATGGCTAAAGATAGAGAGTTATAAGCCAGGCAATTCAGAGATTTCAAATTTGGATTTCAGCAGACCTCTTTCCAGAGTGCAATCTACTGCTGAGCTAAAAGTAGGAAAACTGATGCCACAGATTTGTAAAGTTCCAATGCAGAAAATCTTATATATATATTTGCATCTATCATTTTAATAATAGATAATAAGTAATAAACCTCTATCTTAACTGGTGATGAAATTCCTCATTACCATTTTCATTGTTACAGAGGGGACAAAAACAATGGAAACTCTGTGGCTGAAAACACAAGGAAGCTCAAAAGGGCCTTAGGGATGAAAAATATTGTGATGTGATCCTTTATCCTTTAGCAATAGCAGTTCGTGGGACCACTAGGTGCCACACAAAACTGGCTTTGGGACCACTAGGTACCATTTTACAAATGCCTACTAGATTTATGAAGAGTCAAATGAGTATCAAAAGCCTAATCTCGCAATTCAGAAATTAAAATTACATAGTATTTTCCATGAAAATGTTGGAGTAAATGGCCATATACCAGCATATAAGATGAAGAAAACAAACTGCAAAAACTACCCCAACAGCAATGCAACAAGTTTAAGAACTTCAGCTGGGCAAAGTCTGTCTGGAGTTCTAGCACTGGGGAGGTCTGCACTTGCAAAGGCAGAATCTCTGACACGGGGTGTTACATCTACAAAACCTCGGTTGTCACAGTTTTTCTACTACTTTTTCATCAGTTTCACTTAATCCACTGCTAAACAGCAAAAAAACAAACCACCACCTCAGCTCTAAATATCCCTCTAGGGCAGACAGGAGAAGCTAAATTGGACTTTGACTAGAAGACATGACTCTGGACTGTGGGTTTGAGTTAATGGATTGGACTTTACTCTGGTGAAACTAACTGGAAATTGTATTTAATATATAACTGTATATTGTTTATTTTTTACCTATAATTTATTCTGTTTTAATATTATTTTGGCTTCACGTAGCAAGAGTGAGAGTTGTGCTTTTTTTTGTCTTTTTCTGATATATTCCATTTACTAACACTATTAGCACTGACAAAACTTATTCTACTGCAGGATCTAAAGGTGGTATTGTTTCTTCTAAAAGAAAATACTGCAAATATGTATGTTGCCCTGTGTGAATTCTTTGGCTGGCTCATGCTTGGTGATGATGCACAACTATATTTGCATTAAGGCTTGCCTACCATTTCAGGAATGCTTTTGTTTGACATGTCTTTGATGAAAAAAAAAAGTATATTTCCCTTTAAAACTTTAAGAAAGTGGTCCTGCACGAATTCTACTTTGAATCAAAGGAAAAATTTGGGGTTTTCTACTCCACCCAAAGGTAGCTACTGGGCAGAGTTCTGTAATCTCAAACTGGATACAGTTTGGTATCTGGAAACAGAGCATTGTCCCAGGTTTGCACAGCTTGGAAAGAACTACCCACAACTGTGATACCAGGCTGGAGGACAGAGATGATGCATTTATTGTCCCACAGCTCAGAATATCACATATATGGTAATCAATGACTATAGAAAGATTTGGTTGTGCTGTTACACAGCAACAGCAAAGAAATATCCCATAACAAAAAAAAAAAAAAAGCCTCTCAGGTACTATGCAGACAAGACTGAAGTGTTCAAAATAGTGATAGACTTCAGGTCTGATGTTCACATTTTTTTGCCAATCTTTTTCTAGGTATGTTGAATTGGTGTACAGTTACTTCAATAATGTCAAGTGACACTAATATTTTTAAAAAGTGTACTTCAAAAGCAGTAAAATTAATTCTATGAATATGTATTCATTGTTTTTGTGAAGAACCACTTTACATTCCACTGGAAATACTGTAATTTCGAAAAGCAAAAGTAAGGCTGGATGTTTTAGTAACTTTCCTTCTTTGTAATGATAAACCATTTTTTTTTTAATTGTTAAACTAGTTTTAAAAGATTAATAAATATCTTACTCTAGAATTTAAGGAAATCTAGGAAATGTCACATTCATTATTTTACACTACTTCATAGTAGTTTTTTGGCAGTGTAGTGAGATGATTGTGAGGTACAGAACTGGAATGATGTGTCTAGGATTCTTCCAGTGCTGCAGGTGTTTATTCTGTCGCTGACATGGACAACCCACATAAACTTTGTCTGCTACCCTTTTTACAGATGATAAGAATTATTCACTTAGAACAAAGAATGTTAGGAAGGCTTAATTATTCCTCAATAAAACCTAGTATTAAAAATGTAAAATAGTGTTATATACTGAATTATTTCATCTATCCAAGGATTTTTACTATCTTTAAAGAAAATGCATGCCAGAATTCTAAGGACTGCTTTATTGCTGGCCTTGATACTTTTCATAGGAAAACTATCGATGACTACACATACTTTTGCTTTTCTCTACTTTCTGTACTTTTGCTTTTCGGAGCTTGTTCCACTTATGCTTTTCAGCCCTGTTAAGATCACCATATCCCTGTCCTTTTGTCTTCGTTCTCTGCGACCCCATGCACACTGCACCCTCTCCTGCACTCTGGCCATTAACACAGTGGATGCAGCACTCCTTCGGGGCTGGACTGTGGCAGTGGGCGCAGTACCCCCTCTTCAATTAGCACGGTCAGCTCGATCTGCCCCACCGAGCTGAAAGCAGTGTCTAAGATGGCCCCTAATGTCCCCCTGGAAATGGAGCTTCCCGGTGTCAAGATCGTACATGCTCAGTTTAACACACCTATGCAGTTGTACTCAGATGACAATATCATGGAAACACTGCAAGGCCAAGTTTCTACAGCTCTGGGGGAAACACCTGTCATAAGGTAATTAGAGCAGCATCTATATTTATGAATACACAAACTTAAAATATACCTAAAAACAGTATCATACTGCTTCTACGAAAAAGGGGGAAAGTGTTAGAGAGAAACCAAGTAACTTAAAACCACTCAATATTTTCACTACAATACTAGTGTCTGGGTTTTAACCCAAAGTATTAAAGGAGTCCCTCAGAATGTACAAATAAATATTTCATGGGTAATAATCTTAGAATTAGAGCTAATAAATAAAAAACTATGATACTACCTGGACTGTTACCTGACTGACTACTCCAAATCAAGACTCTGATTCCCTCCAAAATTAAAAATTTTTATTACTATTATATTTATCTAATAATGATTTTATAACTTCCTCTTAATAATAATTCATTAAATAATAATAATAAATAACATTTATTTCCACTGTTGAAATTCAGGTTACGAAGATTAGGAAACATTATAAACTGTTATAGTGTTCTAAATACTTAAGTCCCATTCTAGACAACTCATTCAGTAGAACTAGCCCTTGGACAAAAAGAGGCAGAATTTACTGTAGGCCTACAAATCCATGTCTGACTTATGAATTTATTCACTGCATGACTAAAGTCAGGTAGGAACTTTATGTACATGGACAACATTTATGATTATACAATAAAAACTTTTAAAGCATTATTAATTTTTTTCAGGAGACAATTCACCATTTAGTGAATTCAACGTTCACATTCACCATTGCTCTATCTTTACTTTTGCATAATGGTAACCTATTTTCCTGGTTTACAGCAGTACTTAAGATAATAATTCATAATATGTATGGTGTAAACTAAAGCTAATTACTAATATGTTAAATAAGCAATAGTCACTGGCACCAATGAGCCTTCTTCAGCACCTTGCAGAATTTAGCTGCTACTAACAAAAAACCCTGTATTTATAAAAAGTATTTAGGTTCATTCTATCTGATAAAAACTGTAGTTCATGAAGTGTTTTCAGAGTGAAATTACTCTATTGCTTGAATATTTATGCTCAATCAAAACAATTAGAGAGCAATAAAAGAAAAATTTGCTGCTTCATTATTGTGAAATAATGGATCAAGCCCAAAGTAATCAGATTTCACACTGCCTATGACATTGCCACTTTGAAAACCAACTCTCTCTACACAGGTTTTAAATGTCTCTTGCTGTGGAATGGTTTTCAGTATGTATGCATTAAGAATGTAAGACAACACATTTGTGTCTGGGGTTTTTGCTTTCTGTGTGTAAATGCATTATCACTTGCTTTATATTTAGAAATATTTTAGTAAAAAGGAGAGAATTCAGGGTTTAATTAAACATTGCCAAGAATTGCAAAAACCACGCTAGTTCTATTTAAAGTTTCTGACAAGAAAGGAAACTAGTTGTTTTTTCACCAGCTTAAAGATGGCTCAAAGAAATCTACTGATTAATGAAGATCAAAAAATTCACACAAGCAACAGGGGTCACTATTCAACTGCTGCTGCCCTTACTGGGCCATTTGGCAGCTTGGATGCTACCCTGGAAAACAAATCAAACCATTTAAAGCAAAACCCAGTCTAATTCTTTGTGGACAGTAGGAAGTTGCAAGAGGAAATTTAAGCTGGACATTTGTGCGTGTAGCTGTAAGATAACAGACTTCATCAAAGTAAATTTGGATGTTTCTGATTACCCCAATTAAGTATATGAAATTTACAAATGCCACATTTCAGTCTAATTCCTGTCAATGCATACAATCCTTTACACTTCCTCTTGACTACATAGGATGCCATTTATCATGAACAATTTAAAATATTTAGCAGAGTTTAAAATGCCATGAAATAGTAAAATGTTTGTCTCACAGGTCATTTGAGATTCAACCATCAACTGCTGTTTGGACAATAAATTACTTTGTATTTTTAGCATAACATTGCCATTGCAAAAGAAAGCCTTGTCTTATTTTTATTTAATTAAGAAATGGAACTTCCATTTTTCAGTATTCACCTTACAATATTTCTATTTTGCAATACTTATTCCACTTCTTTTTGTAATCTCTGTAAGCTTAATAAATAACAATTATCTTAGCCATACAATCACTATATTACCTAATGACCGAGCTAGCTTAGAAGTTATATTCTCCTGAAAGATTTGACTGGTTGGGTTTGGGTTGACCTTATGTAAAGGCATGAGCTGTGATTTTAACAACATTGTTTAGGGCAACCACTGCAAAAAGGGAACTTCTGGACACCATAGCAAAGAGTATCTGGTAATACAGCAGATGATTACTGGAATGAAACTACTTTGAGTTTAAATGGCCTATTCTCAAATGCTAGTAGAGCAAAAAAAAAGTAATTATGGAAATACATTAATGAAGTTTGTGGATTTACTTTTGTAACAATTGCACTGATTTAATTTTTTTCAGCACTTTTTAGATCCAAAGTAGGCTATATAAAGCAATGCTACCTGGAAGCAAGTTTCTCAATAGTTGTAGGAACACATTGTCTTTATGTTTGTTTCCTGAATCATAATATACCATAATCATAATACTGTGGCAGGTAGAGATATTGCTTTAGAGTTATGTTTGATGAAATTTTTTAAATCTGCTCTTCCTCCCTTTGATATAGTGACCCATCTCCCAACTCAGTGTCTCAGTCTGACGTGTACAAGATGCTGCACGCCAACCAGGAGGAGCCCAGTCAGCCGCGCCAGTCTGGCTCCTTTAAGGTGCTCCAGAATTTAGTCTCCGAGGAAGGTGGTTAATAACAACATATTCTACCTGTTCAAATAATTTTAAAATGTTTGTGGGAGGGGGGAATTCATGAAGAAAATTAGAAAGATTAGAGATACAAGAATTTCTGAAAGCCCAAATCATACCAGACGTTATAGCTACCACTCCAGTCTCCTGCCATTTCCCCTCCTTGCTTGTATAGCAAAGTCTCCTCTGTGAATACAATGTAGGTGCTGATCACATCTTCCAGAATCTCTTCTCAGATTTTAAGGTCTTTAATATTCAAAGTTGATTTTAACTGAACAATAAAGTTTTATCTGTGAGAATTTTTGGGACAAGCTGCTTATGACATCAAGAAAGAAAACTCTCTCTTGCACACCCAGGAAAAGAGGAATTTAAACCAACTCCTGAAATCCCCTTAAAACTTATTTCCTAGTCATTCTAAATAAAAACTATGGAAGACAATATAATTTACAGTCATATTTCCTTCAAATGAAAAAGTTTTGAAAATAAATTAAAGGTTATATTTACAGTAAGCATAAAGAGCAAAATACAACCAAAATTAACCTAAAAGTTAATATTTTAAATTTTAATATTTATGTAACAATATTTACTAGAGAAGGAATAAAGACATCTAGTTGTCTACATATATATCATTGTGGGATTTTACTCAGCATTTTCTTGTATTTTGCTATTGTTTTGTATTCATATCATGTTATTAATGTTTCCAGTTTGTTGTACAATTAGTTTTATAAATAAGAAGCTTTCTGACAATAGGTCTTGTTTATGTTATGTTTCTATGTTAAAGCCCAATCCTCCTCCCTCTCTGCTATATCCAAGACCTACTCTCAGAAAATTAGGTGATGTCCATGAGGCAAAGAGCACTGCATATGCAATGCTTTTTGTACTTGCTTTTGGCTACAGCTTATACAATATTTCTCTGGATTCTAAAGAGGTGGAATCTGGCCTACTAAACTTTGCTAGTGAGACTGCATTGTTTGTTCATGTAAGTGAAAGCTTGTAAATACATCCAGAAGTGTATGAACAGCACAGGAAGTACAGAAAAGTACAGAAAAGTGCAGAAAAGTACTTAATTGCATCAGATGTTTTTCTATTAGCCCGTACATAACAAGATTGTTTTGTTTCTCAGATGGGCGCCCTGTGGGAACAAGAAGTGTGAAAGCACCTGTAACAAAGATACCTACTGCCATGCCTGGTGTCCAGAAAGTGCCACTGTGCGACAAATGTGGGAGTGGGATTCTGTAAGTTGATTCTTTTTAGTTTTAAAAATCCCCAGCTCAAGCACATGCCATCCTCAGATCCCACTGCGAACTACAGAAGTGCATTCTCATAATGCTTCTAGAGAATGGAGATATAAAAATATACTGTTCTAAATGTCAAATTATAACCTGCACCTTCAAAAATTTCAATACAGATCATGTAAGTTTTGAAAAAGTACCATTGAGGTTTTAATTGAGATTTCTCAGGACCTTTTGCAAGTCAACCTTTAACAAATATGTAACGAAACCAGCAGTTATCCATGCTGTGCTCTGTCAGGCTGTGAATTTTCATAAATTTCTTGTTAATGCAAAGCATCCTTCTCCCAGCCCAGTGGGAGTAGCTCTGTAGACCTATTTTAAAACTATCAGATTTCTACCTGATTGACATCACTAACTCCAGCAAAGAAATAGATAATGATGAACTGAGAAAACACAGACTTGAAGAAAAAGCAATGTGGTTTTGAAAGTCATTTTGTCACCCTTTTGATAGGTTAGGCTGTTCTTTCTGTCTTGTAACCAAACTAACACATTTCTTCAAACTTCATTTTCCAGGGCTAGTGAACTATGTGATCAGCATTTTGTATCACCTACTCAAACTCAGGATCCAACCTTAAATTATACAGTAGTTCCTAAAAACACAAGATGAACAACTGTAAAGCCTTAAAATAAATAGCTAGAACATACTTAATATCACAGAATCATAGAATGGTTGAGTTGGGAGGAACATTAAAGGTCGTCTGTGGACTCGATATTTCTGAGCCCAGGAGAATTTTTAGCTTGCTAATCATTGCTGGCTCTTTTCCCAAGGGAAAGCTGTCAATGGTTTCCTTTTCTTTTCAAAACATCTCCCTCCGTTTCTCAAAACAGGTTAAGTAAACAGCATTCCCTTTCCCAAAACAACTGTCCCCAGGCGTCGTTTCCTATTACTTAACCAATGGAGAGAAGTGTCAGTCCCATGGATCAATAATATACCTTTTTAGTACAGCATGTTATAAAAGAACTGTTGGAATTGTAAATAAAGCCTTCTTTCTCTTCTGATAACTATATGGAGTCAATCTATTTTCATGTCCTACCGTGACAATCATCTAGTTCCAACTCCCCTGCCATGGGCAGGGACACCTAGTAGACTGGGTTGCTGCAGTTTCTTTTCTCATTTTAAATTCACATGAATTAATTGGGGCTTTTCCTTTTCATTGTTTTCACATAGAGGGACAGTGGTGAAGGCACGTGACAAATACCGGCATCCAGAATGCTTCGTGTGCTCTGACTGCGATCTCAACCTGAAACAAAAAGGCTACTTCTTCGTGGAGGGCCAGCTGTACTGTGAAACTCATGCACGTGCCCGCATGAGACCACCAGAGGGATACGAAACAGTCACGGTTTACCCAAAATGCTAGTCTTAGGTTAACATACAAATATATGCATGCACACAAAATGCCTTCACCAGCTTAGAACTGCAGTACGAGTGTCAGGACTTCTGCCTAAATCCAAAGTAGCAGCTTTTAAACCTTTTCCTGTGGGATTCTGAGAGAGGTGGAAGTCCTTATTAGCCAGCAATAGCATATTATACCAGCAAAATTTTGCTAAAATATTGTTTTTGAAACTGACAATATAATTCAGTATAAACAAAAGTAGAAACTAAAAGTATAAACTAAAACAGGTCTCCTGGAATACAAAAAAGTGAAACAGCTGAGGTATTACATGAATGCTACAGCATTATGTACATATATATATATATATATACCAAATATACATCAGTGCTGTAAGCAAGGCATTATTTTTAACATAAATTGAGTATTTGTGCAAACACCAACACCATAAAAGTCTTACAGGCTGGGCCGCTATAAATGTAGAAACTTGACAGATCATTAGAAAAGCAGCTACATGTCTAGTACAAAACAAACAGTTGTTCATGTCTGCTATTATTCAACTAGCATTAATGTATACCCCAAACATGTTTTGCTTACTTTGCTCTGAATTTGGGGTTACATTGCCTTAATTTTCTGATGCAGCAACTGTGATAAAAAATATATGTCAAGTCACACAATAATATGGTTAGTATAATAAAGACTGGTTAGCATGAAGCAAAGCAAGAGTTCTAGGTTGTCTTAATGCTTTTGAAATGATATCAACTTTCACATCACTTTGCAGAAAATTATTCTGCGACATGCACACACATAAATTTATTTTTTGGAAAAAGAACCTCACACTCTAATAGGAATTCATTGTGAATTGAGAATGAAAGCAAATTTTAAAACTTTTCTGTAGAAAATGATGCTGGATTTTTGTATCTCCATCTTTCAATTTCCATAATAGAAAAAATGGGGAAATATCATCACAGTATCTTTATTGCTGGTAAATTAAAGCTTGGACAACTTTAAAAATAAATGTTAATTAAAATATGCAAAGTCAAAGCCTTTTCTTAAAAAGCCTGGTGAAGTCCTAAGGAATAAAAAACCTTAGCTGAAAGAATATGGGTTTGTAATCAATTTCTGAAACTTGTCAAGGGCTACATTTTTTTCTGCTAGGTGCCAGCCACATAAACACACCTAATGGGCAAACTATACCTAGCACTTTTAGAAAATATCAAAACAAGTCATAAATTCTTTAATGGGGTATTTTGAACCTGCTCTAAAGTAGAAAAATCTACAAAATTTTATATCAAATCCACAAGACTAGCAACAAAAAAACCCCCACAAACCCAGTGACAATCTTACGTGCTTTTCCCATTCTGTAATGTAAGAAGCCTATAATGCAAGTAGAATATGGACTCAAAATAAATTATACATACTTTAAATTTATTTTAAAAATTCACAAGTCCCAAAGATTCAAATATATCTACATATTCAAAGACTTTTCAATATGTCTTAAATTATTATTTCAGAACTCAAAAGTTTTAAAAATGCGTATGTCACTACATTTATTACTTACATTTCCATATCTAAAGCAGTGATTAAAAAAAAGAAGTGTTGCACCCTTTTCAAGGTTAGTTCCTGAATTATTTTTGGGCACAAAACATAATTCTGCTCCTCAGGTATCATGGAGGAACTGTGTACTATTAGTATTTTTCCATTGATAAAGCCCATGAATCTGAAAATCCTTTTGAAAATAAGAGTGTGCATAATGTCTATTTTTACAAACTTAAAATGTCATTGGTGTTTTAAAATGTTTGTTTAATGTTTATGTCTTTGTAGAGTAATTAAAAGTAAATCTACTACATATGATAAATATTCTGTGTTTCTTTTCATCTGGTATGGAAAATGAGGAAGTATGAGTGTCAAGTGACTTGACAATAACAGAGGTTTGGATTTCAGTCTGAGACAGCAGTATGCTTCGATTGATCAAATCCCTGGCAAGAACGAAAGACAATTTTTATATTAGGCACTTGAGTACACATCCATTTCTAAAACAGAATGAGATCATGTGCTTTCCAAACTAAAGATTCAAAACTTTACACACACAATCTATCAATTGTAAATGTGGGGAAACTCTCGGAAATGCAGATACAAGAAGTGTTTGGAAGTCACAGAATGTGACCTGATGCTAAAACTCTGGGGTAAGTTCAGTGGTATTGCCTCATCATGTAGTGCTATTTTGGGAGGTTTGAAGTTGGATGTGGCTTTGATAGAATCAGAAGGCAAGCCTCTCTAATTGCAGGTATTGACCTATATGAAAACCCGTACAACAATATAACATCAAGTAAACCATGAATTTGGTTAATGCTGATTCTGAAATCTCTTATCCTGATAGAGGAGAAAAATAGGAAATCTCATCCCACAGTCACTTTAGTCTGGGAGAACTAAATATAGTTTTTAATGTGAGAGGAAGCTACACCAATTCTCTCTATTGAATCCTCAAGATCGAATTCTTTATCTCAGTAGGGTGTCATTGTTTCCTGGCATACAAGGTGTCCACCTAAAGATCTACCCACTTTATCTTTTGGCTTTAGAAGAGTGTAGCCAGTCAATCATGATAGTAGCTTAATGCTACCATGCCTCTCAGCTGTGCCTAGACTCTTACATATATTACAAGCCAAAGGCAGGCATGGCATTTATTTTTAGCTGGAGAAAAAGGTAGGAAGTGTGACCTCACATGCTTTTCATCTCAGCTCTTCAGATGTTGATCAACAAGTGAGAAAAGCTTTCCCTAGCTATGCTACTGCTGCATAAACAGCAGGGCTGCTCTGGGAGATGCTAAAAACTTATAAGAAACTGCAGTACTCCAAATGAGGAAGCCAAGAATTAAGTCTGAAAATACATAGATTAATTTATATGTTACTTTTGAATCAATTCTTCCAAGACAAATGCTTTTGGTTTTTTAAGTAATGCAGTTTTGCCAAAAATCTGAAATCTCCGAAAGTACTCTGAAGTAGCTAAAAGAAACTGTGTTGTTTCCATCTTCTAAATAGCTTCCTTCATTTTTTCAACTACATTTCATCACCTAAAAAATTAGACTGCTAGTACTTTTGTGCTAGAAATAGAAGGGTGTTTTTGAATGTAAATCCTCCACTGTTCCCACTGACTGCATTTTGGTCATTTTGGTTCAAAACATCACACAACTTCAGAATGCACCAAGTGGTTTCTTTCAGGATGAAATTCAACCAGAAGTTGTGATGTGGGCGCACTGCTAATGCACACCAACCACTAGTGGGAATCCAATCCATAGAATCAAACGAGCTGAATAGACCATGCCTGAAACGTGTTAAGGTAACATGCCTCAACACCAACTGATCTGCTCCTACTGCATCTCGCTCCCTTTTAAAACACATCTAGTTTTAAGAACTGCTTGGAAGTTTCATAGGGGAAAGGCTTCTTAACAGAAATTAAGTTAGAGACTGCTTATGCAGTCTCAGAAATTGGACCTGATTTCAGATGTATCAAACCTCAGAGCTGTTTGATCAAGACTTCTGGTTCAAATTTCTATAAACCATATCAAAGAGAATAACATTGCAGTTGGGTATGGAGCTGACTTGCTTGTAAAAGACATGTACTTGATTTAAACTCCATTTTAGGAGTCTTTTTCACAAGGACAAGACCATTATTTTGCTGGTGGGTTTATACATTTATAAATGAAATAGGGGGAAACAAAACATTTGCTGGCATGTATCCAGCAAATTTTCTCTCTGAAGGGAATACTCTGAAGATTTACCCATTTCTGTTTCTCTTTTTCCCTCCTGTCACCCAAGCAAACTATTCAGATAGCTTCTTTGAAACTGTTACCATGAAATCTCCACAAGCAGGTTATTCTTCTTTTCTACATGCATGAAGTCTTGAAATAAAATGCAACTCTTCAGTTTATGGTCAGTGCCATCCACTAAAATCTTTGCCTCCACAGCATATGCTGAATAAAAAATGTTATCTACACTATGAATTCACAAAGGACTTTGTTTCTATATATGGTAAAGCAAACGTTTGTTTTAGCATTCTCAGCGAGTGTTTTTAGTTACAAGCACTCTACCTAATCCTCCTGCTCTGCACACCAGAGCATGATCCAAAGACCAGTAAAGCTTTTAGGAGAGTCTTGAAAGATTGTATTTTCTATTACTTTGAAAAAAAATCCCCTCTTTGTTTAAATGTTTATTTTGGACAACTGTCCTCTCCTGTGCCAAACACAGTTTTATACACAGTAGACAAAATTATAGCTGTGTTAGAGTGACAAATCACAAAGCACAGAAATTGTAGAATAGTTAAAGATTATTCCTTTTACTCCGAAAACAAAATACCAACAGGATTGTGAGAGGAAAAATCTCTTGCAAGGTTTTCACAATTTTTCTTCCCATGTTTCTTTTCATGTTACCTCAAAACCAGATTTATATAGATTTATATAGATGACTCATTCTCTGTAAAAGTATTTTTTAAAAAGTATATTCTTGATTTGAGAAGTTTTTTAATTATCCTGTAAAAACAGGAGTTTATTAAAAAAAATATTAATTAGACCAGATATCCAAGGAGATACGACTGGAATAATATGTTCAATAGAAACCAAAAAAAAAAAAAAAAGGAGAAAAANAAAAAAAAAAAAAAAAAAAAAGGAGAAAAACAACAGTTAATACATGCAGTCAATTGTCTCTACATGTTCAGGCCAGAACCAAGTTTCTGTATTACAACAAAGAGCAATGTTCTGATTTTATGCAAAACCTGTAGGGTGTCAGTAGCAACACTTGACACTCCTGGCACAAAACATGGAAATATCCAGTTCATTTGCAATGAGAAAGGACTCTGAGTTTCCCAGCACTAGCTTTGCAGGGTAATTATGAGGTGCTCACAGGCTGTGCACAGAAAGCACAGGAATAGGTAGTTTTCTGTGAGGAAGAGTAAATCCCAAAAAGAATCTTTGGGATTTTTTATAATTGGACCTTAGGGTCTTTCTAATTGCACAAATGACAATCAGTCTTTCACTCTACTTACAGACTAAATATCCTTTTCGTAAATTGACTGTTCCATTTGCGCAGAAGTCATTCAATGCATTATTAATAAATGAATGCTATTAAATAATCATGTTTCTGAATGAAACTTCTCTATTATAATTGGCAGTGTCAAAAATAATTCTCACCTCTGATTTACTTTGTGCAGTTTGGACTTCTAACATTTTTACTTCTATATCTTGCACATTTAAGAATGTTGGGAGTGGAATAAAACTGCCAGTTAGGACACACTTAACTAAGACACTTTTATTCTGGCTTTCTAGTATTTTCCAAGAATTGCATTCCTTTCTACTGTTTTGTGGTTGCAAATTTCCTCAATTTCATTTTAATTTCACTGCAAGAATATCCCGGTATTCCAAATCATGGTCATGTTTACAGACAACTTCTCTTCACTGCTCCAGATCTCCTGCACCTCTTTCAGCAAGGTGGTTCAAAACTACACAAGTAGAATGTAGGGAGCTAAAACTCTACTTGTTTCAAAATTAAGTTATTCCACTGTCTACCTTACCTCATCCAACAAGAGAAGTGTATATTACAATATCACTCAGAAGCAGAGATGGTCCAACTGTATCAGCCACTGTATTTAGAATTAAAAATAATTCATAGCCCATAGTTTAAAATTCAGACTAGAGCAGACAAGATAGTTACAGTATGAAAGCAAAAATGGCATGATGACTTCCCAAAACTTTTTCACTCAAGTTTAGTGGACTGAAGTTAAAATAAAGAAGCTGTAGGAGCTGTGAAGTGAGGAAAATGAACAGATAATCACTTGGCACAAAGAAAGAACACACAGAGTGTGGAAACTAGTCATACACCAAGACACCAGCAGGATCTTTTATCAGCTATTCCAATTGCTGGTGGGCTCATAACAATTTCTCTCTTCCCTAAGTAAAAATTAATTGGAAAAAAAGAGAAGCCAGGTAACAATCCTGCATTGTATTAACAGGACTAGTTCTTTAAACTTCTGCTTGAGTATAAATTAATGTATGGAGACACCATCTCAGGAACTTCAGAAGATTCCTTAATCCTAATACCAGAGCATAATTCTAAAAGTATTTACTTTTTACTTCTCTGACTCATTGTTCATCTAACCATTTCCATTCTGGCTTGTTATGAGATTCTTCTCATGCACCACCCGGCTCTGGTAATGGCCTTCCCTACATACTTCTTCTTCATTGCTTATTAACAACTGGCCTTTCTGAATCCAGAGCTACTCTCACTCTTGACAGAGTATGAAAGTGTAATGCTTCAGAAATTATGCACTGACTCACAGGGCTGTTTTTCCTTACAAGTCCACAGAAATGCCAACGAGGTAAGTTCCCTTATTGAGTGTGAAGTTTTAATGACCCCATGATATTTTTCTTTGAAAAAGACACCTAAACACAGATGGGGCTTTTGATGTCTGTTAGCAAAAATTGCAGCAGTTATTGTCCTGCTCTAGGCAGAAATAAGGACTGAGTAAAATATGTTTTACACTGGTAACATCTGGGCAAATAACAAGCTGTCAAATCAATCATGGGTCTACTATGGCACATAAGGAAAAAAAGGAAAAACCTTTGAGGCATTCAGAACACAGTGTTGCGCTGGATCTCACTGCCATGTGCCAAAAGGCTTTTCATGGCAATTAAATTTCCTGGAAACAAAGCCTCCTTCTGAATGTTGAAAGGGCTCAAATTCATGTTCTCACCACAATACAAGACATAATACAGAAAAGTAGGACAATTTCTTTTTTCCCAAAATTCCAAGTCAGACAAAAATTTTATATTTAATTTACCAATAACAGAGAATGCTGGATACATGGTACAAAATAATTAGTAAAGAAGAACAGTATGAATAATTACACTCATACAGATTCCTATATGAAACTGGGCAAGTTTGCCAACAACGGTGATACCAGAATCCTCTTTTGATTATACCTCTGAAAAGATTGCCCTTGATACTTCAGACATTGCTGGAGAGGTCAATTTACATAAACAGCTCTGACTCATACATTGCCTCTCAAGCTAGAGAATCAAACTGGCATTTCCAAGTATTTAACAGATTTTGTCTCTGTGATCACCTGGTCAGATGCCAATGCCTCACATACTTGTACATTCACTCCTATCATGTTTCAATAAACCTGTCAAGCTTGCACCTGTTCAAAGGTTGGACAAACGTGTCTACTGATCATCTCACAATAATCAACAAGTGACAGCTGTGCCTGCAGCTGATTCTAACATTTCTATCACAATGAAGGACATAGACAAATTTCCTTAGCTGTTCATATTTAGCCCATATTTCCTTAAGAAGATTCATGAGGCTATAAAGACCTGAGTCATGCACTCTCAAGACAGATTGGCATCTGATACTGCTAGTTATGAGAACAATGGACTGCTTCTGAATATGTCTCTCTTTTTTCTTTCTTTTTCCTTTTTAAATTAAAGCCAGTCATCAAATAACTGTTGCTGGCTTTTTCTGTGAAAGCTTTCTTTAGGGAACAGACAAGCAATGTCAAACACCAATTAAGGAAAATAGGAGTCATCCTTGGCACTTCTTGAACCTTTGTGTTGAAAGAGCAATGACAGACATTTTCTTAAAGCTTTACATTGGATGAAGCTGAAGCATTTTGTAAAAAATCAGTATTTTAAGGGTTCAGGAAGTATTCAACAGTTTTTAAGAATATACCAGTTCTGATTTTATTAAAACTATTAGCCTCTGTTAATATCATACCTGTTTATTGGAATCATAATAAAGAGAAAATTAAAGAAAAAAAGGAGGGAAGTAAGGAAGGAAGGCAGAAAGGCAGGAAGCCAGGCAGGAAGACAGGAAGGAAGGATGGAAGGAAGGGCAATTCTCCTCATATCTTTGAGAAAAAACAATTCACAATTCACCTTCATCTTCAGAGAATGTCTCTTCCACCTTAAAATTACTACCTTTTACTAAGTAAGATAAAAGCCTTAACTCGTAGACTCACCCCAAAAAAAGACATTTTGAAACTGATCTTTCTCCTTTACTGGAATTTGTTCTACAGATTATATATTCTTCCTGAGGCCAGGAATAGATACTCTTTCAAAAAAAAAAAAAAAAAAGGTTATTTACTTCGTCATCTTTTCCACATCAGGTTTTACCTCCACATCCAAGTCACTTATCCACAAAGCAGAAATTATTTCTTCCCATAACTTTTTTTTCACCAAAACCTTTAACCTTTAGGTTTCATACTAACCTCCTGCAGCAATTCCCAGCTTAAAAGTCATCCAGTCAGCTGCCCACAGCTCTTAAGGCAAGCAGTGGGGAATGAGATGAATGAGCCACTCTGGTTACCACATGAGCACAATAGCATCTACACGGTCCCATGCAGAAACTGATGTCAAAACCATCTTCTGGGGCACACAGGGAATCTCCACCATTTGTACACAAAGCCTGGGATTGTGACACCAGGGCTCTACAGAGATATTTCTTCCCTGTTCCTGCCTTGGTAGCCAGCGAAGTCCTGGTCCAGCAAGTGCTCTGAAGAGCCTGCATGCCCCCAGTCAGAAGAGACAAAAGCAAATGGGAGCTCTTGAAAGTTACTTGCAAAATACTCTTCATCACACAAGGTGCTGGACATAATCTCTTCACAGATTTTACTGTCCCTGTTAGCTGGCCTTGTTAGGGTGTTTTTGCTCTTGTAGCTACATGCTGGTCACTGCAATTTTTTCTTGACTTCCATTTAGTGCATGCCTAGCTCTTTCTTTCAATGCAAATGCTGCCATTTTATCATATCCCCCTGATAATTTTAACTTCGATTTGCCTCTGCATATTCTAAGAGATTTTTTTTTCTTTTTTCTAATGAATTACTGATAAACTTAATTTATGAAGTCTAGGAAATTCCAGAATAGCATCTTTGAAGTGAACTTTAGGCTTATTCTCCTCAACTCTTTCTCCACTTGTTACTCTCTGTTCATCATTAAAATCTGATGCTGATTTATGGTGTGTGTAATCTCTTCCAACCTTGCTCAACAGCCCAAAAATTGTTAGGAATTTTCCAAAACTTCTTTATAGTATAAATCTGCTACATAACTTGGATACTTTTTGGAAATAGGCTTTTTGGGGGCTGGGTTTTTTCCCCCAAGCACCATATTATTCCTCAAAATTAGTAATACAATATCATAACTAATTACCTTGTCTTTACTCAGACAACTGCATGCCACAAAGCAAATCATGTATTTCAGAATCCTTACTATACTTTTCCTCCTTTTACTTGTCAATACTTCCTGAATTTTGTTCACTTACTGATAAATTTCTGGCAATTTCCTGTTGCAATGTTGCTCTGTTTTATCTGCTCCTGTCCTTGGTTTTCAGTTTCTTTTTCCTCTACATCTTTTGTGAATATTTTTGGGTGGTTTTTAATAAAAAGCATGTTGTAATGGAGCTGCAAATTAAATGGGTCCTTATATTAACAACAGATAATAATGATATTATGGGAAAGAGCTCATGAGAGAAGGAAGGACGGCTACACTGGCTGCTAAAACAGAAAAAACTAAAACTGGCTAAACCAATTCTTCATTTTTAGACAATTAACTAACAGTCCTACTGGTTTTTTCTGTGATTTTGTGCAGTGTTTAACTTCTGGAATGTCTTCCTTCACTGGACAATTTTCCTGTATTTTGCATAAGAAATCCAAAAATAATATTTGTTACTTTTCATTGGTTTTCTTGTTGGAGAAATACAGAGGGTCTCTCATGGGTCAATATCTGGATATGGGTTTATAAAAAATGAAGTGCACAATGTAGTTTATTTCTAAACAGAGCAATGCCCTGGTCTTGTTTCAGATGAAGATGTACATCTGAATTTCGCAATAACCCTATTGTTTTCAAGCCAAGACTTCCATTATGTTTTCAGGTCAAGACCTCCATACCCATTCCTGGTTTGTCTCAAATTTGGGACTAAACACTTTTCTCTATTTAGAAAGCTGTTGTATTTTCAAGGAGCTCTTCTTGTTTATTTACAGCAAATAGGAGCTGACAACTCCAGAAGGCTTTTCTTGCTGTCTCTCCTGGTCTTACTGATTTTTCAGGAATCCAGGAAGTTCACAACACAGATAAGGTAAGAACAAGTCTCCATTGCACACAAACCCCATGATGGCACAAACAGGCAGCAAAATACCATGAAGAAATTTCCAACTGAACGTTTTCTTTCAGGGTAGATCTATAATTCCATTATTTAGAACCCTTATTTGGTCTGTAAACTGATAGAATACCACAGGATTAACTCTCTCCCTGGCTGAGATTCATACACATATTTCTGGTTATGCTAACTTGATGTGTATGTCAATTCCTGCTACGTAGAGTGGCAGGATTCACGCTTCTTAATGGTTGTATCCTCATTAATAAAGAAGATGCAATATTCTGAGAAATTTCCACAATTTGGATGGCTTGTATCAGGAGTTGATAAATAAATTATCATTTATTCAATTCAAATGATGAATTATTCTTGCATCACTAGTTCATCCTTCTTGCTTTTGCATTCCTTGGAAAAAATGCTTTCTGCATTTCTGCATTTTTTCCTATACCCAGACCTTTTATGGTATAGTATGATTTTTTACAACTTAACAAACTTTTTGTAAGTTACCTTTGACAAAACAGCCCAATATAAGAACAACAACAACAAAAAAAATCCTACTTGCTTTGCTAGCATAGCTTAAGGACAAGCTGAAATGCTTGACTCAAAGATCAAGACCAGTTAAAAACCATTCCTGAAACTTTATGGGCAAATTTCTCTATCAGCAACTCCCAGTAAAAGGTTCTAATTCTAGTGAACAGAACAGCACTGAAGAAACACGTCTAGAGACAACTTTGTCACTAATCTTAGAATAGAATCCATAAAATTCTCCAAAACTGTATTCATGGGACAGATTTTTAGTGACAGATTTTGTGCTGTATTAAGTATGGATTGGACACATGAATCAAAATTTGTTTTTCTCCTTGTGATGCCACAAAAATTAAAAACAAAAATAAATTATGTCTCAGCTGGTAAGTAGCTAAATATAAGATTTATGTTCGTTGATGTTGTGTAATACTGCTGACCTAATTCCAGACGCTGAACTTTTCAGCCATCCCTCAACAGGTGTAAAGTGGTTTCACTAACTTTGTGCTTCCGCAAAAACATGTTAGAACTACTCAGAGACCCTGAAAACCTTGAGTATTATCATTCTTAAGGACTGAGAGTCATGACCCCAACCTTGATCTCTTAGCTTACATAGCTGCAACTACCCATCCAAAATGATGCTCAGTTGGACAACTATCAGTGTCTCTGTCAGCCTGCAGAACTGTGACCCTCCGATACTATAAACACGTGTAAACTTTTAGCATCAGCACTGAATGACAAGTCCCATGACTGAATATTTAAAAGCCCGAATTTCTTCAGCACAACCCACCACTGAACTACTAAGCAATTATATTCCAAAAGCCTGGGACTGTGCCACCAGCGTTCGGTTGACAGATTTCTCCCCTGTGCCTTGCCTTGGTAGCCAGAGAAGTTCTAGCCCGGCAAGCGCTCTTCGGAGTCTAAGTCATTATATTACAGATTTTTAAATTTGAACGTTAAATTAAAAGGCTGTCTTTGAACTTGTTCTTTCACCAACAAATCCTGCCGGACCTTTAGCTTTTACGCAACGCGCTCTGAGGGCCAAGCGGGCCGCACGACGGGGCCGCGGCCGCCCCTGAGGGCAGCCGGGCAGCGAGGGCTCCCCGCGGCCGCCCTTCCCAGCCTTGCTCCGCCACCCTGCGGGCGGGCTCCCGGCCGGCTGATCCGCAGCAGCCCCCGGCCGAGCGGAAAATGGGGGCGCAGGGGAGCCCGCTGGAGTCAAGGGCGGCCCGCCCGCCGTCCCTCGAGGTTCGTGCTCTGCCGGGCTTGCTTCGCCTCTTTCCAAGCTTCACTCCTGGCGGGAGCCGCGGCTGCTCCCCCAGGGGCCCTGCCAGCAGCACCAATGCTCGTGTGGATGATCCTGTCCCGTGCCAGCACGGCAGCAGGGCTCACACAATCCAGAGCAGGAGAAAGGAGCAATTATGTCCTTCCTCAGGCTGAACAGCAAGGCTGAATAGCTTAGAAGGATAAAAAAAAGAAAAAAAAATGTGCATATCTACTTACATATACGCACTGTGTACAACAAGTCCCTTCTAGCATTGCACTGTTTGTTGTTCGGAGTTCATTTGGAGTGCCATTGCCCGAAAGCCTCAAAGGCTTGAATTGACGAATGTTATGTCTGCCAGCAGAGGGAGCCAATTTTATTCCATGAACATAGGGGGAAAACGTTTTTGAACTGGAACGTTCCTTGTCTTTTTACATTTATCAAGTCAGAAAAAGAATAAAACATGATAATTTTTCAGTGCCATCTGTATAGGATGATTTTGAAGGTCTCTGTGACCCATATAGCCTAATCATTTGAATTTCAGAAGAGAGTAGGAATAAATTCTGAAAGCCAAGTCTTGTGGCAATCATATACATTTCTTCCCCTTTTTAAAATAATTCACTTCTTCATTTATTCAGTTACTTTAAACAGTAATAAACAACTGTGCTAATCACTTCTGATAGGCAACATATACAAAACAAGAAATCAGAGCAGCTTATTTTATCACGCTTAAAGTTGTTATTATGCTTTGTAACAGGTCTCCTTTTTGGTCCAGGAGGGTGATGGAAAATAAGTCGTTCTTTATTATTTACGACATACTTAGATTTTTTAATTATGCTTTAATTACACATGGGTCAGCAGAATGCCTTGAGTAAGGATCAAATGTGTCTCCTTTCATACCACCTGACTGAAAAAAAGACCTTCTCCAAGTGCCAATTTACAATATAACTGAGCTAATGAAAATATTTCTCGTTTTCAGAAGCAAGTAATGATATTGCATAGAAGACTGCATGATATTTTTATGTGTGTATAAATATCTGTATATATATATATACAAATATATATATGCATATAAAACCCCCAAATATTCCTTAAATTTCCAATGGAAATGTTAAGGAAAATTGTAGTCATTATTTTAGGAATTCTTAATTTTAAATGTTCTTTCGTAAGTCTGTATTTTGAGGAACGAATCTTAAAAATGTGGCAGAAAAAACCTAACACTAAAATGAGCTGCGTTGCGGCAAAAAATAAGGAAATTCCTATGTCACTTGCAGTTTATAGTGGTAAACTCCAAGCCCAGTACTGGTGTAGGGATTGTTACAGACAGCAGAGCTTTGGCATTATTGTCAATAAGCTTTCTAACATATAGGATTGAATACAGCACTGGCTTTTCCTGAAACATTATGTCCACCAATACTGCAAGAGTGGCAAATTTTAGTTAAAAAACATTGAGGGATCTGATTAGGTCTTTGTAATCTTCAAGTAGGCTAAACCCCAGCCTGCTGAGGCTGCATTCTTAAGAAGTGCAGCTGTTTAATCAAAAATAAAGCAATTTTTCCTGTAATAATTTACATAGCAAAGAGGGGGAATGTGCAGTAGCTCAGGAAGTACATGTAACCTAAATGTTCAGGAAAAACATTTAAAGTGTGAAGGATAGAGAGCCTGGAGCTCCCCGTGGGAACCATGGGATCACCAGTACTGTTCAGCTTGAAAAAGCCTGACTTTCTAGCAGCTAACTTTTCTGAATAGATTTCCCTTCTGAAAGACGTCAGGTGCTTCATCTATGAGGCCAACCACCCAGAACTGTAATAAGTGTGTAAGCATTTTTGCTTTCTCTTTTGGAGTAGTTACATTTTCCTCGCTCTCACCATCTTCCTCAGATGAATCAATGTCAGTCAAATAAGTCAAGGGTAAAAAACATTACAAAAGGAAAATAGTGGCTAGCAGAGCACAGTCCTAAATGACTGACGACAGAGCTCCAAACTGAAGAGCTGGAAAGCGACAGATTAAGGGGTGTTACAGTATTAGTTATCTGGAGTTACTGAATAGATATTCATGCATCATAAACCCATTTAAAAGTGAAATAAAAGTTTAGTCTAAAGGAAATGGCATAAATTTAGCATCTTTAAAAAAAACTGTATCAAGATGAAATGCTCTGTGGAATGCAATATTATCCATTTAGATTTTAAGAAGTAATGACACTAATCAACTAATGAAGTGTGTTCTTAGATATTCCTCATACAACCTCCAGGCTTTATTTCTTATGCCCTCTAATCCCTTCACAGATATTTATTCCCATCTGTTTCATCATTTTCCTCCCTTTTTTCCTTTGTGTTTTCCCCCACTATCCCACCTCCTTCTTTTCTCTGTTTTAATTTTCTGCACTGGAAGTTTAGCTTTGACTCTGAATTTGTCTCAACTGCAGGCATCATAATTATTTCTTCTAATCTTTTTTCTCAGCTTAGATCAAATATTTCCTCTGGCTGACATTTTTCACTACATATGGTGAAAATATGCAGGATAAATAGTGCAAGCAAATTTACAAGTTTTCTTAGATGTATGAATTTACACGAGAAAAGGAACAATGGGGGTTTTCTATAGCATCTAGGATAATGCAGTCCCATTCTTCTGACAACATAAAGTATTACTGTATTTTCAACTGGAACTGTTTGGTCATGATTGCATTCTTGTTTGAGATCTTCAAATAAAAAATGAAGGTCAAATCCTGAGTGGTAGAACTTGTGTGGGAAACTGCCAGATGTCTCAAAAAACCCACCCAAAACCAGTAGATGAACAGTATCTACAGTGCCAAGGCCTTTTCTGCTTTTGGTACTGCCACACTGCAGAGCAGACTGGGGGAGACACAGCCAGGACAGGCGGCCCCAAGTGACCAGAGGGATGTTCCAGACCATGTGACATCCTGCGCAGTCTGTAAAGCAGGGGACATTTGGAGTGATGGCTTTGTCCTCGCAAGTCACTGTTACGTGTGATGGGGCCCTGCTCTCCTGGGGATGGCTGAACACCGCCTGCCCATGGGAAGCAGTGAAATCATTCCTCATTTTGCTTTTTCATATGTGTGGCTTTTGCTTTCCCTATTAAACTCAACCCATGAGTTTTCTGGCTTTTACTCTTCTGATTCTCTGCCCAGTCCTGCTGGTGGGGGACTGAGTTAGGCGCTGCATGGGGTGAAACCACCGCAGTTTCCAACAGATAGCTCTGAGAGATGAGTATCACACATTAGCCCTGCCTGGCATGTGGATGCAGAATAGAAAAGCTGCAGCAGCACAGCACTGGAAACGCATCTAATTAAATAGATTTTATACATTTTACTACACAAAGTAATATGATTAAACACTGTGTACAATGGAAGAGTGAGCTGTATTTTATTTGTGCTTAGCATGTGGAACAGACAGGATGCCTACTGTTTAAAAAGCTCACAGTTTTTTGGTTGTTTTGGGGGAGGGGTTTTGCAACGTGTTGGTTCACACTGTGCGAAACGCACCATCGCTTCATCAGGCAACCTCAGTGCTGTTATCCAGCTGTTGGGAGATCTTGACATCGGGTAAGGCACCAAAGAAAGAAACCCCCCGAGATGACAGAAAACTGACTCCTGGAAACGAGTTTAAGGGTTCGCTGTTTAAAGCTAGTTAGCAATATTTGTGAGGACAGAAATAATTTATCAGAAATAAACAGACCTGGAGTTAAATTCTACGTCTTAACGCACAGAGCATTTATCAAGGGATTCATGGGGACGACTTTTGGACCTTAGCACGCCGATGTGCCTGAGGAAGTGCGAGGGCGGATGTGGACGAGCCTGGCCTGGACGGAGCAGTACCGCGACGCTGCTGGGCCAGCGGGATTCCGGAGCGTCTCCCAATGGATTTGTAGAAATGAGGAGGAAATTACACCACGCTTTGACAGCAGGGCGCTGAACTCAGACACACCGGGCTGAGCGTAGCCATGGCCTAGGAGAGAACGCTCAGCCCCACGCACTCCGCGCAGCGTGGCGGCCGCCAGCAGGGAAGGGAAGCGAAGGCGGGTGATCCCGCGGCAGCGCGGCCGGGCCCGGCCCCGCGGCGGCGCTGACGGACGTGGTGAGTCCGCCCCTCGCCCGGCGGGCCCCCCTCTCCCCATCCCTGGGGGAACGGATGGATGGGTGGAAGACTAGGTAGGTAGGGAGGTGGGTGGGTGTCCTGGCAGAGCTAGCGGCGGGGGCGGGCGCGGCGGGCGG